>CM076578.1:847088811-847503811 GCA_034641835.2 Pinus albicaulis | reverse complement strand
ATACCAAGACCAAACAAAAACCAATTGATCTACAAAAACTTAAAGCAAGGAGATTACATTTCAACATTTCTGCAGAACTTATAGCCAAATAAATCGCACAGTGGGAAAATTGACACCATCAAATAGAAAATGAAAATATGCATTAGGCCATCCTCCATAGTAGCCAGAGGGAATCGAAGCCAAAACCCATGCCCTAAAGAGTTTTCACAATATACCAAGAGTCACAGAGACTAAGGGGATAAGACAACCCTCCTTGAAAAGCCTTGTCCTTTTGACCAGCACAAATCGATGAAAACAACCTCCACAAAAGACACATAAATATGCAAATGAAACAAAGACCATGCGCTGCAACTAAACCAAAATTCACACCAAAAACATTATATCCAGTTCACCAAAGAGAGCCAATATAATATATGTTTCCAGAAGTTAGAAAAATCAAATTCTTCATCTATAAATAGCAATTGGAAGATAGAAAGCCCTCCAATTACAACCCATAGAAAAAAATTAGAGATACGTGGCTCCTAGAGAATCCAAAAGTGATGGAGCATATAAGAAAGCAAAGTTACCATCACTCCATGCCCTAGAACAAAGATAAGATGCAAACCACCATGTAGAAACCAAGTTGTAGAACATATATGAAAATCGAGGACAAAAATACCTAAAACCTACATTGCTAGTCATGATCCGAATAAATTAAGGTAGGCGCTATCATCTAGAGGATCTGTTAGATCAACAAAAGAAAAATCACTCACCAAAAATCTTTCCATATGAGCAAAACATTGATCTACATCATCTAGGAAGAAGCATTAGTTTCTCAACATACACTTAATTTCCTCTAAATGAGAAAAACATTATAGGTCTCCACTTGTTTTTCCTTAAAATAAGGCACAAGAGAGTCACAATTTGTTGATGAAGCACCAAAGGACTCATAAAATGGATTCTCCTTTTCTGAAATCAACTAGGATTAGGGAACCAATTCATATCCTCCCCTGTCAATTCAGAGTCTAAGTGATATGGTCGTTCCCCAAAATCTCCCGTCTTCAACAAAAATATTTCCTTTCATACCTCCAAAGGAAAATCATCAAAAAATGTTGCCATCGAGTCGTAGGCAAAAGGGCAAACCCTTTTTTGCCCAATATTACTAGCACCACCCCTTTTGTATCTCATTATTTGCCTAGGATGCATGAGGAATCCTGTAAAAAAACACTGTGGATAGAGACAAGAAGAATGTATGCCCAGAAGTCTATAGAAAGGACGAGACAGAGGACCACGAAACCCATATATGAAAACAACTATATCATCACCCACACATCATACTAGATGATCCAAAGGCAACAAATAGTTGAAACTATCACATTACAATGACATAACACAAGTCAGAGACAACCAACAAGAATTCCTAAGAACGATAATTGACACAATGATAGTTTAAACCAAGCCTGAAACTCGAATTAAAAGTTGAAATTCATTAGTAAACTCCTACCACTGAAGATTTTGTACAAACTGAAAAAGATTGAGAGGCAAGGGCTAGAGCTTCAAACACAAATTTATTCTGAAACAGAATAACACCAGTAACAACAAATACCAACCAAGGTAACAAATAATTACTTGAGAACTTAGGAATTAAAAAGACCAACGGACCACATTCCTGACGCAGAGCCAATACATAAAAAATTAAGCCTATGACACTCCAAAAGAAACTCACTATCATATAACAGAAGAACCAGGTACGTGTGAGACTAAAGGCCCATGAATACCACCATTGCAACAAGGAATGGAGGGATATGCTACTAGTAAGAAAACAATATTGGAGGTCAAGGAGAAGTCCTTGCTTCCTTCCACATAGACAATGTACACCAACCAACCCCTCATCATGCTTGGGTATTTAAAGCCACAACCCACCCACACATCAAACACTACAAAATTAACTTCCCATTGGCACTCCATTACACTGAGAGACAAGAGTGAGGGGATCGCACACTACGAAGCGTATGTTGCATGTTGAGAACCACCCCATTGTGGAATATTCAATTTAAAATTAAGATAAAAGTTTAATTTACCTAAAATTTAATGTAGAAACTCAAATTTATATATAACATTTAAGTAAATTTCATTAAGAACTAAATAGAATATTTCACTATATTACTAATAGAAAGGAATTAAAAATTGTATTTAAACAAGTGTAATTAAAGCATATATATATATATATATATATATATATATATATATATATATATATATATATATATATATATATATATATATATATATATATATATATTAAACTAACATAATATTAAAAACTAATATAAAAATTTAACATAATAAGAGCATAATACTAACTTCATATTACACTTGCTTACATATTGTTTTCATCCTTTTTTAATGCAACTACTTACTTAAATCACTGTGGGAAGCTATCCACATGACATTGTGTTGTGCAAAAATTGCAATAACAATCATTATTATAACACTTGACACAGAGAAACTTTTTTTAGATTTTTATTTTTTAATATAATTTTTGTATCTCAAAATTCATTTTAAAACCACATAAAAGTTGTCATCAACAAATTAGAAAAAAATTTAAAAATTTAAAAAATTAAAATTATTTCTTAATCTTCAAAATATTCACCTTACTATTTTTTTTTTTCAAAACCTCAATAAAATTTATAGATCTATTTAAAAACTTCAAAATTAATTGAAAGTCAAAGCTTTTTGACCAAAATAAAAAACAATTTCAAAGAGTAGGATAAGTAACTAAGTTTTCTCATTTAGTATACTAAATGAAAACAATAAGATGCATTTAAAAATGATTTATGTATATTTATAAGTTAATGTAATATAATTGAATGTTGTTTTTATATTGTGTTATCTTTTTCTCCAAATAAGTAAGATAATAATTGTTCACTTAAAACATTTTTCATTTATTCAAATGGAAACATTATTTGTTTGTATCTTCAAATTATTATTGAGAAGTAAGGTAAGGTAGCAAGGGCAGTGTAAGAGAAACCATTAGTGTTCAATACCTTATAGACCATGTTACTCAACTGTTATGTTCTAAGTTTTCATAATACAATTTTACACAATTGAATAATTGAGTTCATATTACACAGCATGGAAAAACATAAGAATTTTTCTTTTGATTTTGAGACATAAAACAAAGTATCATTTTTCTCCAAAGAACTGAGCGCATATGTGCTCCAATCAGATGTCCAACCTGAACAAGATGAAATATTATGAACTAATGGAAATAGACCTCCCATCAATTCCAACTCTCTAATGTTGCCCAAGTATAATGCTCACATTAAAGGAACTATAAATGCATATTAAAAAATTAATAAATAAATCAAAAGTGTCATGATGTGTTCATTTCTCTTGGAGCTAGGAACATCCATGTGTAAACTCTACTATCCACCATTGTATTGTTTCTCTATGGTAATTTCATGCTTACACACATGCCCACTAATTTTATGCTATTGTGTTGGAGACTCCTAAAATTTCCATGAATACCTAACACAAACGCCTCACCTAGCCTCCCATGTTGTGATATTGAAAGTAAGATGGTTTCAAACTTACCAATCATACACATCCTTTGAATTAATTTAAGATTGATAGTTAATTGTGTATAAAATATCCATGGATAATGGATAACCATTAAGAAATATAATATGTATGAAATCTAATTTCTAACATATTTTATCTGTTCAGAATTAAGGGATGCACCTAATCCTAATTCTAGATCATTGGTTAGGTGGGACAGATAAGGGATTGATTATTGCGACTAAAATTTCGTTGAAATGAATGAATACTGGATGACTTAGTTAGGAATATGAAATTAGTACACTAGTTCCTCCTTCTAAATTTACTCTTGATTATTATTACTTCAACACCAAAAAACTAAATAGCAATCAACAATTTGTTTGTCCCATTGAAATTATTATTGAGATAGATAAGAAATTGCATGCCATAATTAGATATTGGGGAGGAAAGTGAATGAGAATGAGAAAAATCCTTGCTTCTTCCCATGGTGTTGAAATTTCTATAAGGACTACAATTCACATTTAGTCTATAAATGAATGTATGCTAGGTAGTAGGTAGAATTATTGCTCTTGAATTGACTATTGAAGTAAGAGGGATGTAGGTGGAGTCAATGGGTTTGCCTCTGATGATGGCTTTGAGTAAGCATGTTAAAAATATGTTAGTATCCATTACAAGGATTATAGAAGCTTCAATAAGTGTTTCTTCAATGGATTCTACATCATAAGATGGAATTAGCCATAGCATACATTTCAACACTAAATGTATGTCTAATCAAGACAATGATGTAATAAAAATTTAATAGGAATTGTTTACATTTGGAAGCCCATCCTATATTGTATATTGCAATTTACCTAGTGTTGGAAGAAAGTCTAGTATCCTTAAGAGCATATATACATATACATGTATAAAGAAAATATAAAAGTTGGACCCAAATAAAGAGTCAACGCCGATGCCATTGTTTGTTTAGTTCCTTAGTTTAAAATATTATAATTTAAGACCCCTCATCATAGTATAAAATTTAAACGATTATTCATATTTGGTGGAAGCATCAATGAAAAAGTAAATTTGAAGGTAATAGTAGTAGAAGGAACAAACTTCATTCCAAGCCTGACCCACAAACTCAAAGATAATCATTTGGGACTGTTGATCTAGTTATCCCATACTTTATGTAGTGGAAAAGATGGAAGTATATTGAGATGAATGAATATACATGAAAGTAAAATTAGAAGACACATACCTTGACGCAATGAACTAAGACTATGGGTACACATATAATACTGGTAGAGTTGAATTTGAGCACATGGTTTATGGTGTTGCATTGAATAGGTTAAGGTTTAACCAATTGTTTGTTGCAATGAGATCAATAAAATGTGTTTTAGATGTATGTTTGTGAGATATTGGTTAGCCATTTTTACTTAACTTTCCCAACCATTTGTCATGATTACATTTTCAATTTATGTTACACCTATTTTGATTTCGATTATAATTCAAAATATTTTTAAATTCCACAATATTTAATGTGAGTCATATGCATATGTAAATTATTAAACCAAATTCAAGCTTTAGTTCTACATTATTGTAAATAGTTTTAATAATAATTGTAAAAAAACATATACATGATAAACACAATATATTACTTGTATTTTATATTTTTTGGTTGTATTTTCTTGAGTGATCCTAAGCAACTCTATTATATTTAATAAGAAGCTATGACTATTTTGTTCTAGTTAATTAACCATAAGCTAAATTGTTATTTGAAAATGACTTTCATATCCTATACTTTTTTAAAATTGTAAATTTTAACTAATTTGTTGCTTTTGATTATTATTAATAATAATAGATCTACAAATAATAACATAACAACTATCATCAAAACTCCTAAATCAATAAAATATCAGAGAGAGAGACACATGATAACAACTTAACATTAAATTATGAAAAAAAAGACAAAAACCTATTTTTTAAAAGGAATGAATGACACATGCTATAGATTCCAAACTTGAAGTGGTAATCAAATTACGTAATTTAAAAAATGACATGTGTTATAGATTTCAAGATTGAAGTGTGGATGAGTGAAGCATAACCAATGTGGATGAGTGAAGCATAACCAATTAAACCATTGGATATGTGTGCTTAAGTGTTGGGGACCACCCATGGCCACTTTCAAGTCAACATTAACTAAAAAACATAGTTAATTTATTAACAAGAGAATATCAAACATACTCTCTTACGCAAAAGCCACATATGTCCACGATGTCATTTGTGGTACACAAGTAAAATCAGATACACCCTTTGAATAAAACAATATTCCCACACTTTTTCACACACAAAACACGCACACAACAAACCCACATACCGATGTGAGAAACGATCATAAAACCAGAATGAGAACAATAATTTCTCTAGTGTACTCTAAGCACATTGAAATTAATATCATAAATAAGGTTTTACACTTGGCAAGTGGAATATATATATTTTTAATATATTTTTTATACTGCCAATTTATTTTAAAACCACATAAAATTAGTCATTCTTTGTAAATATTTTTTTAATTTTCAAAATATTTAGTTTAATAAATTTTTTTTTTCAAAACTTTAATAAATTTTATAGAATTTGCTTAAAAATTTCAAGATTAATATAAAGTCGAAAGTTTTTTTTGACTAACAGAAATAATATAACCTACCTTTAGTAAGTATGAAAATGGGAATAATGTGGATTCTTATCTACTAAAACCAACTAATGATTATATATATATATAATTTGATTTTTGTGGGTTAATAAGTCTTGGAGTTTGATTTGATTATAAATTTTTAGAAAAATATATCTAATGTTTTTTAGATTGAACATTTTAAGATAAAAATGGATTTTATATATTCTTTTGTACTAGGTGTTTTATGTTTTCTGCATTGTCTGAAATTCATAATTATTTATTTGTAATATTTATTTTATTTTTTGAATTAACAACAATAAAAAGAAAATTAATATCTTTTAACTTGGAATTAATGATTTCTTTCTATTTGTTTAACCTTTTCAAATTTTCAATTTCACTATTTTTTCACGTATTCTCTTTTAACTTAATTAAGGTAAATATTTCTCTTTAACTTTTAACAATCTTGATATTTTTAAAAGTGTCTTCCATTTATTAAAAAAAAAAAAAAATTGTTTCCTTAATCCCACCTCTTTTAAGTCTTAAATAAAAATATATATTTAATTAAAAATATGTGTTAAGAGCAAATAAAAGACACATAATAAAGAGAATTAAATAAATTTAATAAAAGAAATTTTATTCAAATTTCATGTCCCATAAGACCCTCAATGGGAAGGATTTTTTTGGGCCACTTTGAAATTGTGGAGTTGTGATGGTGTGGTGTTGTAATGTGAATTTAGAATCACACTTAGCTTCACACTTTCTTAAAAATGAAACCACACTTTCTTGAATTGAAACCACACTTGATTAAAAATGAAATCACACTTGCTTGAATTGAAACCACACTTGCCTAAAAATGAAATCACACTTGCTTGAATTGAAACCACACTTGCTTTAAAATGAAATCACATCTGCTTGAATTGAAGCCACACTTGCTTTAAATGAAATCACACCTGCTTGAATTGAAACCACACTTGCTGTAAAATGAAATCACACTGTAAATGAAACTATTCTTGACATAAATAAAAATTATCTATGCAAATTAAAATCCTATCTATATAACTAAAATGTAAACCTATGTTACTGATCTATGTAAATCTATGCTTTGTCCATGTGCACAAGAGATGTCGCTTCACTCAATAATAAAAATAATTAGACAAATTTTCTATAAAAGCATTCTTAAAATCACATTTAAAATAAAAAATTAATCTAACAGGATCCTACAGAAAACATAAAACGAAATACTAAATTAAAGTTAAAATAAAACCTTACTATCTCAAAGGGGCCCTCCTAGGAGAATTGGGTATCAATATGATGCCTTCACAAGATGATCAACCACGCATTGGAATTGTACAACAAGAAAATGAGAATCGAAAGCAGAGTTTGTATATAAAACATACTGTTTACAATATAAAATCCAAGTATGTACTTGCTATGCTGAGATACATATTTATAAAAATCCTATGCATTAAATGTTTAAGATTATTACAGCTTATGCTAATCGACACTAGATAAAATTAATTTTGAAAGATAAGATAACATGATGCTCTCATTATTTTATATCAAAGAAACAAATCGTGAGGCTAAAAATCTGCATCTCGCTCGCCTCGTTCGCCTCCTACGGTAGTTGACTTTTCCTTTGATCGAGCTGCTAGGGTGTCCTTTGTATCAATCTAGGCTATGAAGGTAGGAACCAATCGTTGTACCAGCTAATTTCCACCTGTTGATCTGCCCCGTTCCTCGGTTAGATTTTCAAACCCTATCAAACCTTGGAGTCAACTATAGAATCATATGTTAGCTGCAGAATCATTGTAATTCAGTAGCTAATGTAAATATTGAGCTAAAAAATAAAGAACATTGCCATTTATGAAATAGAAGATGATTAAGTACTCGATATGCCATAATACTTGTGAAATGATGCCTAAATTAAAGTTATGGACGTCAAAAAGAGGAGAATGGAGTGAAAAAGGGTTGTAAAAAAGAAGCGATTTTGGGGTTCAACATTCCCCCACATAGAAGACACTGCATGTCCTCATGAAAAACCTCAAAATTTATGAATATTTCCTATCACTTAGCCTGTTCATATGGTTGAGAAAGAACATCCAACTTACTCCTTTCTTTCTCGGTGGTGACTGCCATCCTCAGTTTCTTCATCAAAATTCTATGTTTCAAGCTGATCACCTTTCTTTTCAAAGATTTTTTTTTTTGGTTCAATTTCTTGTTCTTCTCATACCATACACCAAGGTGCAATGTGATGTTGTCATTTTTAGTTTTTTGGATTTCATTATTCACTTTCAGTGTTTCATGTTCTTGCTTTAAATGTCTATTTAGTACCTCCAACTCATAGATTTCTTCTTTAAGAGTTTTTACAATTTTGGATCTTTATGGAAGATAAAAATAAGTAATTTCCTCTTCGTTTGAGGATGCTCCAAAGAATATATGTAGTCATATATATGTATAACTGAAATGTAAAACTATGTTTCTAAACTATGTAGACCTATGCTCTGTCCATGTGCATAAGAGATCTCGCTTGACTCAACAATAAAAATAATTAGAAAAAATTTCTATAAAAACAGTCTTTAACTCGCATTTAAAATAAAAAATTAAGCTAACAAAATCCTGCATAAAACATAAAGTGAAATACTAAATTACAGTTAAAAGAATACCTTACTATCTTGAGGGGGGCCTCCTATGAGAAGTAGGTATGAATATGATGCCTTCACAAGATGATCAACCACAAATTGGAATTTTACAATAGGAAAATCAGAATCGAAATCAGAGTTTGTATATAAAACATACTATTTACAATATAAAATCCAAGTATGTGTCTGCTATGCCGAGAGACATATTTATAAAACTCCTACGCATTAAATGTTTCAGATTATTATAGCTTATGCTAATCGACACTAGAAAAAATTAATTTTGAAAGATAAGATAACATGATGCTCCCATGATTTTCTATCAACGAAAAAAATCATGAGGCTAAAAATCTGCATCTCGCTCGCCTCGTTTGCCTCCTACGGTAGTTGACTTCACCTTTGATCGAGATGCTAGGGTGTCCTTTGTATCAATATAGGCTATGAAGGTAGGAAAAAATCATTGTACTAGCTAATTTCCACCTGCCCATATGCCCCGTTCCTCGGCTAGATCTTCAAACGCTATCAAACCTTGGAGTCAACTGTAGAATCGTACGTTAGTTGCTGAATCACTGTAATTCAGTAGATAATGTAAATGTTGAGCTAAAAAATAAAGAACATTGCCATTTATTAAATAGAAGATGATTAAGTACTTGATATGCCATAAGACTTGTGAACTGATGCCCAAATTAAAGTTATGGAGGTCAAAAAGAGGAAAATGGAGTGAAAAAGGGTTGTAAAAAAGAAGCAATTTTGGGGTTCAACATTCCCCCACATAGAAGACATTGCATGTCCTCATGAAAAATCTAAAAATTTGTGAATCTTTCCTATCACTTAGCCTGTTCAGATGGTTGAGAAAGAACATCCAAGTTACTCCTTTCTTTCTTGGTGGTGACTGCTATCCTCAATTTCTTCATCAAAATTCTATGTTGCAAGCTTATCACCTTTCTTTTCAGAGATTTTTTTTTTTGGCCTTCAATTTCTTGTTCTTCTCATACCATACGCCAAGGTGCAATTTGATGTTGTCATTTTTAGTTTTTTGGATTTCATTTTTCACTTTCAGTGTTTCATGTTCTTGCTTTAAATGTCTATTTAGTACCTCCAACTCATAGATTTCTTCTTTAAGAGTGTTTACAATTTGGGATCATTATGGAAGATCAAAATGAGTAATTTCCTCTTGGTTTGAGGATGCTCCAAAGAATCTACGTAGTCATATATATTTATAACTGAAATGTAAAGCTATGTTACTAAACTATGTAAACCTATGCTATGTCCATGTGCACAAGAGATCTCACTTCACTCAACAATAAAAATAATTAGACAAATTTGCTATAAAAACAGTCTTAAACTCGCATTTAAAATAAAAAATTAAGCTAACAAAATCCTACATAAAACATAAAGCGAAATACTAAATTATAGTTAAAATAAAATCTTACTATCTCGAGGGGGCCCTCCTATGAGAAGCAAGTATGAATATGATGCCTTCATAAGATGATCAACCATGCATTGGAATTGTACAATAGGAATTGATAATCGAACGCAGAGTTTGTATATAAAACATACTGTTTACAATATAAAATCCAAGTATGTGTCTGCTATGCCGAGAGACATATTTATAAAACTCCTAAGCATTAAATGTTTCATATTATTACAGCCTATGCTAATCAACACTAGATAAAATTAATTTTGAAAGATAATATAACATGATGCTCTCATGATTTTCTATTAACGAAACAAATCATAAGGCTAAAATATGCATCTCTCTCGCCTCGTTCGCCTCCTACGGTAGTTGAATTTTCCTTTGATCGAGCTAGTAGGGTGTCCTTTGTATCAATATAGGCTATGAAGGTAGGAACAAATCGTTGTACCAGCTAATTTCCACCTACCCATATGCCCTGTTCCTCGACTAGATCTTCAAACCCTATCAAACCTTGGAGTCAACTGTAGAATCATATGTTAGCTGCAGAATCACTGTAATTCAGTAGCTAATGTAAATATTGAGCTAAAAAATAAAGAACATTGCCATTTATGAAATAGAAGATGATTAAGTACCAGATATGCCATAAGACTTGTGAACTGATGCCCAAATTAAAGTTATGGAGGTAAAAAGAGGAGAATGGAGTGAAAAAGGGTTGTCAAAAAGAAGCAATTTTGGGGTTCAACATTCCCCAACATAGAATACATTTCATGTCCTCATGAAAAACCTCAAAATTTGTGAATCTTTCCTATCAATTAGCCTATTTAGATGGTTGAGAAAGAACATCCAAGTTGCTCCTTCTTTCTTTCTTGGTGGTGACTGCCATCCTCGGTTTCTTCATCAAAATTCTATGTTGCAAGCTTATCACATTTCTTTTCAGAGATTTTTTTTTTTGGCTTTCAATATCTTGTTCTTCTCATACCATACACCAAGTTGCAACATGATGTTGTCATTTTTAGTTTTTTGGATTCCATTTTTCACTTTCAGTGTTTCATGTTCTTGCTTTAAATGTCTATTTAGTACCTCCAAGTCATAGATTTATTCTTTAAGAGTGTTTACAATTTGGGATCATTATGGAAGATCAAAATGAGTAATTTCCTCTTGGTTTGAGGATGCTCCAAAGAAACTATGTAGTCATATAGCTGTATAAATGAAATTTAAAGCTATGTTATTGAACTATGTAAACCAATGCTCTGTCCACGTGCACAAGATATCTCACTTCACTCAAAAATAAAAATAATTAGACAAATTTTCTATAAAAACAGTCTTAAACTCGCATTTAAAATAAAAAATTAAGCTAACAAAATCCTACATAAAACATAAAGCGAAATACTAAATTACAATTAAAATAAAACCTTACTATCTCAAGGGGGGCCTCCTATGAGAAGTAGGTATGAATATGATTCCTTCACAAGATGATCAACCACACATTGGAATTGTACAACAGGAAAATGGGAATTGAAATCAGAGTTTGTATATAAAACATACTGTTTACAATATAAAATCCAAGTATGTGTTTGCTATGCCGAGAGACATATTTATAAAACTCCTATGTATTAAATGTTTTAGATTATTATAGCTGATAATCGACACTAGATAAAATTAATTTTGAAAGATAAGATAACATGACGCTCTCATGATTTTCTATCAACAAAACAAATCATGAGGCTAAAATCTGCATCTCGCTCGCCTCGTTCGCCTCCTACGTTAGCTAAATTTTCATTTGATCGAGTTGCTAGGATGTCCTTTGTATCAATCTAGTCTATGAAGGTAGGAAAAAATTGTTGTACCAGCTAATTTCCACCTGCCCATATGCCCCGTTCCTCAACTAGATCTTCAAACCCTATCAAACCTTGGAGTCAACATTAGAATCATATGTTAGCTACAGAATCACTGTAATTCAGTAGCTAATGTAAATATGGATCTAAAAAATAAAGAACATTGCCATTTATGAAATAGAAGATGATTGAGTACCTGATATGCCATAAGCCTTGTGAAATTATGCCCAAATTAAAGTTATGGTGGTCAAAAAGAGGAGAATGGAGTGAAAAACGGTTGTAAAAAAGAAGCAATTTCGGGGTTCAACATTCCCCCACATAGAATGCATTGCATGTCCTCATGAAAAACCTCAAAATTTGTGAATCTTTCCTATCACTTAGCCTGTTCAGATGGTTGAGAAAGAACATCCAAGTTACTCTTTATTTCTTTCTTGGTGGTGACTACCGTCGTCGATTTCTTCATCAAAATTCTATGTTGCAAGCTTATCACCTTTCTTTTCAGAGATTTTCTTTTGGCCTTCAATTTATTGTTCTTGTCATACCATACACCAAGGTGCAATGTGATGTTGTCATTTTAAAATTTTTGGATTTCATTTTTCACTTTCAGTGTTTCATGTTCTTCCTTTAAATGTCTATTTAGTACCTCCAACTCATAGATTTCTTCTTTAAGAGTGTTTACAATTTTGGATCTTTATGGAAGATAAAAATGAGTAATTTCCTCTTGGTTTGAGGATGATTCCACTGTTTTCCCTGTAGCTCTTTGCTTCAAAGAATCTATGTAGTCATATATGTCTTGCTAAATAAGATCTATTTCAAGAGTTCTTTTAGATGGACTAGAAACTGGTGATAGAACTCTAGGTGATGGAACTGTTGGTGATGGAACTCTCAGTTCCTCATATTCTTCTAAGTTGATGAATTTTGAAGTTTGTTGAGATTGTCCATGCACTATTTTGTTGAGCATTTCACTTCTTCTTACAATGGATGATGGCTTAGATGGTGATTTTTATTTCGTAGTAAGGGTTTGATTTTATCCTTTCCTTGCTTTGTTTTCTTCTTGGATTAACTTTAAACTTTATTGCTGACTTTGTTTCTTCTAAATTTTCTCTTTTTAAGGTTCTCCAACATATCTGAAAGAGGAATCTCATCCTCCGACTGTTGATCTTGTTGTGTAGGTGAGTTATATTTAGGGTCTATAGGCAACTTCCTTCTACTTTTCTTTGTCTTATCACTATGATCTTCTTGTTCTAGTTCCTTAAAATGATTCCTAAGTAAGAAATATTCCCAATTGTCTCCTTTGTTTCTTAGATGGGTCTCAATCAAAATTTTCACCGGGCCATGATGGTATAGGGAATTTTCTATGAATTATATCTTTCTCTGTATATTTCCTAACATTTTTCTCAAGCTATGAAGTAAGAAGTATGGTAGGCTAATTTAATTTCCTTCAAGAAAATTCATCATCAATCGTGCATGGTAGAAGAACATGTTACCAACCTACCTTCACAAGTTATAAATTTTTAAATAATCAATAGTAAGTTCCTCCATTTGTTATTCAAAGCTATGATTGGTATCTCATTTTTAAACACATAAGTATCCATACTTGGATTCTTGAAAAATATTTCCCACTCTTTCTCTTCAAATTTTATATTCTTGAACCAAGTCTCACCGATTCTGGGAAATTTGGTAGCTTCTACTACAAATTATTCTATCAAAACTAGCTTCACCTCCCCAATTTCTACTTGAATTCCATCATATGCCAGGGCAAAAGAACTTGTTACCTCCTTTTCATGCCCATCGAATTTATCTACAAATTCTAGTCACTGTGCTTGCTGCAAAAATTGCCTGACCTGTGGGTAACCTTCAAGGAACTTAACCCCATTTGGATTTGACCTTACAATGGCCCCCATGTTAGAGAAGCCTAGCTTGTAATTTCTCTTTCGACAAGGTTATGGAATGAAAAGATTCTGGTATGAGCGAATTAGAGAGCAAAGTTTAGGTGAAGGCAGTCTTGAAAATGAAACAGGGCTAAATGAAAATGGAATGGGATGAACATGAAGTGGAATGATAAATGGAGAGGAGAGGGAAAATTTCAAATTATAACAAGGTTCATGAACGACTTGGTTGGAAAGATATATATATTTTTCATAAATACCAAAGTCGTGTGGGAGTAATGAGGGTAATCATTACTCATAGTAGTCGCATCAACGATTACTTATCATTTATTTCATAACTCAATTGTTTTACCTTTATTATTTAACTTAATACTTATATACCTTAGATCCTTGACTTATTGATTTTTGGCTTGTATTTTGTAGGTTTTCCTCAAGTTGTTTTAGTTGCAACCTTCAATGATATTTTTCTTATGCCATGATGTTACACAACATTTTGTCACCGTTCTTGCAATCCCTTGCCCTACATATTGGAGGGTCTTTCCCGTGACCTGTGAGCAGTGTCATACTCTGCAAATACCTTCATTGCATCCTTCTACATAAGGACATGATTTGTCCTGTTGAAAATTTCCTCAGAAAGCACTCAAAAACCTATGTTTTGGCATTGGTGTGGGTAGCTAGTTCACCCCTCGCACCAATAGGGGAGATTTTCACTAGAGCCCGCACCAACTGGCGCTCTGTCTCTTTGTTGTACCCACACCAACCTTTTTGGGAATGTTTTTTAACAAATTGGAGGCGAAAGTTTCCTTTAACCACCTCAGGAATGACTCATTGCAAGTGGTTAAACCCGATAAAACATGGATCTCTTCCTTTAGGAAATGGTTGATAGAACATTCTTGAAGGATAGGACTCCCCCCATGATTATAGGAATCCTAACCTCTCCCTCTCCCTCTATATAAACTAGCCTTCTCCCTTTACAAAAGCTAGAGTTGAACATATAGCCAAGAAGTTGAACTTGGAGAAGAGATATTATAGCTAAGTAATCGCTATAGAGAAGGTTGAACCAAGGAGGATCCCGTAGAGAGAGCCCTGTCTGAATTCCCGATGAGCTTTGTGAGACGTGCTCCACTGGAACCCTGCTGGAGGAGATCGCAACGCGAAGCCTGGTTGTACTCTTCCTTCTTTATTTAAAATACTCGACTATGGTATTGATTCCATCTCTATGTTATGTTTATTTGACGCATTTGATTTAGTCTTCTTCGATTGACAATGAAAAATAGTATGTTGTGCATCGTCTTTGTTTCTTGTGTATGTGCAGGTATCCGGGAGTGAGAACAAGCGGATCGTGATATGTCGAATCAAGAGTGAGAGGCAGCCATTCTCCCGGAAGACACAACAGCGTAGGACTTACGGTAAGTGATCTACCAAGTCTTTGTCCATTTTTAACTAGGAATTGATGTCATAGCATGTCTCGTTTGTGGCTAGACCCACTCTAGGGCTAGTGGGATTGCCTTTGTCCGCAGAGGGGATTTACCTCCAAGGGAAAGCAAACTTCTTACGTCGTTTTATCCCAAACTACACCGAAGTAGCCAAAGGATTCACACGAATTTTAAAGCAGGATGTCCCTTTTTGTTGGGATGAGATTTCTCAGCAGTCTTTTGATAGGCTTAAGACGTTGCTCGTCAACGCTCCCTTATTATGTCCTCTGAATTACCATCTTGATTTCACCTTTTATCTTGCCGTCGCCTTCAGCACGATCGCCATGTTTTTGGTTCAAGATGATGATGATGGTAACAAGCATGTCATTTAATACTTGTCTCAAAACCTTCTCGACCCTAAAATGCGTTACACACATGTCGAGAAGTTAGTGTTGGCTGCGATCCAGGCCATCCAACATTTTCGTCACTACATCCTTTTACGCACGGTGACCGTGATTTCTGACTGTAACCCCATGACTTATATTCTGTCTCGGTAGTTGCTGGGGGGAAAATAATCGAAGTGGATCGTTATCCTCCAAGAGTTTTATTTAGAGTTTACTACAGCCAAATCGAAGAAATCACTTGTTTTTGCTGATTTGATTTGTTCTCTCCCCGCCGATTATGCTCCTTCTCAATTCGAGGATCATATTCCAGACGAAACTCTTTTTCTGATTAGCACCCTCGATCCATGGTACGGTGATATCATCGCATACCTCCAGACCTCTACTTTCAGGTTCAATTTGACGAAGGATGTCTGACGTCGCATTCGGTATCAGTCACAACCCTATCGTATCATCAGAGATACCCTTTATCGTGTTGGAGTCGATTCTGTGATCCGCCGATGTCTGACCCTTGAGGAGGCTCAGAAAGTTTTAAACATCTGCCATAGTGGTGCTTGTGGTGGTCACATGTCTATTTATGCCACTGCACAGAAGATCCTTCATGCTGGCTATTTCTGGTCATCTATCTTTAAAGACTGCATTGTCGCAGTATGAAAATGTCATGCGTGCCAGATATATCAACGCAAGATGCGTGTGCCACCAGTCCCTTTACGTCATGTCATTACCGTGGGTCCTTTTGCCAAATGGGGCATCGATTTTATGACATGTAACCCTTGTTCGGCTGGGGGGCATGCCTATATCATCGTTGTCGTCGATTATTTCACGAAATGGGCCGAAGCAATGCCTACACTGACTGCGGACGGTAAGACAATGACACAATTCATTTTCAATCATGTTATTACTCAGTTTGGTGTTCCTCAGGCCATCGTCACTGATCATGGTTCTCATTTTTAGTATTATATGATGCCGGAGCTGACATCTAAGTTGGGCCTGCATCACGACAGCTCAACACCTTATTACCCTCAAGCTAATGGCCAGGTTGAAGCCGTCAACAAATTCCTTGTTACAATGCTTCAACGAACAATTGGGATCCATAAATCAAATTGGCATCTCATGTTGTTCTCAGCTCTTTGGGCTTACTGAACGTCAGTTAAGAGTGCGACCAGATTTACCCCATTTCAGTTGGTGTACAGTCTGGAAGCCACTCTTCCGATTGAATGTGAAATCCCTTCACTTAAAATAGTTGTGGAGTTACTGCCCGATACTTCGCCTGAAGAAGAACACCTTCTCTACTTAGAGGTATTGGATGAAACTCGTCGCTTAGCTTCCTTGGTCATCGAAGCACAGAAGAAGCGAGTCAAAGCCCATTTTGACCAAACAGTTTCCCCTCATTATTTCATCGAAGGCGATCTCGTTCTCCTATATGATCAAGCTCATGACAAGCTGGGGGCAGGTAAATTCCAACCCATGTGGCATGGGCCCTACATCGTTAAACGTGTGTTTAAAAATGGGGCTTATGAGCTCATTGATTATGAAGGTTATCCTTTATCGCAGCCCAGAAATGGGTTGTACCTCAAAAAGTATTATGCTTGAATCATTCATGCATGATATGTGTACATAGGTGATTTTTTCATTTTTATGCATGTTTTGGTTTGATTTCCTTTGTGAGCTTTTTCCTGCTTATTTGGGTCTTGTTTATTGTGCATATGTCTATTTCTCCTTATGTCGGTTTCGCGGATGGTGCTTCCCGCAGTACCAAGAACTTGTCTTCGACAGCCTGGGTAATTTAAGATCCTGTTGGTGAGCTGATTAAATTACAAGGTATTTGTCTAGGACCAACTACAAACAATGTCGCTGAATATAGTGCGGTTTTGGAACTATTAACCGAGGCAGTCAACCTTGGCATGTGCACATTGCTTGTGAATTTGGATTCACAGCTTGTTGTTCTTAAACTTAATGGTCATTATTTAGTTCGAAACCCATGCATTTTGAGATTGTATTTGTGTATTCATTTACTTGAAAGACATTTTTATTTCATTACATATCAACATATACCAAGACGAATGAATACATTAATAAATGCAATAGCTAACATGATGCTAGATAGACATTTGTGCAATTTATAAAAACATCATCATATGTAAATAGAACCATATGTAGAGAATAGATGTATATATATATATATATATATATATATATATCATTTGTTTGCAACGCGTGCATCATATAAAACCCAAAAAATAATATATGTCTGTTTCAGTTACATCATGAGACAACATGTCTCTAAAAAATGTGCAGAAATAAAGCCTAAATGCCTAATCGGCACGTCACCGCCCGTACCAACCGCCTCAGCAAGCGATGGATACGACTTGGCACTCCTACAGTGTGCCTCTAATAGGCCTGAGGCACACCATCTAAGCGAGCATAGTCTGGGACCCCACGGGAGATCCCCTCCAGGTTCTGCACTAGCTCCTCCTCGCCACCCTCACCATGAGGATCAAGATTGCGAGGAACTCGCCTCGCCACCGGCAACATGCCTGCAGGATGCTTTGGGCCGACATCTACATACATATAAAATTTAACTGTCAGAACATGCATATATACCAAAAAATCATAAAACTCATGGAAATAAAAAAGGAGTCTCACCTAGCTCTTCGTCCCAATCCTTTCCCTCCGGGAGTGGGAGGTCAGGATCTCCAGTGAAGTCTATGCCGACATAGGGCCAATCCTCCACGACAATCAGCTATCGTCGGAGCCAATCAAAAAACTCTGGCCTCTAGGACATCTTCTGGCCACTCCCTACTCTAGGCATCAGTTCGGCCCATTGAGCCATCCGTGGCTCTGTGGGTGGTGGCATTGGGACAATGACCTCCTGACGCTGGAATATGGGTAATCATTCCAAGAAGAACGATACCAGAATCGATCCATACCCAAATTGCTTTAGTTTGGTCTTCTTGCATTTAGTAAGCTGCCGTTTGATGTTGATAGTCACGGCCTCGGCCCAGTTGAAGATGGTAGGGTTCATGCACTCTGAAGCAATAAGTAGTTGTGTCTTCGTGGCCTCATGAGGTGCCTGCGACCCAACAACCTGCGTGATAGTGTGTAGCACTAATCTTAGTGCCATATCAAGGACGGTTTGGATGTCCACTTTGCCACTTCCTATTCCTTTTCATGCCCCTCGGCACGCCCTCTCAATTACCATTCCCATGCTTTCCCCGGAAGGACAGATACCAATCAAGATAGGGACTGCACCTTCGCGTGACAATCCAGTGATGAAATATACATCTGAGACTTCAAGTTCAAGCTCTTGATCCCGAAGCACAAACTTCTCCTGATCTTCGTCCCAAATGCTTATTAGATATTGAAGCAATTTGGGCTGAGGCCGAAGACATGGTTTCAGGAAAAAATTCTTAAGCCCACAATTTCTGAGGGCATTCATGCATTGTTCATTTTCCATTGCTTGTTCATCCTCCTCACTGTGTTCTCTCTCTTTCCACTTGATAACCATATTTTTTCGCTTTGTACCTGCATGAATTGATCATAGAAACATTATAAGTCCCCTTGGGTATCAAAATTTACAGTCTATTGGTTGAATTTTCTTAAAACTAAAGTGGATTTTGGGTTGAGCAGTTGGCGTGAACCCTGTGTAAAAAAGGGTCGATTGGTGCGGGTTCGCGCGGGTCCGTGCCCAAAACACACGCCAACCGCAATGCCCTAAATTTTAAAAATCCTCCCCTAAGTGATCCAAAATGACAACTAAATGAAATTAAATATAGCTGAAAAGATGGAAAATAAAGTCGGCTCCTACTTGAAACTGACGAGATCCGGGTTCGTCCACTGGTTTGCTCGCACTCGTTGCCTGAAGATTGCAAGGTAAATGGACCACTGTTGCTCCACGAAGAGGTAAAAGTGAAAAGTAAATAGTTTTTACCATTTATGGTCTTTTATAACTTTTCAAAGTCTAAAAATAGGTTTTAAAACATATTTGTCGATTATTTTCATATTATTTTCGAGAAATGCATTTTACACATGTCTTTTTGTGTAGCGACAGGTTTCCACATGATTTTCACGAAGAACGAGTTTTATTTTATACTTTTTTCGGACTCGGTAAAAACATGAAAAATTCACTACTAGAGTCATCTTTCAGCTCTTTTCTGACTCTGTAAAACTGAAAAGATCGCTGAGTCGCTTGTCGTTTTGAACTTGTTAAATTGGTTGCGAATCGACATCTACCCAGTATACATTTACCCCTTTTTCGGGATGGGATAGATTATTTACGAAAAATGAATACCTTAGCCGATCGCGACTAAGAGGTTCTCTCGGACACAGTTTTCTACCTTTTCGGATCTGAGGGACTATTTACGAAAAGGGACTGCCGGATTTTTCTTTTCCACCTTCTTTTCAAACTCTCTAAACAGGAAAAGATGCTGAGTTGTTCCTTTTTCAAACTCGTTAAAACTGATGACATCAGACTCCATCGTGATGACGTTTTTCAAGTTCCTCCTTCCTAGGGCTCGTAAAATGTACTAGGTTGGATTTGTCCGAAGGAAAAAATAACATCGCAAGCACATGCTATCCCCTTCAAGATTTTTTAAAAAAATAATTGGGGTACTCGCCAGAAATGGTGGGGGAAAATGGAACCAAGACTATATCCATGTTGGCAGTATGTCACTCTTGAACATGGCACTTGTCTGCATTCGCGTCAGGTTGGGGATATCTCACTTCGTCATTTGTTTGCCTCCATGGGTTTGGGTAATCTCTTTTGACTGCTCATCTGCTCTTTTCCACATCACCATGACCTCAGATCACTTGATGTCAAATACTTCCAAATCCAGTGTCGTGCCGCCGATATGTTCAAGAGAAGTTTGCCTCTGAAGTTTTCAACCTCCCTCTGATTCTCTGTTGGTATTGATTCACAAAAATCATGTTCCTCTGTCTCGTGTCGATGACGTGGGAAACATTATGGCCCACCTTCGATCAAGGTCACTTCCTGTCAACTCCAGCTCATTATCCAGGAAGTTGATCTAGAGACTCCCTTCAGGTACCTTGAAGCCTGCATGTCTCAATGGTAGGTTCTTCGCATTTGACGTAAGGTCCGCATCATTGGCCTTCGATCGATTGACTCTACGGGTGTTTGACGTTAGATCACTATTCGCATTCCGTGGATTGTACCTTTTGTACCTTTAGAACCATTGTCATTATTTTTAGTTTCTCTCGCATCTGTTAACAACTTTCATTATTGGCTGGTAATCAGATGATTTTCTTGCATGTTCGAATTCAGCTCACATATTCGCATGCTCGAATCTGTACTTTTTTCGGGTCGAGATGGAGCGCAAGACCCTGGGTTTTGTCTGATGAAATCCAGGCTGCGGGTTCTTTTTGGATTACTATGACTTACTATGTGACTCTTCTGATTGGATGGCTGCGACCATACCTGAGTCTATTTATTAATCCCTATTGATGGATGGCTGCGACCATACCTGAGTCTATTTATTAATCCCTATTGATGGATGGCTGTGTCCACACCTTGGATCTCATTGTTTATATACTCTATTAAGTATGGCTGCGCCCATGCCGCACGTCATGTATCAAATGTACTTTTACTTGCAGGTCTTCCGACAATAGTGTTTAGGTTTAACGTGTTCTCATAAAGCATTTCACCCCTCCCTCTCTCTCGGACCTCATGCTTTAGGGGGCATCTGTTACACAGCATTTCATCACCATCCCTGCAATCCCTCGCCCTGCATATTGGAGGGTCTTTCCTGTGACTTGTGAGTAGTGTCATACTCTACAAATACCTTCATTGCATCCTTCTGCATAAGGACATGATTTCTCTTGTTGAAAATTTCCACAGAAAGCACTCAAAAACCTATGTTTTGGCATTGGCGCGGGTAGCCAGTTCACCCCTCGCACCAATAGGGAAGATTTGCACTAGAACCCGCGCCAGCTGGCGGTTTTTCTCTTTTTTTTACACACGCTATCCTTTTTGGGAATGTCTTTTAACAAATTGGAGGTGGAAGTTTCCTTTAACCACCTCAAGAATGACTCATTGTAAGTGGTTAAACTCGATAAGCCACGAATCTCTTCCTTTAGGAAATGGTTGATAGAACATTCTTAGAGGATAGGACTCCCCACATGATTATAGGAATCCTAACCTCTCCCTGTCCCTCTATATAAACCAACCTTCTCCCTTTACAAAAGCTAGAGCTGAACATATAGCCAAGAAGCTGAACTTGGAGAAGAGATATTATAGCTGAGTAATCGCTATAGAGAAGGTTGAACCAAGCAGGATCCCATAGAGAGAGCCCTATTTGAATTCCCGACGAGCTTTTTGAGATGTGCTTCACTAGAACCCTGCTGGAGGAGATCGCAACGTTGAAGCCTGGTTGTACTCTTCCTTCTTTAAATTAATATACTCGACTATGGTATTGATTCCATCTCTATGTTATGTTTATTTGACACATTTTATTTAGTCTTCTTCGACTGACTGATAGTTAGGAATGCGAAATAGTATGTTGTGCATTGTCTTCGTTTCTTGTGTATGTACAAGTATCCGAGCGTGAGAACGAGCGGATCGTGATCTGTTGAATTAGGAGTGAGAGGCATCCATTCCCCCAGACGACACAACAACGTAGGACTTACGGTAAGTGATCTACCAAGTCTTTGTCCATTATTAACTATGAATTGATGTCATAGCATGTCTCGTTTGTGGCTAGACCCACTCTAGGGCTAGTGGGATCACCTCTGTCCGCAGAGGGGATTTACCTCACCAACACATGATCTTCATTTTTTCTGGTCACAATCTACCAAGTCAGCTACAGAATTATATTAGAGCTGCACATTGTTAAAAATTTCGTAGCTGATTTATTTTTAAAAAGAGAAAAAAGGGTTCAAAAGAAAATGAGACTAGAATAGGGGATTAGAAAGAAAATATACACTTCCAATAATTCATGGTGTTCAACATAGTTTTTTTGTATACTAACATGCCAACAATGCTGGTTTTCATGTTTAAACAAAATTTGTTATTTTCATTATTATTTATATATTTTCTCTCCTTTTTTTTAATTTATTTATTTGAAAAATAAAGTAGAAGGCTAAGCTGAAGAGGAAGAAGAATCTTCTTTGACAACCTTCAAATTCATATTATCTTGCAAATTTTTGATGAATTCTTCTCTTGATAATGGTTTGTGATATATATGTAGACTATGGCCATTTACAAGGAAGGTCACTTTTTCTTCATCAATAATTCTAATTTAGACTGCTCCATTATCAAAGACTATTTCAATCACATAAGGCTGAAGCCAATGAGTTGAATTTTTCCTTGAAAATATTTGAACTTTGAATAAAAAACCAAAGCCCAATCACCAGGCTGGAATTTTATTTCTTTGATGAACTTGTCATGCCACCCGGATCTTTGTTGCTGAAATATATTGGTCCTATGAATAATATTTTGTCTTCTCTCATCAAGTTCATTCAATTTATCCATTCTTTTGTGCTTCTGATAAATCAAGATCCAATTTTAATGTTCTTTTAAAGGTCTTTATCTGGAACTCAATATGAAATAGGAATTACTTCCCATAAACAAGTTCATAGGGATTGTGTCCTGTTGTATTTCTTCATGTGGTACGGTATGCCCATATAGCTTCTGGAAGCTTTTTTGCCCGATCTTTTCTATGTAGATGAACCATCTTGGTGAGAATTTCTTCAATTAATTTATTGTTAGATTCAACTTCTCCATTTTATTGTGGATGATATGGAGTATACTTTAGAGGCTCAATTTTGTGTTCCTCCATTATCTTATGTGCCAACTTGGATGTAAATTGAGTACCTTGATCTTTCACAATTTCCTCTGGGACACCAAAATGAGTGAAAATATCCTAAAAAATAAATGAAACTACAACATTTTCAGTAGAAAGAGGAAGTGATTTAGCTTCTACCCATTTTGTGACATAATTTGTATAAACAAGAATGTACCTTTTTTGTCTTGATGGTGGATTGATTGGACCAACGAAATCCGAAGCCCATTTTTCAAAAGGTTTAATAAGTACCTGAGGTTGTAGAGGCATTTCATCTTAAGGAACATGCTTTCCCATTTTTTGACATCTATCACATCTCTTCACATATTCTTTGGCATCCTTAAAAAGAGAAGGCCAATAGTATCCTAAGAGAAGGACTTTATAGGAAGTTCTTTTATCAGCAAAATGTCTTCCGCATGGTTCATCATGACAAGATTTCAATATCTCTGGTACTTCATATTCTCTAACACATATTTGAATGATTAATTCAGGCCATGTCTTGTACAATTCTTCATTTATTCATGAATAAGATGCACTAGTTTGAATTACCTTTCTTTTCTATCGATGAGATAAGTATGATGGTAATTTCCTTGTAGCCAAATAATGAGAAATATCTGCAAACCAAGGAGATTTAATAGATACTGCAAACATACATTCATCAGGAAAATTATCTTCTACAGGAGTATCATTATTATCATTTTGGATTCTGGATAAGAAATCAACAATTGTGTTTTGTTGTTAAGGTCTATCCAAAATAGTAATATTGAATTCTTGTAATAACAATAACCATCTTATAATTCTTCCATTAGTAATTTACTTATTCATTAAATATATAATTGCAGAACGATCTGTGTGAATGAAGGTTTCATAACCAGTGATATTATGTTTGAATTTATTGATGGCATGTACAATGACTAAAAAATCCTTTTCTATTACAGTGTAATTCAACTCCACATGAGTCGAATTTTTTCTTGTGTAGTAAATGACATTAGGAGTGAAATATTTTTGTCCTAGTACAACTCCTAAAGAAGTGTCTAAGGCATCAATTGAGATGTGAGAAGGTAATTTCCAATTTGGTCCTCTTAAGATGGGTGCTTGGGAAATATTTTCTTTCAATGTTCAAAAGCTTTCTAGCCGTCAAAATTCCAGATGAATTCACAATATTTTGTGAGTAATTTGAAAAGTGGAGGCAATCTTTAGAAAGTTTTCTATAAATCTTTTGTAATAACCAATAAAACTTCTAACATCCCCATGACAAGTAGTAATTGATAATTTAGAAATGATTTCTACCTTAGATTCATCCACTTTAATTCTATATCCTGAAATATGTTGACATAAAACAATTCCCTCAGTAAACATCATAAAACACTTTTCATGGCTTAATGCGAGATTGTATTCTTTACACCTAATGAGAAATTTTTCCAAAATTTTAAGAGCTTCTTCAAAAGAGTTTCCATAGATAGTAAAATCCATGCACACTTCCACACAATCATGAATTAGATCAGAAATAATGCCTATAACTACCCTTTGGAATGTTGCTGGAACATTACATAACCCAAAATGAAGTACTCAATAAGCATAAGTTCCTCATGGACAGGTAAAGGTTGTTTTATCTTGATTTTCTTGAGCTACTTGGATCTGGTTATATCCACTAAAACCATAAAAGAAATAAAAGTACTTTTTCCCTGCCAATGTGTAAAGAACTTGATCTATAAAAGGAAGTGGAAAATGATATTTTAGGGTGGCTTTGTTCAATTCCCTATAATCAATACATACTCTCCATTTTCCATTCCTTTTCGAAACAATTACCAATGGCGAAACCCACTGAATTTCTGATATGGAATAAATGATATTCACTTTTAACAATTTTTGTAGTTCCTCCTAAACAATTTCCCTTAAGTTTAGATTCATTCTCCTCTGGGGTTGTCGGATTGGTCTAGAATTTTTCTTCAATATTGATGTGATGCATACAAGTGTTTGATTCAATTCCTTTCATATCAGTGTATTCCCATGTATAAGCAAAGGAATGTTCCTGTAGCATCTTCACTAATTCCTTCTTTTGAGATTCTTCTAGATTATTATTGATATTCAAAGTTTTTTCTAGAATTTTTTTTATTAAAGAATTGCCAAATTTCTCCATAAAATGTAAAGCCATTTTTCATGATGATAAATATTCAATATTACATTTTTCTTGAAAACTTATATTTTGTTCACAATGTGAGGATAATTCATTATTTTCCATTAAATTCACAATCTTATCTTCTTCATCTATTTGTGAAGTAGCAAAGATTGGTCGTGTACCAAAGTTTTCATTATCATCATCTATCCATCCTTCAATTTCTACTTCTATTGTTGTTTTTGTTGGAGGATATAATGTGAATTTCTTTGTTGAAATTCCATCAGAGATAAACATATAGCCATATATACAACTGATAAAAGCATCAACTGTAGCTAAACATGGTCTACCTAGAATCAATGGATGTCCTCCTAGATTATTATTGGGTGTTAAGATCATGAAGTCAACAAGATATTTCCAATAATATAAGGTTACAAATGTTGAGGTATAAAAGGTATATTTTTAACACCTATTTATCTCACATTAATTATCAATCTAGGAATGACTTTTTATTTCAAGAGTGTACTATGTCTGAGGCTGCAATTCAATCTAAGAGTAATGCCTTGTAATATGTAGTACAGTGTTCTAAATACAAGAGTAAATGGATGCTTGGAAAAGAAATCTAACTACAATAACATAAACTCAAATGCTCTGAAATCCAACTATTCATTCAACAAACATCAATCAAGGATACAGTAGAAATAACTCATTCCTCTAGAAATTGATGCAATTGAAATCAAACTAAACAAGACAATTAATCTGGGAACGTGGAAGCAATAACTAGTGTTCTCTACAGTTGATAGTCCTGCTTTAAAGCAATTAAAAGGAAATAGAAATTGAACTAAAGCTGCTAATGAAAGTGAACTAGGAAAACTCTCAAAACCAAACTCTTTGCAATTAATCAACTGAAATGAACAGTAGCTCTATAATTGAATAGAAATGTAAATGAACAACAAACTGTAGTCAAAGGAATTGAACAACAAATCCTATTTAATAAATCCGAACAACAAACTCTTAACTAATGGAATCGAATGACAAATTCTATTGAGCAACAATCTGCCAATATACAACAGTCAAACGGAACAGTAATCAATTGGAACAACAAATGAAATGAAACCATAATGGAAATAGAACAACGAAGCTCTGTTAAGGTATTAACAAGATAAATTATAAAATATTAAGATTCTTGTTAAATCATAAAGGGACATCAATGCGGTTCGTTAATATAACACACTGATATCAAATAAGAAATGAACAATAAACCACTTACTTGCAAACTGTAATGAAAAAAATTACAAACTATCACACAATAATAATGAAAAGATAGAGATACAAACAACGGATCGATCCACCAGGGCCGGGCCCGCAACCACCAGTGAAATGTCGCTGGGCTTTACTCCAGAGTTAAGAAATTAAGCAAATATCTTGTATTAATCAAGCATAATAATGTTTACAGCAGTTGCTTTCTGATCACGAGAGTCAATAATAAATCACAGAGTTACAAAAGGAATGTTTTATCCCTGTGTTTTTCCCAACGACAATACATGCTTCTCATTTTATAATCAGAAAGAGGAGAATGTAAATAGTAAATGTGATCTCTCATAACAATATTGGATTGTCCCCAACGACTTGATCAGCAAGAAAAGATATTTCCATCAATATTTCAACAGAAACAAGTCGAATTTGGATTTGCAGCTGATATAATTTGGAAGACGGTCACAACAATAAATTTGAGAAAATCGTGCTCAAAGAACCTTCTTTTTCTCTCAATACGGGCTGAATTTGGGCAAACTGTTTTTCATTAAACTTAATTCGGTCTGTTCTGGAAAAAACCCACGTTCCAGATTTTCCAGATTCTTCTCCATTTGTCCAGAATATCAACAACAAAACTGTCACTTCTTATTCCAGCGAATTTCTGAGTTGGAATATTGAATGATGTGCTGGCGATCAAATCTGCAATCTAGCAAATATTTTGGAGGCTAAAATGGTGGTTTCTGTTACAAAATATATTAATAAACCATCATTGATAAAATTATGCATAATAATCATCAATTTATTAAAAATAAAGGAGAAGAAATAATATTTATCCATAAGAGCATAAATAATTATTAAATGGATTTATATGATAAATTATGATAAATTACATGATAAAGAAGAGTAGAAATGGATGAAATAAGTGTTAAAAAGTGGTCATATTAGCGGCTCAACATACCCCAGAACTGAATATATTGCATGCACTCATGCAACCCAGAACTGAATATATCGCATGTCCTCATGCAACCCAAAGAAAAAAATCCATGTGTTAACCAAGCAAAAAAATTGTTCATCCCAACTCATGAAATAGATGGAACAAATGAATTTTTCCTCAAATAATGAATATTCAATTTTAGCAATCTTGATGAAGGTGTAACAATTTTTACAGTTGATGTTCAACTATATGTATATGAAGTTGAAGAAAATGTGATATAAGTAACAGCAAACTTCATTAACCATTTTCTCAAAAATCAGATCGTTTTGGTGCACGTATCATGAGATATAAACAAAATGATTGTAGGTGATAGTGCATAATTTTCGAAATTTTATGAACTAATTTAGTGTGAAATTATCTGGGTTTGTGTATTTTAATGATACCTCTTTGTCATCCAGAAATCACAAGAATTCAGTTCATAATTTTAAAGATATATACAAATCAATTTCTGCACTGTATAAAAATGAAATTGTATGCCTTAAATGAGAAAGAAAGTAGAAAACATCCATCATGTGTAGCAATTCCTTCCCCAAACTAAAGAATTAGCATGTCCTCATGCAATACTAGAAAACAAAGAGAGGTGGTTGCTATAATCTGTTGAAACTTATGCTTGGTGTAAAACAACATGGAATAAAGGAGGTGTTTGTGAGAATGAATAAGAATATTAGTGGATGATAAAGAATATTAGTGACATGGTCATAGGAAAGAAATGAAGGAAAGCAACACTCCCCCAAACTGAAATATGAGATGTCGTTGAAAAATGAGAAGTGGTAAAGATGTGGAATGAATGATGATAAATAATTCTCAATAGATTTTCATGAAATTCTCTTAAATTTGTAATAAATCAGAAAGTTATGTTATTTTACCTCAAGTGTTACCTCTGAAAAAAATGTAGAATGACATGTAGGAACTGGCATTTGTTGAAGCTAATGTAGGTTGTACAAATACTGAAAATGATGCAAAAGGTGGAAGCCATGCAAGCACATCATATCTGAAGAATTGTACGCGTTCGCAAGTTGCGCGAGCCTTTGTTGTTAGTTGCAATAGTGTGGTCATGCTGCGAATAGAATTTTCCCCCGATACTTGTTGTGCTCCTGTAAACAAATCACGATTTTGCATGCAATTTTCTGGAATCCACAATGTCAATTTTGAAGAGCAACAGATAATATGTATGCCAAAATTTCAATCAGAAAAACTTTTGTAGAAATGCAATATGAATATTGGGATTCAGGCATATTTAAAAGGAATCCATGCCCCCCCTGAAAGATGATAGGTCGCCCTCGACTGACAAATAGAAAAGCAACGTACTGCACAACAATTGTACAACATGGAAAGGCATACATACTTATGATATGATCAACAAATTATCGCATTACTGAATTCAATGCATATTTTGAAATCGTGAGTAGATATGGAAATGTTTATGTAATGATTCGAAAATAAGGGAAAAGGACAGCTAATGTGCAAAAAATACTTATGCGGTCATTATCCACATAAACCATTATGATTGATTTATAAATAAAGTTCATGCATAATAGGTTCCGAACAAAGGTTTTAGGAGGATACTGTCATTTGATATTAGATAAAGATATAAGAAAAGGGTTTATCATTATTATTGATTTGTGAAAAATACGACTCCAATACCATCAACATAGCTCTGTTGCCCACATGTGTCTATAACCTTGACAAAGTTGCTTTCTCACCCTTGGAACCATTATCCTTTATTTATGCCTAGGGAAGTGTTGTGTGATGTCATGATGGAGGCCACTGTGTTGGCTTCGGAACAAGATGAATCACAATGCCATTCACCAGGAAGGAGTGAAAGGTGGGCAGGCTGGCTCGTGATGAGACTCCCTATCCTCCATCTGCCATATCATTGAATTGTTAGTAATCATATAGAGATTTTTTTCTTCTGTTTTTTTTTAATGTAGCACTTCCCTATTTGTGTATAGAGGATGGCTCAAGGCTCCTTAAGAGTAGTAATGATGGAAGAAGTCTGAACATCTCAATAGAGAAAGTATGCCCTTATTCTTATTCAATAAATAAAAATCAAAGAGAGTTATAAAGATTTAGGAAGAACCAACATGATAAAGATAACTGATCATATTAATTTTACTGAAAATAAAGACAACAACGTGATATAGATGGTTGTGCCCTTTCATTTTATTATCACTACAAAACAATTTCTTAAAAATTACAATCTCTTGATTTGTTGATTCCAGTAACCTCTAATTTTTGTGTCCTTGCATAAATTGTATGTTTGCCTTTAAAAGAGTCATGAAGAATTCACAAAAATCCTCAAAATGTTGTTCTAAAACAAGAAAAATGAACTCAAAAAGTAATGTTCCTTAGATGGAACAACTGCTGTTCCTTAAGAGGCAACAAAACATGTTGTTCATTTCAAAAGGAACAGCAAAAGACAAGCAGAAAAAATGTTGTTCCTTTGGAAATGAACAACAAAAACAGGCGGCAAAAATTGCTGTTCCTTTGGAAAGGAAAAACAAAAACAAACAACAAAAACTATTGTTCCTTCGGAAAGGAACAAAATAAACAAGCGACAAAAACTGTTGTTCTTTCGGAAAGGAACAACAAAAACACGTGGAAAAAGTGTTGTTCCTTTTGAAAGGAACAACAAAAAGAAACACACAAGCGCACTATTCCTTCAGAGCAACGACTGTTGTTCCTTAAGAGAAACAACAAACAAATTTAAGCACGCAAGGTTGTTGTTTCTTAAGAGCAACAACATGAAAAATAAAGGCACACAAAAAAGTTTTGTTCCCTATAGGGAACAACAAAAAAATGCACGCAGAAATTGTTGTAGGGAACAACAAAGGAAAAAAATAGAGGAAAGAACAAATCCATTGTCAAGCAAATCCAATCAACTTAGAAAGGAAAATTTATGTACAGGTCTAAAGAAAAAGTAAATTTTTACAGAATTTGTGCTGCTGAAAAATTGCCTCCTAAAACTTGCATGGTGGGGTCCTTATTGTTCAATTGCAAATGGAGCAGAAACTACAATTTGAAGGGATCAACACCTGAAACAAAAAAACATAAAAGAAATCAGAAAAGAAACAACACTTTATTAAGTTACAACAGCTATGATGTTATTTCCTAAGGGAATATCAATCTGTTAATGGAAAAAAAATGATCTTTTTGAAAAATGTTTGGCAGCAGTGACATGAAACTTCTAATGGAAACCAATTTTTCATTTCTTCTTGTTATGACTCTGTTAGGTAATGAACTGGATGAAATGCCCTTGTTTCACTGAATTTCTTTCAAGAATCTCTCGTCCATAAATTGACCTTCTTTGTTGTGCTAAGACCTGCAAAAAAACGAGTGTCTACCTGTAATAAAACATTAAATCACGGAGAAAGAGAGGTGCACAGCTCCCCTAATCCAAGAATTATATAAAAAAACTAACAAGTAGTTACTCTGTAGAACAAATCCACGGACAGAGTAAAATTAATTTATTACTTGCGGGAGAGCAGTGACCAATCATGCTAACTAGCAGTGTTTCAATTATAAATTCTTTGTTTTTCGTCCAATTTGAGTGATTCCAAAGCCAAATGAGAGCTAATTCAAATTTTTATTTCCAATAGAAATATGTTTTAAAATTTCAATGCTATGATATTTCAAATTTTCTTAGAACAACCAGCATAATAGAGTCATTTTCGATTTTCCAGCTCAGACCAACAGTTGATATTTCAAGCATAAATTATTTGTTTGATGACAAATTAAGCTGATTCAAATTGGAAATGAAAGTAGATTCATTTATTTATCTCCAATATAAACAGGTTTTGAAGAGAAGAAGAATTGATGGGTCAAATACGCTAGTGAACATCCAAGAAAACAGAGTTTCAAGAGTGCTGATTTATGATAAGAAGTCAATATTTTGGTCATAAATTCCTCATACGATATCGAAATTGAATGATTCAAATTTCATTGTAAACTAGATTCATAGAGGAATCTACCATAGAAACAAGGTTTAAAAATATAGTCATTTAGGCCTCCAAAAACTGACTGTCCCAACTCTGTTCCTAAGCTGCCTACTAGAATCCCTGTCAATGTTTTGGTTCTAAATGTTTCGTTTCAAATCCAAATGGAGTGATTAAAATTGGGTTGGAAAGAAAAAATCAAGGGCTACTTAGGATAGAAATAGGTTTTAAAAATATTCACTTTTGGTCCCCCAAAACATGATTGTCCCAACTCTGTTTTCAGAAATTTGATCAACCCCGCAAGCCAAAAAATATGATATTCAAGCAATTTTTCCATATTGGTGATAAAAATGAATATGAGTGTTTGTAGAATTGTTATTTTCAATATAATGCATCTACATACACAAATAAATTAAAATATTTATCATCGATGTTGATTTCCACAACGTGTTGCAACAAAAACAACTATTTTTACCAAAAAAAAAAATGTGTTTATTTTATTTCCTTATTTATTTTATTTTTTCGCTAGCCTACTCTGATTTTGAAAATGAATATGATTATGTATAAGAGTATTTTCAGTGTAACCATTTTTAAAATAAGGCTTCAATTATGTACATACCCAAATTTGAAAAATGCATGTTAATAAAAATTAGGGTATGAGAAGCCAACTTCCCTTGAAAAGATGGTGCCAAAAATTGTTGAAGCATGGAGTGATGCTGCAAACAAATTGAGTGAAACCAATCTTCAATGTATCCCTTAATTTCTTGGTTTCACATAACCGTCATATCATAAAGTTCTTGAGTGTTTAAAATGGCTTGTTGATGCAGGCTAGAAGAAAATTACATGATAAAGAAGAGTAGAAATGGATGAAATAGGTGTTAAAAAGTGGTCATATTAGCGGTTCAACAACAAACACATATTCTAACACTCCATCAGGTTTGATAACATATATGTCTACTAATTGCAACAATGTATGTGTATATTGAAGATTAGGGACTTTCAATTGATCCATAGTTTGTTTACTCATGATATTGATAGTTGCCCCTAAATCAATCAATGTGTTCAGAATCTCAACACCATTAATGTGTGTTTTCACAATGGGACTACCTAGATCCAAATATTTCTAGATTGTTGTCTTTCCCATCACAATATCTACAAATTTTCCAACTAACTGAATTCTTTTAACTTATTTTCTTCTTCTTCCTGATTTCTTAATACTTAACTCCCTCATTGTATTTGAAAATATGGGTGTTCCTTGATAGATTGTAACAAATTATTTTTTATACAAGCATTCTTTAGTTCATATATCATGTCATAATCAGGCAAAACAATCTATTTTTCTACCCTTTTGTCAATTTTCAATATTTCAAGAAAAGGTGGTATTTGATCAAAAACTTAAGACTGTTCTATAATGGGAGTTGATTTTATTGGATTATCATAAGAATGTACAGGGGTGGTGTTTTTTTAGGATCTTCCTCTTGATGAAGATAAGTATCTTTCATCCATCTCATATTCCTGAATAACAATAGATGGTGGCTTCTTTTCCAATACTCTACCAGATCTAAGTTAAACATTGTTTAGATATAATGGAGTTATCATGTAAGTTATGAAATTATGCCCTTCTATGTTGTAAACATGTTGCGAGTTTTTATTATTTGGATTTGGAAGTGGCTAGGGAAGAATTTGATTTGGATTTTGTGGAAATGGTAATGAAATTTGTGGGTTTGAATTTTGAGGTTGATAGGCTTGAGCAGGCTGCGGAAAATCTTGTTTTGGAAAAACAAGGTAAGGTTGTGGGTATTGAGGATATCTTCCATAAGGATTTTTCCAACCTTGTGCCCAAGGTTGAGGCCAAGGCATGGGTTCAGTCCAATTATCTTGTGGTGGTTGTGCACATGTTTGAGTATTGAATCCTTGAGTCATATTTGTTTGTGGATTTCGCCATGGTCTCTTAGCAATAAAACAAAGAGGATCTACTTGATTTTGTATTACTTCCTCTTGATAAACAAATTTAAGACCTGTAATTTAAGGACATTCCTTTGTATCATGATTTTCTGCACATATAACATAGGTTTCTATACTTTTTAATTCAAGAGGGCATTCTCTCAAGGCATGTTTATTTCTACATTTTGGAGAAAAGATAGATAATGCAACATTTTCATCTTTTTGCTTGTTTTTTATTTTAAGGGTATCTATTTGTTCACTAAGACCCCCTAAAATATTTGTCCTTAAATAGTCAAGACAATTTCCTATTTCATCCCTACTTATTGTCCCAATTGCAGATTTATTAATCCTAGACATAACAATATCTCTTGGATTTTTTCTAGTTCTTGTCTTTCCTCTTGAAATGTGTATTCATATTTCACAAATATCTCCAAATGATAACTTAGAAATATCTCCTTTACCCATCAGATTGAGAAGGTATATCCACTCATCTATGATAGATTTCAACAAGAAATCTTTCAAAGTTTCTTCCTCTAGAACATTAATCTTATCTCTTTTAATATTGTAAGCAAATATTTCAATAAAATCCTCAAGATTTTCATCCTATTTTTGCATCATTTTAAAGACTTCATCTTTAAGGTTATGGGACATAAAATAGTCTTGTATTTTTCTAATAACACATTTTTCATTTCTTCCCATGTTCTTATGGTATGTGTTCCTAGTCCTATAAACCATTTTAATGTTGCATCTTTAAGGGTGGCTGGAAACAATTTCAACTTTTGAGTATCAAGAAAGTAATCATAGGATCTACACAAAACTTAAAACTCAAAGAAGAATGTTTCAGGATCTTCATTCCTTAATCCATTGAAATTAGGGAGGATAAAGGGTGAGATATTTTTCATTGTGGTTGTGGTATCTTCATCAAAGATGGGAAACCCAAAAGGTTATGGATCTCCTCTACCACCTCCTCTTCTTCTTCCTCCACCTCTTATTCCACCTCCAATCCTAAGATGTTCACCATTCACATTGTGTACTTCTCCTTCCCTTTCTCATGTCATTGTAGATTCCTCGGAGCTAATATAAGTTTCCAAAATTGGATTTTCTAGTTCCTCCTCTAGTTCTTCTATCAATGGAATGTTAAAATAGGTTTCTTCTTCTTATTCACTAGGGATTTCTAGCTCTTGTCCTAGAAGTTGTTCTTCAGTTGAAGATAGAAATGTTACTCCTTTTGTTGGGGATGTAGGATCTTCTTCTTCTTCTATGGCTTCAATAGAGGAGGTTGGTGAATCTCTAGGTTGGATTTCAGATCTAAATACCTCAGGAAGTCTATGACTTCCTGCAATTGATGGAATACAAGTTTGGGTGGATGGTGTGGCACTACAAGGTCTTGGTGGGGTGAGTGGTGATGTTGGAATAAAACTCCTACTTCTTACAAATCTACCTCTAGAATCTCTTTCCCTATGCATATCATTTTTTTTTTTTTTTTTTTTTTTTTTTTAACGAAAAAAAAAGAAAGACTCATATATACATTTCCTCGGTAATGACGCCAAAATGTTTTGTAATTTAATTGTAGTTAAATTAATTACATAAATGATCAACCTGGTCTAGTACACCGATGAAATGTATGTGATAGGAGTCTTTGTCACGCAAAATAATTCTGAAGTTAATTTGAGATATCAAGATGCACATGTTTCTCTAACAGTAAGTAAATGAAATTGATTCTATTGCTCTAGCTTGAAAGAAAGATCACACTCTTCTTGAAATGAATAACACACTTGTTCATGCTTACTCAAAATTAAATCAAACACACTCTTTTTATTATAAATGAAATCACACCCACACTTTTCTTTGAATGAAATCACACCACTCTTGCTTTAAAATGAAATCACACTTGCTTGAATTGAAACCACACTTGCTTAAAAATGAAATCACACTTGCTTGAATTCAAACCACACTTGCTTAAAAATGAAATCACAATTGCTTGAATTGAAACTACACTTGCTTTTAAATGAAATCACACATGCTTGAATTGAAACCACATTTTCTTTAAAATGAAATCACACTGTAAATGTATCTATTCTTGACAGAAATAAAGATTATCTCTGCAAATTAAAATAATATTTGTATGACTGAAATGTAAAGCTATGTTACTGAACTATGTAAACCTATGCCATGTCCATGTGCACAAGAGATCTCATTTCACTCAACAATAAAAGTAATTAGACAAATTTGCTATAAAAACAATCTTAAACTTGCATTTAAAATACAAAATTAAGCTAACAAAATCCTACATAAAACATAAAGCGAAATACTAAATTACAGTTAAAAGAAAACCTTACTATCTCAAGGGGGCCCTCCTATGAGAAGCAGGTATCAATATGATGCCTTCACAAGATGATAAAACACACATTGGAATCGTACAACAAGGAAATACGAATCGAAAGCAGAGTTTGTATATAAAACAATGTTTACAATATAAAATCCAAGTCTATGTCTGATATGCCGAGAGGTATATTTATAAAAATCATACGCATTAAATGTTTCAGAGTATTACTCCTTATTCTAATTGACACTAGCTAAAATAAATTTTGAAATATAGGATAACAGGATCCTCTCATGATTTTCTATCAACACAACAAATCATGAGGCTAAAAATTTTCATCTCGCTCGCTTGGTTCACTTCCTACGATAGTTTACTTTTCCTTTAACTGAGCTGCTAGGGTGTACTCTTTATCAATCTAGGCTATGAATATAGGAAAAAATGATTTTACCAGCTAATTTCCACCTGCTTGTATGCCCCGTTTCTTGGTTGGAGCTTCATAAAATATAAAACCTTGGACTCAGTGGCAGAATCACTGTAATTTGGTAGCTAATGTAAATATTAAGATAAATAATAAAGAATATTTTCATTTATGAAATAGAAGATGATTAAATACATGATATTCCATAAGCCTTGTGAAATGATGCCCAAATTAAAGTTATGAAGGAGAATGGAGTGAAAAAGGTTTGTAAAAATGAAGAATTTTTTGGGTTCAACAAGTGTCCATTTCTTTCCATGCGAATTCTGTGACCGATATGATGGTTTTTAGGAAGGGATGCGCCTTGGTTTTATATATTTTGATGTGAGTAAGCCTTGGAAAGGGATGAACTGTCCGAGATGGGGGTGCCAACAAAACTTGGAAGGTGTGTGACTGCATGGAAGAGGGTGACCAGATTTCCCGAGGGACTGTGTATTAGAGAAGGGAAGGTTGGGGATGGATTTTTTTTGGTCATTAGCATTGCCATATGGAATTAGGAGCACATTGGGAGTGCGCCCTGGAACAATGAGCCGATCATTGTTCATTGAGGGTACAATAGTACATGATTGTAGCGCTGGACTTTGGATGAAAATTTGACTTTGCCAGTGGATTCTGGACTTCTTAGGAAGGAGGTGAATCATGATATTACTTTGAGGGTGGAGGTGTGATCCTATGGATTCCCTTGTTGCTTATACGAGCATGGTATCATTCTATTTGGTGGTTGAGAAAATGTGTATGTGTGTATATGTGTATATTATTGTAAATACTGTATCGAGCTGGATTTATAAAGTTCCATAGACAGTATGATTATTTGTTGGTTGAAGAAAATGTGTATAAGTGTATATGTGGTTGTTATTGTAAATATCATAATGAGCTATGTTATAAAGCTCCAGTAAACAATATGATTGTCATGTTTTAGTAGATGGTCATTTTAAATACTGAAATGAGATGTGTTATAAAGCTCCATGGGCATTATGTTTTTTTTTTCAGCGTTTTTTTGGTTTATAGGTGTGATTGAACACCAAGGACGGTGTTCCCCCGAGGGGGAGGGTTCTGTAATAGCCCTGGTAAAAAATCATGTAAAAAATATATAATACCACGGTGATGGGACATGTATTCCGAGCTTAATGGTGGGAAAACCATCCTAGCAGGGTGTTCATTTAGGTTATTATGGCTAAAGGAAATTGGAAAAGGCAAAGGAAAAGGATTTGGAAAGGCATGATGCATTAATTGGCATTTTATTTATGAAAATAGTGGAAAATGGGAGAAAATGGAGGTGAAAGGTCACAGGTTGCATGTGAGGAGGAAAATGAAGGAAAATAATGGAAAATGAAGAAAATATAGGTCTCATTAATAAAAATGCTTATGAGGATCAATTGTTAAGCTTTTGGTCAGTTCAGTTTTGGAGCTCTCATTTTCCCTCTCTCTCTCTCTCATACTCTTGGACACTTAGAGTATTCTTGGAGCACCCTTGGAGCAAGAAGGCAAAGGAAAGGTAGGAAATTGTAAGAGAACATTGGGATCAACGGCTACAATTGGATTTCTTAATAGGTATCGAGTTGTATGTATGGTTTTCCTCACTAGTTTTGGCATGCATGGTGTATGCATGTGGTTTCTTGGTCATGATATGTCATTGGCATGGAGTATTTCCTGTATTGATAGTGAATTTTCCTAGCCTTGCCATTTCCTGGATAGCCATGGTGTTGTGGGTTCATTTTCATTGTTTGTTTTCTAGTTGGTTCTCATGATTCCTTTAGTTGTGGGTTGAGTTATTAGTTTCCTGGAGCCTTGGTTGGAAAAACACTTTGGAGTCCTAGGTGGGCTGAGTTACTAGTCCTCAAGCCTTGGTTGGAAAAACACTTTGGAGTCCAGAAACAACCATGGTTGAGTTACTAGTACTATAGCCTTGGTTGGAAAAAACACTGTGGAGCCTTGGAACAACTTGGATAGAGACCAATCCATGATGGTTGTGATGTCTACCCATGAGGTGGAATCACTAGTTGAGGGTTGAGGTGGTTTAGCCTTTGGAAGCCCTAGATTGGTTTTGATTGATGTGTTTGATGAGGTCCCACATTCATGATTAGAATATCGAACGTGGGTGATTGGATGAAGTGAGACTTGGCTAATCCAATCTATGGCCAGTTGGAATGTGGATGTACCATCTCCAATTAGTTTCTACATTCATTAATGAAGAGATCGTTCCTTTGGTATTTGGTATGCAAATGTACTGATTTATATGTGGATTCTATTGTTGTTGTATCCATGGTATTTTTTTTGTTATTATGCTGGTTATGAGCATGTATTTTGATAGTAGTGATTAATGTATCTCTCCATGTTTTGTTATTTGTAAATGAATGCATAATGTATCTATGGTAAAATAGATTGTATTGTAGCTAATGATGTAAGGGAGCAATTCTTCTTAGAAATTCTCAAATAAGTATGAGACCCCTATGCTCATATATTCTATTTACACTTGTAGTTTCAATGTTTGTGGCATGTTTGAAAAAATGCATGTCATGGCTAGGGGGTCCATATGAGTTCTTATTTATGTTATTACTTCCGTATCATTGTCCTATTGTTATTTATCATATCTGAACTTTTCATGAAGTTCTGAGAAGAGCACTGTTTTCTTGTCCTAAAAGGAGGCTCAAATCTCAAGGACGTTGTCACAGAACTGAGGAATTGGGGCCTTGGATGCTGGCATGCAGTGTTATGCCTGTGTCTATAGCCTCCTGGATGTTGGCTTGCAAGCATGTGCCTATGTCTATGGCTCAAATAGGTAAAAAGGTTAGTGTGACCTAGGGGTAAGAGGCCTCAAAGGTTGGGTTACCTCTTTGGGGTGTTATTGTTGCTGTACAAGGTCTGTATGTTGTGTTTCCACTGGTTTCACTTCCTTAACATCACCTAGGAGGTTGAATCTCATTATAGTAGCCTCTCGTCGCATGTTTACCCTAGTTGGACGGTTACTTGGGTAGATATCGGAGGAGGGTGTTACATATGGGTTCCAATGTTTGGTTGAGATGGATTACAGAATGGAATTGTAGCTGAGTCGGGTGGTCACAAGATTATTCACAAGGCATAGGAATCCTGGGATGGGATACACCATAAAGGTTGGATGTGAACACCTCAATTGAGCCTAGGAATCCTTGACTAGTGAATGGCAGGATACATGGTAAAGTTCAATGGTGAATACCCTTGATTGGGCCTAGGAATCCCTTTATTGATAATGGAGGGATACACAGTAAATCCTATAGGGTGGATACCTCGTAAGCTTAGGAATCCTTGATCGGTAATGGCGCGATACACGGTAAAGCCGAGAGATTGAGATGGAAAAATTTCTCACGGTTTAGGTGGAGAGGTTCTAAGTCATCCATGCTTTTTTTGGGCCTAGTGATCTGATGGGGATTATGGTAAAGCATGGTTCTATTGATTACGGTTGAGGTTGTTTGGCCTTGGGAAGCACTGATTGGTTTTTGTTTTTAGTCCTAAATTCATGCTTGGAATATGACACAGGGTTGGTTGGCTGAAAGAAATATTTGGTTCATCCAATCTATGGTTCTGTAGTTCATGGAAGTCCCAAACCTGGTTGGCCTATTCAGGCATTAATAAGAGATTCTTCTCCTTGGAATTTCATGTCCAAATGTATTGGCTTATATGTGGATTTTATGGCTGTTGTATCCTTGTTATTTTTCTTTATTATATGTTGGTTATGAGTATGTTTTATGACAAACTTGATGTATGGATATCATCATGTTTTGATTAGTGATTGAAAGTTCAATGAATATATGACCTAATAGATGATTATGCAAATATTTTGAGAAGGCATCAATGCTTCTCAACAAATATCAGATAAGTATGATATCCCTATGCTCAGATATGTTGTTATGACCTATAGATTACATATTTGTGACATGTTTTACTGATCAGAATCTGGATTGGGGGCAAAAATTTTCCAAAAATTCAAAGTGCTCAGAATCACACCAAACTAGAAAAATTGGATAGGGATAATTTATAGGAATCCGACTCACTTCATTTCATCGAAAACCGACTCTGTATGTGAAATTTAGAGCCTCTTGTTCGTCGTGCCAAATAGACTAATTTTAAAAAAAGGGGTCAAACAGGGTCAAAGGTCAAAATTTGGGTTTTTCCACCAGCCAATGGCATGATGACAAGTGTCAAATTATGAGTGGCCCAATTTTTTGGTTTGTTGGCAGTTTTTGGTTGGTTTGTGGAGGACCAATAAGATGTTGACACGTGGCTAGCTTGAAGGCCACCACGTGTTCCTCCCAAAGGCCAATTTTTTTATTAATGTCTAAGGGTCGAATTTAATTTAATATATTATGTGGAAAAAATTAATCTATTGGCTGAAGGGCGGAGGTCGAGGTCAAACCCGCGACCTCCCCCACGCTACCCACCAACCATACCAATACATCACGTAATCCGATCTTAACATACAACATGTTCAACATATATTTGAGTTGATACAAAGGTTTCAGTGCGAGTTGAAAGGGACAGCCCCGAGGGGCCAACCCTTGGTCCACAGGACCACGTCCTAGAACCTATGGTGGAGCGCTATTTGTAATGGTGGGTTTAAACAATTAAACACGTTTAATTAACCATAAACCCCACTCATTTGCGCTAACCTTTATATTAATGTGGGTTTTATTAAAACACACATTAAGCACTAAACTTTGCTTATCCACATTAAAAATACACTTAACCACTAATTAATCCGCAGTTAACTTGGTGGAGAAAATGAAAGAGTCCTTAGTTTTGGCGCCACTGCCAAAATTGGCGGGTTTAACTAGAGTTTCTCCAGTTTTAGTGGAGTTTTTCTTGGAAATATTTAAGAAGCCATGACTTTGGCATATTTTGACCAATGTTGGCTCAAGAAGAGTCATTCTTAGATGTTTTGGATGCTCTGAGCATGATGGTGCGGGTTACAGAGGCGTTGGAGCACTTTTGTAAGTGATTTTTCCACTTTGAATATTAAATAAGCGTAGGGCCACCAAGAGAGGAGGTCATGCCTAAATCATCTGAAGACCATTTTCAGAGCTTGAAGAGTTTATTTTGAGGTTTGGGGCTTCGAAATCCAATTGAGTAGGTTGGAAATCCATTGGAGCATTGTAGGTGCATGTAATCAGAGAATTGACCATTAATCCAAAGAGGGCCTAGCCAGTTGAAGTAGGTCCATGGAGATGTAGCCCAAGAGGAGTGAAATTTGTTATCAACTATTGTGTAATGTGTATGATGTGTTTTATTTCTCTGCAATTTAATTTATGTACATGTGTTTTTAACAACTAATTAACTCATGAATTTCTCATGAAAGACACTTAAAATTGACACATAAACCCTCACATAACTAGCTAATTTGAGATGATCCTAAACCATTTTTTTAATATTGATGAGGAAGCTAGCACAACAAAACTAGTTTGGCCATATTCATATCAAGTTGGTATCAGAGCACAATTTAGCTCATTTTAGCCAAGGTTGGCTAGAAAATTAGCTATTGGTTTTGAATTTGTGCAAGGAGAATTTAATTGTGTGCAAGTTTATGTGTGTGAAGAGAAGGTCAAGATAGAGGACTCAATTCTCAAATAAAAATAAAGAAGCTTTTTATGCGTTACAAGTGTGATGGAAGCTTCATAAATCACTATTTCTAATAAATATTCCTTAGCAAAACTCTTTGATAAAGAGATGTTGTAGACGCTTTACATCATGAATGATATAGTGAAAGAGATGTATGAAGACAAGAGGAATATTATTATACTTCAAGATAATTTGATTGCCATGAAGGAGGAGAATCAAGAGCTTCTTGAAAAGATGCATGAGATGGAGACTCAACTCCATATTGCAAATGAAAACCTAGCAAGGTTGCATGAGATGGAGACTCAACTCCATAATGCCAAGGAAACACTAGCCAAGTATGTGCATGAAAAAGAGGTATGAAAATTAAGTTTATCTTCTATTTCCTCTCAAAATGAATGTTTTGGTGTTTTTGAAAGACACACAAGAGGAATAGGGTCCAAATTATTGATGAAGATGGGCTATGAAGGTAAAGGGTTAGGCAAACATGCATAAGGCATAGATGAGCCAATTGTTATTGAGGAAAGGCCTAGTTATTTGGATCTTGGTTATGGACAACATGATGGAGAATGCTCCAAAGCCAAGGAGGCACATGAAGGTTTTCCAAGAAGGAATTTCATTACATGTTCATTACCTCAAGCTTTTGAAGTTTGTGTTCATGAGGAATGCAAAAGTTTTACACTCACTTTGCAAGAAGATGCTCATAAGCATGCAACTAATGAGAATGCCAAAAAAGAGGATGTCATTGTTGGTATTCCTAAGAGGGCCACTACCTCATAAAATTAATCTCCTCAAGAAGGTGAAAAAGATGAATGTACAAGTTATAAACGTGCGTTTAATCAAGTTTCTTTTGATTATTCTAAACATGGTAAATACGCACATAGGATTTGGAGAAAGTTTACATGTTCCTTTTGTGGTTTGAATAACCATATTGTTTCGAGGTGTTGGAAGAAGACAACCATGCACAGGAAAATTTTGAAACAAAGGAGGAAAAAAGCCAAAGGTCCATTGGACAATGCAAACCATGTTGAAAATAAGATGCAATTGTTTTTCACTCATTTCCATAAGCATGGTCATATTGTAGACAAGTGTTGGAGTTTGTATCCAACAAGTTATCCACGACATTTGAAGAAGGTGGAGAGAGATCATGACAAGAATGGAAAGGAATATTCCATAATTGATGTGGGTCAGGATGATTCACATGATGAAGTGCAGCTGAAAGAGGTGCCATTGAAATGGTTTGGTAAGAGATGGTTAGATTTCTTATCCAATTAAGGCCTTGCATATCTTTTGATGATTGATGCATTTCTTTGCCAATTGAATGCATTTCTTTTCTCTTGGAAGAATGTTACATGTTGCATGAAGCAAGATGTCAGAAAATTAGAGTTATGTTGACTCACTTAGATGCAACAAATATGACAATTTGCACATGCTTTTGTTTGACTTGAGAGTCAGTTATTTGAAGAGGCATGTTTTGTCGACTTGTGTTTGGTCGATGGTTTGTACAACGAGATATAAGAGTACATGGAAATTTTCACATGATGTGACATTTTTGCTTTGAAAGAGAAAAATGATATGTCATCAAGTTATGTTTCTTGCATGATGTGTTTTTCAGATTGATGGTTGTGTTTGTGACAAATATGTCGCAGGATTTTGGGAAGGTCCACTCTTGAGCAAAAGGCTCGTGATTGGCCTTCGTTCTCAAATCATGGCATGAACAACATGTCAACATTGGATGATGATGGGAAATAGGGACAAGATGCCAAAAATATTGCAACCAAAATAGCAACCATTGTGGAACATTTGAGTGTTGATGCCAAGAATCGAAAGACCTGGCGAATGCATTCTTCCAGATGTGGAATTTGGAACCATGGAGGTAAAAAGAATGGTCATTTCTTTTATTGTGATTATTGATATTGGAACTCATTTTTGTAGTTAACTCAGATGGGCTTAACTTGGAAAGGTGGTTTCCAAGGAGAAGCTTGCATCAAATGCATGTTTGTGCAAAGGAGGAACATGATTCTCATTGGGAAGGCTATCAGTTAGTTTTCCAAGCACCGAGGGATCTCTTTGGTAAAACAAAGTGGTTAATCAGTCAGAGGGAAGCCAACAAGTATTGGATTGGGTCAGCATAAAAAGGAGGACATTGGTTGAAGTGCCAATCCATTTGCAAGGCAAGGCATGTTAGTGAACCCAAGTGGTTGTCATGAAAAATTTTCCAAGTAGAATGAAGTTGATAGAACTTGGGAAAGAGAAGAGTATTCAACTCTTATCAGATAACCAACTTTTGTCGGTCCAAAATTCTGTTAGTGGGAAGGAGTGATAAAAATTTGGATTGGGGGAATTTTTTTTCCAAAAATTCAAAGTGCTTAGAATCGACTAGATAACACTCGTCGCCAGGAATCCGATGCACTTCGATTCATCAAAAACTGACTTCGTATGTGAAAGTTAGAGCCTATTGTTCACTGTGCCAAACAGGGTAATTAAAAAAAAAGGGTCAAACAGGGTCAAAGGTCAAAATTTGGGTTTTACATTGGCCAATGGCATGCTGAAAAGTGTCAAATTGTGAGTGGCCTGAATTTCTGGTTTTTTGGTAGTTTTTGGTTGGTTTTTGTAGGACCAATAGGATGCTGACACGTGGCAAGCCCGGAGATCGCCACGTGCCCCTCCCAAAGGCCAATTTTTTTATTAATGTCTAAGGGTCAAATTTTATTTAATATATTATGCGGAAAAATTTAATGTATTAGCCAAAAGGCGGAGGTCGGGGTCGAACCCGCGACCTCCCCCACGCTACCCACCAACCATACCAATACACCACGTAATCCGATCTTAACATACAACGATTTCAACATATATTTGAGTTGATACAAAGGTTTCGGATAGGGTTCAAAGGGCCAACCCCAAGGGGCCAGCCCTTGGTCCACCAGACCACGACCAAAAACCTATGTCGGAGTGCTATTTGTAATGGCGGGTTAAACATTTAAACGGGTTTAATTAATCATAAACCCCAATCATTTGTGCTAGCCTTTATATTAATGCGGGTGTTGTTAAAACACACATTAAGTGCTAAACTCAATTGATACACATTAAAAACACACTTAAACACTAATTAATATGTTGCTAAATTGGTAGATAAAATGGCAGAGTCCTTATTTTCGGCGCCACTACCAAATTTGGCGGGGTTAACTAGAATTTCTCTAGTTTTGATGGAGTTTTTCTAGGAAATATTGAGGAAGCCATAAATTTGGCATATTTCGACCAATTTTGGCTCAAGATCAAGAGTCGTTCCTAGTTGATTTGGATGCTCTGAGCATGATGGTATAGGTTGTAGAGGCGTTGGAGCACTTCTGTAAGTTTATTTTCCACTTTGAATATTAAATAAGCATAATGCCACCAGGAGAGGAGGCCACACCTAGATCATCTGAAGACCATTTTCAGATCTTGAAGAGTATATTTTGAGGTTTTTGGGTCTTCTAATGGAGTAGGTTTCAAAGCCATTGGAGCATTGTAGGTGCATGAAATTAGATAATTGACCATTAATCCAAAGAGGGCCTAGCTAGTTGAAGAAGGTCCATGGAGATGTAGCCCATGAGGGGTGAACTTAGTTATCAGCTATTGTGTAATGTGTCTGTCGTGTTTTATTTCTCTGAAATTTACTTGTGGTACATGTTTTTTAATAGCTAATTAAATCATGAATTTCTCATAAAATACACTTAAACTTGACACATAAACCCTCACATAACTGGCTAATTTGAGATGATTCTAAACAATTTTTTTTAATACTGATGAGGGAGCTAGCACAACAAAACTAATTTCCCATATTTAGATCATTGATGAAATTCCTACCATGGCTAGTAGGAGTCATATCAAGTACTTGTATAAATGTTTGAATTAGTACATTTTTTTCCATTTCATTTATCACTTATGGGAGTTTCATGAAGTTCTAGGCAGTGTCCTGAGTCCTGACCCTAAAAAAATGGCACAGAATCTAGGTTCCTTGGCACAAAACTAGCTGAGAAAGTCCACAATCACTAGCATGCCTTGCTGTGGGAGAAACTGGAAGGCCTTTTTTTCTTGAAGGGCTTGTCATGGGAGAAGATGAGGGTCCAGATCAGTCAAATGATGTGTCTTCTCAGGGGTTGATCAATTGGAAGGGTTGGTTGGCTCCTAAAGGTTCTGTAGGATGTGTGGATGGTCAGATTGGTTATGTTCTATCAGTTTCACTTCCTTAAGGTGACCTATGAGGTTGAATCATATCATAGTAGCCTGTCATTACATTTTTACCCTGATGGACTGGTTAGCTTGGGTAAATGTGGGAGGAGGGTGTTACAGGCTGGTATGAGAGCATGGTTCACCCCTTGGACTGAATGGGAAGTGTGTTGGTCATGCATACATGTCGATTGCATATGTGTTCCTTATGCTTGTTGTCGATGTGTCTGCTGCATATGCATGGTGTTGGTCATGGTTGTAGTTGCGTCACCGTGTGCAGTTTGATGGTGTTGTTGATTGGATATGGTCGTCATGAGTGTATGCTAGTTATGCATTGGTTATGCATGTCAATGTTTATATGTTGTTATGCATACATTGATATGGCGATACTTATCGTGCATGAGATCATGGTATGTGTCGGTATAGTAATTCTTTGATAACTGGATAATGGTTGAAATGATGATTATATACTATTATGATTATGATTATACATGTATTGTGCTAATCTGGTTGATTTTGCAGATGAGATATCCATCCTTGAACTATACTAAGGTATGTTGGTTATTTTTATGTTTTGATTTAGCTAACATGGTATACTTGTAGAAAAGAGATCAACGATGACTAGAAATAGGGTAGACTATAGTTCACGAGACTCTCCCTATGGATCAAATGAGCATAGTGGTGGGCATCCTTATAACTTAGCAGACACACTAATAAGCTTGAAGGAATAAATATGGAGTTGAAGAGAAGATAATGACCAAATCATGCAGGCACAAGAGAAACAAGTAGAAGTTAATGCAGTAATCATTCATATTTTGTTAGAATTGCAGAGACAAGGACCACTTCAGATTAGCCATGAGCAGGAGGACATGACTAATGGCGCATATGGAAGTATCTATCATGGTGGTCACAAGTCATGTAGAGATGACATGGTTAGAGATGGCAGGATTTTGGATTCTTTAGATACGAGGGGTGATGGACATAGGTTCTATTCTAGTTCTATTTCTGACAGGCACTATGATCGTCATCATTATCATCCTTACAAAAGGAGTGACAAGGGATACTTTCCAGAAGAGTTCAAAAAACAAAAGCAACCTATCTGTTGGGGCTCATTTTCAATATCCTTTATTTTTAATTTTCAAAAATACGAAAAAAATAGAAAATTATCAAAATATATGTTAAAGTATAAAGTTTCATGTACTTTAGCATAAAAATGCAATATTCATTACATTAAGTTTAAATTTTAATACTTTAAGATTTTGTGAAAGCAGGTCCCAGTACACAGACTAAATAGCGAACATGTTATGAAGCGATATCCGATGATTCATCAGACAGGAAATAAAAGTGTCAACCCGCAGGCACTTTCAACGCGCAGGTTAATGAGGAGGGTGCCTCTGCAATTGACCCTGTTGACTGCGGGGTCGATCCAGATCAACAATCAAGATTCACTACGGGGGCATGAACTCAACGAGCTCTCCATACCTTGAGACCTCCCACAGTGACGTAAGCAACCAGTTGGTGACAACTATCGTCCACGTCGGGGTATTTTTAACGGTCTTTTGGCTCGTCTTTTCAACATTTAATTCTTAAGCCCACGCCACCTATTTAAGATGGATTCTCATTTTTGTAAGGTTATTATTGTTAGTTTGTATCTGAAGTTTTTTCTGCGCTTTGTCTTTCCCTGCTGTCTGCCACCCTGTCGATTGTCTGTGACCCTAAGCTAAATTATGGCCAAGCGTCCATCCCTTTCAGATTCTTCCAGTCACATTCCTATCATGGACACTGAGAGGGACATCCAAGATAATGTTTGTTCTCTAGACCACCTTTCATTTTATCAACAGGTCTGCTTAAACGACAAAGCTTCTCTAATTTACACCGCCATGGTTAAAACTGGTGTATTTTCTCATGCATTCCAAGAGCACACCTTTTTCCCGAATTTGTGTATTGGCTAGTGTCTGTCATGTACCCAAGAAAGTTTTTTGTAATGAATTGTCAAGGAGAAAATTTTCTGCAAGTATCAACCCAATTAATTCGTCAAGATATGTGTTACCCTGAGTCAGAGTCGTATGTCCAATTCATTGATGACGCATTATGATAGTCTTGCAGGTCAAGGGTTCAACCAATTCTTCTTTTTTTCTGAAGCCAGATACAAAGCAGTTTGCACCTGACAGTAAAGAATTCTCCATGGAGGTTTTTGATGTAGAAGTTAGACCATTGCTGAGGTGCATTTCAAATATTTTGGGAAAAGACGTCGACAATACAGTAGAAAAATAAGTTCTGGGAATGTTCGCCTTGATGATGAAGACAGGAGTAGTGTTGGATATTCCTTCTTATTGACAAGAAGCTGTCAATTCCCAGCTTATGAGTTTATCACTGACGAGTTCATTCAGGTTTCCCTCTCTTGTTATTTATCTGTTTTTGTATAAAAATGTAGAAGAATTCATGCATATGGGGTTAAATATAATGGATATGAATAAGAAGAGGCAGTCAGTGGTATTTTGGACAGACATAGTAAGGAAAGAACATAATGAGGAAGGTTTTTTTGACTTTGCAAGTCATTTTATTTCTATTTCATATATAATTTTGAATGGAATCTCTCCCCCATGCTTCCTGCCAAAGGCTCAAGAGTTCTTGCAGCTGGGGACGAATTGTAAGTTTGGTGATTGGTATGTCTTTGAAGATTATTCTGAAATTAGACTTTATGGAGCTGGTGTGGAACCTTATAGGCTTCCAATATTTGTGCCCATGAGATTATTTGCTTTGGAATTCATTAGGAAAAATTTAAATGTTGATCAAATACATTTTGTGCCTATGAAGAAAGGTCATATGTTTAAATTTCCAATAACTATTGGTCCTTTTATAGTTAATATGAGATAGGAAACTGATCAAGTCACTAAGATGTTAGATGAAATGCACCTACTGTTAGGAGAGAAGTGGTATTATGACCCTCATAGCATGATTTCTAATAGGAGAATTGAAAATGGGTATTCAACATTCATTCATGAAAGCAAACCTGATGTAGAAAAGATGGAAAATAAGGGTTTTGCAGGTTTTGTGAGCTCAAATGTATAAACCACTGTCATATCAGAGAAGTCAAATAAGAGATGTAAAGAAGCAATGATTGATTCAGAGGATGAAGAGCAGAGGACTGAAAAGAGGACAAAGCTCAGTGAGGGTTCTGTAGATGCTCAACCTAGTTTCTCACTACAATTAGGAGATGAGAAAAATGTCCCTGCTTCACCAAGAAGACATGAAAGCACTTAGGAACAAGTGCCATTAATTAAACAAATGTTTTCTCAGATTGCAGAAAGAAATCATAAAATGAAGGCAAGCATGGAGGCTCAAGCTGAGTACCAGATAAACCCAGATCAATGCTAACTACAATGGATCTTGAAAATGATCAATTTAATATTTCCCTTTCACATCCCTCTGATATGTCTATTGGTTCATCCAATAATTTTAATACTGTGAATCTAATTGTAGATGTAAATAAAATTCCATTGCTTGACAAAGTAAATCTACATATGCAAATAGGTCAAATGATTGTGAATGACTTAACCAAAGCCAATGCAATGACACTCAAGGCTGAAAACAAAGTTATCAATCAATTGAAGTTAGAGAAAGAAAATTACAGGGCTTTAACAATCCAGAACGAAGAACTCAAAAATATTATTGTGAAGATTTGGGTAGATCCCAATGACAGGTCTACTATATAGAAGCTTCTGCAAAGTACTGAATCAGAAATCTCTGTGCTAAAGAAAAAGTTGAAGTTTCCTACAGGAGAGAACTCCATGGCAGCAGAGGTTGCAGAAGTAGAAAATGAGAAAGAGAAACTTCTTCAATAGCTCTTGCAAAAGGAAGAAGAAATCACCAAATTAAAGCAAACTGCATTATCATTACAGAATCACATTGAATCTCATACTTGTACTTTCATTTTTCCATGTGGTAATGAAGATCCAATAGCACAAATATCTCAATTGACCACTGAATTGAAGATGGCAGAGAGATATCACAAAAATGCACAAGCTGATTTGGAGACAACAACAAAGATCATATAAGCCAAAGAGGGGGAAGTCAGTAAATACAGTATATATTTCCAGACTGTTGATGCTGAGATTAAAAATCTCAAGGAAAAATTGAAGGGAAATATATCCCTAATACAGGCTAAGGATATCATCTGGAATGATATCATTGCAGAAATGAAAGCAATTTGGGGTTTTCTGACTGTTGTAGCAGAGGAAAGAAGTATTATCAGATATTTTGAAGAACAAGTCATGGCAAACAAGCAAAAGACAATTAATAGAGCCATTTGGGCAAGAAAATTCATTGATTTCATTGATTCTAAAACTGATAAAGAGTTGGAAGAGAATGAGATTAAAGACAGGATTTTATATGATGTAGAAATTAATAAGATGATTGTCAAAAATGATTGTCGAAAGCCTATAGAGAAGAAGTTGATTGAGCTTAAGGAAGAAATGAGCCAGTTTGATAATTTATTTGAAAAAATAGCTAGAGCAGGTTTGCCATCATGTTGGGTCTTGGAGGTAGTATTTTATCATGGGATTCTTATGAACCCTTATTGGTGTTGGCAAAAAGCAAGGTAGACAATACTCATGAAAAGACTCAGATTCTTAAAGGAGCAACAACGATCAATTTCCTTCAAAGACATTTTCAGTTGTTGTGGTTAGTGAAGACTTTATTTACAAAGAGGCCATCATTCCACTAGTAGAAAATGATGAAATTAGTGACTAGGTGACTAAAACAGTTAGTCACCGCAATTATTTCAACTAAATTACTACTAAATTTGAGAAATTTTAAGTGACCGAACTAAAAATGACTAACTTAAACGACTAATTTAGTTTAGGGATAAAATATATGACTATATAATAAGTGACCAAACTAAAAGTGACTAACTAAAATGACTAATTTAGTCAAGGACTAAAATATATGACTAGATAATAAGTGACCAAACTAAAAACGACTAACTAAAATGACTAATTTAATCTAGGACTAAAATATATGACCAAATAATAAGTACAACAAGTATATGAATTAGTAATTTATGTTAGTAATTGTTAATTGTGTTACTCTAGAAATTAAAAATTGCAATTTTGATACTGAAGTGTGATTTGGACGAATTTTATTGGTTGCAGTGTATTTTGGTGGCCCAATGGGAAGCTTCCACGTGGCCCAACTAGAGGCCACCATGTGGCGCCTCCACATTGGCTAAAGAATTTTTAAAGGTTGAAAGGCCTTGGCAGGAATCAAACTGATGACCTGCCAATATAACAAACTCCAAAGCCTTACCATCTCATCTATAGGTGGTTCTCAACCATAATGTCTGCCACTTATATTTGAACGACATGTATGGGCGCGTTGGGAGGAGGGGTCGAGCGATGAGCCCTGACCCCTAGTCGTATCACACCGACAGGACCTGTCGCAGAGGCGGACTGAGTAAAGGAGCATGGACCAACCCCAACTCCTAGTCATTTTTATAGCCCATGTTCACTTATTCATGTTCACAAACCCACATATTTTAACTATAAGAAACTTTTTATTATTAATATTATCTCTCTCTCTCTCTCTCTTTCTCTCTCTCTCTCTCTCTCTATATATATATATATATATAATTCATGGATATGGTTGCAATATTCATACATGATTTCAAAATATATTTTCACTGATTTTTTATTCTTAAGATTTGTAGGAAAATGATCTAAAAATAAAATCTTTGAAGATAGCTTATACTCTAGTTAATAACATATTTACTATAGTTTAATTTCCAGTATAATTTGAGTAAATATTTGCATAAAAAATGGATATGAATGCTTAACTAGGGTTACTTCCATAATTATTTATGTGTTCCTTAACACTTATGTAAAAGTAAAACTATAAATGTGTAGTTTTATTAGTGGTCACTACCCATCAAGTAAATAATTTGTCCACTTCACTTCTCATTTTCTTTTTAAATTTCCAAAACAAATCTATATAGAACTGTAAACATATCTATATAAAATTATATTTTACTATTGAGTGTTATTAATTTAAAATATATGTAAATAATTATAAATATTCAATTTCCTAACCATCCAATTTTATAACTATCTAAAAAAATAACCTGCCAATCAATATAAAATTATATTTTACTATTGAATGTTATTAATTTAAAATATATGTAAATAATTATAAATATTCAATTTCCTAACTATCCAATTTTATATAAAATTCTATTTTCCAATTAAATATTATTAATTTAAAAAAAAATATATGTAAATAATCATAAATATTCAATTGGGTAATTCACTGAAAATAAAATTAGCCTTCAAATCAAAATATTTTTAACTAATAATAAATATTCAAATATTTAACTATCATAAAATAAAAGGGCGCCATATTGAATATCCTTTCAATTGTGTAACTATATGAAAATAAAAAGGGCGCCATAATGAATATCATTTCAAAAAATAGTGTTGTTCGCCCCATTCGACCTCTTCAATCATCTAGGGCAAACAGTGATGAAAACCCCAAATCAGAAGCAAGAAAGAGCAAGATGTTCGATCACGCCGGAGGAAAAGGAAAATTTTGGAAGCAGAGTACTCATCTAGAGAACTGGGCACCACTGGAAATACATGGGTGAAACCTAACGTAAGTGGCGAAGGGCTAGTAGCTCGTGAGGGGCACAATGTTGCAATCATTGATCACCGTATATTTATATTTGCAGGTTTTCGAAAAGCTCAAGATGAATAAGAAGAGATATATTACAACGACCTTTACATACTAGACACAGGTAATCCACTCTATTGTTAGTCTCCTCTATTGTTTATGTAGGGTTATGAAATTTAGTCGGCTGTTGAAAATTTCATTTCATAAATTGATTTGTGGATGCATGTTGATGTTCCCTTCGATGGTTTATTTTTGGATTATTTTACATTTATGCTGGTTTGCTACCATAGAAATGGCGTAGCACGCATTGAAATTTAATTACATTGTTGGAAAATCTATCTTTGTATTGGTAGGACGTATGTCTTTTTATATTTTTTCCTCTTTATTATGTTTTTTTCTTCTTTTAAGATTATGCAATTTTTTTAAAAATTTTTAACAATCTCTTTCCCATTTTTTGGATGTTTTGATTCTACTTCTATGGTTTCTTTTGGTATTAAGGCTTCTTTATCATTTTCTGTGTGGAGATAGGGCCAATTTAATAACTGGTTGTTGAGATTTCAAAGAGTTTTTAGATTTATGGTGAACACTTCAACAAACCCTAATCTAGCCAAAGAAAAATCTTAACAACAATTTAATAATGATCACACTGGAGATGAACCTATCCCATGAGATTTAAAAACTTAAAAATAAATTCAACACAAGATTGAAAATTTTACTGTACAACCACAAGTGCTTAAGAAGATCATAAGGATTTTTAAGATTTACAGTAAACACTTAACAAAGCCTAATGTAGCCAAACAAAAAATAATTAACACTTTAATAATGATCACACTACAGATCCTTGGATGCAGGTGAATAGACAGGCCTTGTTGGAAGGCCACATGGCCTCTCTGCTGTCATGTATCTAGCCTCACCATGAGGCAGCACCTGCTTTAGGCGTGAGAGCCTTAAATAACCTCAGCTAGTTGACGGCCTCATTCATTTCTGGGAATTCACTCAGGTGTACTGAGAATTCAATTCTACCTCGATCGCTTCGCTGCATTCACTGGCCTTTTATGGGCAATGGTACCATCTCCCCCCTGCATTCTTCACGCACCTCCATCCGGTTCTCTCTCAAGCTTGCTTTGAAAGTTCTTGTTCTTTGTTATGCTTTTCCCCGTTGTGAATCTACTGCTCACACCGCCATCCATTAGCCCTCCGCTCATTTGTTTCACATTGTTGTGCATCTGTCCCCTGCTCATCAGTCTCTTTCCGCTCATTGTGTCCATCCCTTTCATCCATAGCACTCCACAGAAAAAATGCCTTGCCACCATCGTATGCATTTCCACAGTGGTGGTGGTCCCTCTTGCCCTCCAATTCCGCTCTTGGCGGAGCGCATTTTTTCTTTCTCGGTGGCCTTGGATGCACCGAAGGTTTCTGACCCCAAGATTCTTTAAGCCCATCTCTCAATTTGAATTCCAGAAATTCAACAAGACAATTCCAGCTCTAGTTCGAGGAAGAGGTCCAGAAAATCCACACTCTCTCTCTCTTCTTCCCCAATGCCCTTTAAAATGGTGGCCCTACCTGTCAAAACCCTGGAGGAAACCTCTTACAGCATGGGCAGCAACTCTGTTGAAGGTGTTAGGCAACCTGACAATGCGGAAGACATAGGCACTCGCTCCACCTCCATGCCAGAGTTGGCTCCTCAGATCTCCAAGAAGGAGGAAGCTCTCTCTGATGATGGGTGCTACATTGTGGAAGAGCCTCCGCATATGCAACAATAGGATGCAAAGGACCAACTTCAGTAGTGCCATCACTCCTTTGTATCCAGTATTTTCAGGCCTTGCTACATTTTCTTTGCTTACTTTTCTTATGCACAATAATATTATTTTTATGACTACTCTGTCAACAGCTAGTTTCCCCATCTGGGGCAGCTTCTCCTATGTTTTATGGTACTCTCTATGAGTTGGTTTCCCCCCTGGGGCAGCTCCATTTCTGATTTTTTGAACTATCTCTGCGAGTTGGTTCCCCCCCAAGGGGCAACATGACTGTACTTTTTTGTACTATATAATAGAAATTAGTCTTATTCAGAAGAAAAAAAATGATCACACTACAGATGAACCCATAGCATCAGCTTGAGAAATAAATCCAACATAAGAGAAAATATTACCATCCAAACACAAGAACTCAAGAAGAGAGTGCTATAGGTAAGTTGCACCAAGGATTTTTTCAATTAAACAACTTGAATAAATTATTTACTATCGAAAATGTAGCGAGAAAGGTATTTTGGCTTGTGCCTTAGCCAGAGAAGACCTTGAATTGTCCTCATGAGTTAGACTTCAGTTAGGATGAGTTATTTCTAGTTTACTGGAATAATCATCAATTTAGCATGCGTGGAGTTTGAGCTTCAGTTATAAGAGGACTTTTCGTCAGTTTAACTACATGATTGGGTGGCAGTTATGAGTTCAGTTAGAACGTGTTTGAGCTTCAGTCTTGATTGAAGGATGAACGAGTTAAGAACTCTAGTGTTTATTGGAGGGAGAAAGAGTGACACTCTCAGTTAACTCGTCAATCAAAAACTCGAGTTCTAAATCTGAAATAGCCTAATTTACTATTTAGCATGGATCAAATTTATAAAGAGAGGAAAAATACACGATGAAAGGACATTTGTTTTATGCACAAAGGTTTGTGTGACAAGACAACTCACGAGTTTGTGAGAGGAGCCTTGATTGTGAAGAGTGAAGGAATTGTGTCCTAAGAAATAGGAGGAACAAGAGCGGCAGGGAATAAGAGATTGATTGTGTGCAGAGCTTGTGTCCTAAGTAGTAGTAAGTCACAAGTGTTCAAGATTAGGGAGAAGAAAGTAGAGTTTGCAGAGCAAGTCAAGGCGGAAATAGAGGATGAATTGTGTGCAGGAACCAAGATCAAGTTGTGATCAAGGAAAGCCAAGATCAATTATATTAGCTGAGATTTTTGTGAGAAGAAGAACACTTTCTCAAGAGAGACAGATTGCTTTGAATCCAAGTGCTCAATAACAATCAATAAAATAGCCACATCAAGGAGGAATATTTTCCCTGTTGGGTTTCTTGAAAAAAAAAAGGTGTGTCTTTTGTGTGATTGTGTCTTTGTTGAGAAATTCTAAGTTTAACCCTGGCCAGATGTTGCATATAGTGTTTTAGTTGCCTTTCCTAATCACACACATTCCAATATACCTGGACAAAGTAAATATATCAACTTACTTCACCAAGCATTGTCCAAGATCTACCATAAGCATCCATGAAAACAGACCACACAATTTCCAATTGCACCCAAGAAAGAAAAGTCACTCAACTCTTCCATCCATAGCCAAATTGTAAGAGAGAAAAATCACAGCAATTTTAGACCTTCTAAGAGATTTCTCCCCCAAATCCAACCATGATAAAATTAAAGGAAAGCACCTATATTTATAGAGGAGGTGCTCAATTTTCCTTGCAGTGAAATATTATTTTACTAAGCTAAAATCCCCAATTCTAGCTTAAGGAGGTGCAAAGTCCCTCTTGTACAATTAATTAACAAAAAATACATGAATTTAGGGGAATTCATGCCACATTTACAATGATGAAGGGGAATGAGCCCTCACAAAGTGCCCATATCCATAAATGAAGGGGATGAAGGGCTTGTTGGCATGGCATCCAGCCTCCCAAGGCCCATCAACAACATAGCTTATCTAAGAAGTCTTTAAATTTTCCCACCAAAAGCCTCTAAAGTGGGTAGACAACCCCAAAAATTCTCCTCCAAGGTGGGTACAAGGGCTTCCAATGCCATTAACTAAGTGGGAGAGGGGGACCTTCAAGTTCCTCCACAGCTGTAACAAATCCTCCACTAAACAAGGGATTTCCACCTCCAAATGTCTTTCAAAGTGGGCACTAAACCATTTTTCTCTGATATAGGCTCATGTACCTCCAGTAAATGATCCTTCAAAGGGTGTATAGACCTTCAAAATATTTATTATAACGGTCATAAAACCGTTACGAAATGGGCACATGGCTCACAAAGCAAGCAAAGGAATGACCAAAGGGAAAACTACGCCTCAAAGATTCCTCCAAGTGTAGAGTGCTTCAAAGTGAACTCATATGGCTCCTTTAAAGGAGGGAAAACTCATCCTCTAGGTCCTCATAAGCTGGTTTGAGCACCCCATTTCTTCCATGTGTCTGTTGTGCAAAGAAATGGGCTCTTCAATAGGAAATCCCCCATATGATGAGAAAATTACTCCTAGCAATGGTCACAAGACTTTACACGCACAAGTAAGCCCATCATAAATTTCATTTCACATGTGTACAAATCACCTTAAATAAAGGTTGGTTCCAACAACAAAATTTGATTTTGGCCCAAATTTAGGTTTTCCTTCCCCCCCCCCCCCTTTAATTTTCTTTTTTAATTCCAGTGCACATACCTATATATATATTATACACAGGAGAGATACCTTACACCAATTAATTCTCTTGGGCAACTTCTGCTATGAAATTAGGCACTGTTCTCTATATTCTTTTCCTCCCTTCAGGTTCCAAGTTAGTTCAGGAATTGGTTTATGATTGCAGGCAACATTTCTGTGGTGTCCTGTTTACATTTGCATGCCTTTCTCAAGGTCTCTTCTCAGCCTCTAGTTCTGCAGCTGACAGCGTTCCAAAAGATGCACCTATAGCCATCATGTTAGTTGTCTTCCCAAATTATTTAAACTCCAGTGATCATGTGTTTGGGAGTTTTAGTTGCTTGATTCCGAGTGTCATTGAAATAGGATGGGATTGTAATAATTGCATTCGAGAGAGACCTTCCTGGAAAGGCTTACGAATTTACACTCCTCTTGTCTTTGTCAAGATGAATCCTTAATTAGAGAGGCCCATCATCTACTGACCAAGCTATTGACCACATCTTTCACTCTTTGTGTCATTATTAGAGAGGCCCATCATTTCTCTTTGAAAATATTTTGTTGATTTGTTGACTTTTGTAAGGAATTTGACTCTGTCATGAGAGAGGCATTGTTTTAGAGGTGATACGACATTGGCTTCTATCACAAGACTATATGAGTTAGTGCTTGGTAATTTCTGTGCTATCGACATCTTCTTAGACTACCTTAGGAGTACTATAGAGGTTAAATAGGAATTCCCTCTCTCACTAACTCTCTTTGGGTTCTATATCGATGAGATGGACTCCTTTCTTAGGAGCACATATAGAATGGTGTTGATTGTCTTCTACCCGATGTCTTGATCTCCTTGCTTTTAGTTTTCAACAACATGATCCTCTTGGCACCTCACTTAAGGGGTTGTAGAGAAAAATTGAGGCCTTCTCCAACTCTTGTGATCTTTGATGGTTTAAATTTGAACTTAGTAAGACTAAGATTATGATATTCAACATGTCTCAGCGTACTCTCCTTGAGTACCATTTTTACGTTGGAGGGGATGGGATTCATATTACTACAACCTACACATGCTTGGGGGTCAGATCTTAGGAGTCTAGCTTAGCTTGAGGCATGCGTTCTAGCCCCAACTTAATAAGGAATATGGTTTGCTTGGCTAAAGAGATAATGCTCTAGGACATCTCTTTCAAGATGCACTTCTTTGGACATGATCATTAGAGCCATGACCCGTTATGGCTTCAAGGTCTGGGGACCTGGCTTGCTTTGGGTTGATTGGGATAGGATAGAGAGATTCTAGACCCTTATATTATGATGCTTCATCTGCTGCTAACATGCAATTCCTCAATATATCATCTAGGTGGAGTTCAGGGTATTGCTTCAATAGACCCCTCCTTGGTGTAATTGTTGTGGGTTCTTCTTAATTGCTTCAGTTAGTGGCCATTTCTATCAATCAACTTTCCCTTTTTAGGTAATATTTGGACACTCTAGGTCTGCTCCTACTATCTAAATGTGACTTAACCTAGGAGATTAGAGAGGATATCTACAAACTACATCAAAATCACTTGGATTTCCCTCCTTGAGGGCATTAGCTTGAATATGTCATTTTATTATTTTGAGTGCTTTATGTAGCTAAGTGACTCTTATTGTTAGGCCTATCTATATGATTATACATTGGATGCACAATCTTAGTATTCCCCTTGGTTCATTCAGAATGGGCTCCCACTAGCTTTGGTTTGAGATAGCTCACTGCATCACACACCTCAAAGGGAATTTTTAGCTATGTGACTTACAAGAGATGAATTTGGGGGAGAACATTGTCTTCAAATGTTCCATCTATTAGGAGATAGCACTGTTACATATTTATTGGATACATTATTTACTGATAACACTTGATGTGTGGTTGTTTTGTCACGACTCACATATTTTTCATCACTTTTAAAGTTTTGTTTGTTGCCTAGAGTCTATAGCCTAGGGACTAGGAACTAGGCCTTGCCTAGCTTTCTATTTTAAATCTTAAAAGACAAAAATAATATCATTTTGCAAATATGTTTTTTTGGCATTTGAAGGACAGATCTATAGGCTTATCATGGATTCCTCCCTTTTGTTGGAGGAGAGCTAGCCTTATGTGAGAAGGATGATCACCAAGGTGAAAATCGGTGATGTCCTCAAGTAAATTTTGGGTTTTTAGTTAATAATTGAATATATATTTTGAAGCACAACTTTTAGAGGTAGAAATGAAGTGATTTTCCCCTTGGATTGATGGAATGAGTTTGTCCCAACAACTTTGAAAATGCTAAATTTATATTTTGTCTTATATCATTTTTAAATGCCTTTCTCTTTCACGACAATACCAGTCAGCAACCCTGAGGGCTATGTTTGACAATATTCTTAATCCTTGCAAACTAACATCTCTGTGGAACTGTTAATGGTTTAGTTTTTGGATCTCTTTCTGAATATATTATCAACCACCACATTTTATTTGTTTTGAATAAATAACATGAGAATCTACATAAATAAGATAGAAATAAATAACTCTTTTATAATGTAAATGATACTATGTAAAGACCAAATTAATTGTGCATCAAAGTTACTCGTTTGACAAAATGCATTGTTTATGGTCATTGGAGCAGGTTTCATCTTCTTCTAGAGTTTGATGAGGAGAAAATAAGTTGTTGAAGATGCCTAGTCGGTCATAATAGGCAGTGGTGGAAAACTCATCCTAATGACATTATGGCCGAGACTTGTCTGAATGATGATCATGGAAGTTTCTCTTGAATCGTAAATCTGTCGAAGGTTCTCGCTCGATTACAGAGTAAATTTTTTCTCTTCTCCTTTTTGCTTCATTGAAGAAAAACAAAAATAGTGGTTTTGAGTCCTTTATGTAATATTATTCTAAGAGTTGAATTCTTCTTTTGAATGTGTTGTGTTGGTCAGGAATTGATTTTGATTGGCAATGAATCATGCATTTATAGCTTCTTTCTAAATTGCACTTTCAACCATTTCTTGGTACTTTTGAGGGCATTCATCCAAAGAGTGGTGTTCTATCATCTATTTGAGTGAGGAGGATATGAATCATGATACATTAAGACATTGATTTGGTTAAAGTTACTACGTTTAGGAAGTATTGGCCATAGTTAAGAGGTTTTGATTGGTCAAATGCTGTGAGTTAATGAGATTTTCTTGACAGGTTACACCAAAAAATTGTTTCTAAAACATTAGAGGCACCTTGAGGGGTATAGAGATTCAGAAAAGTTCTTTCTATTCTTATTTACTCAAGTAGAGGACCTGTAATTATTTTGGCAGTTCATCTTAGCATAGATGATAAGAAACATAATATGATATTTACTAATATTTTTGTAAAGAATATATCGGTGGAAAGAATTTGGCATCTTTTAGAAGCTTGTCTCTGAATCACTTCACTTGATTGGCTAGTCTGAAAGGGTTTCTAGCATCCAAGTTTTTTGTCTATCTCACCATATTGGGTGAAATCGACTAAGCCATAAATACCCTCTCCAATGGGCACATTCATTGTTTCAATTTCAAATGAGAATGTATGACTAATTTGAGACATATAATTGACTTATAAATCTCTAGATTCAGTGCCAACATTTTTCACTTTATCATCTCCTCATTGGAAACAAAACACATTTTTACAAATTGTTCAAGATCAGTATTTTCAGTAGAAGACCTATCAACATGAAGACTATTATGGTGAATGCAACTATGAAGTGGTAAATACATACAATATGATAAATATTTAGATATATCCTTAGCTCCTTCAACATAAAATAAGTGCCCTGATCAAGCATACCTCCATGGACCACCACCCGTATTTCCCTCCAAGTCCCAATTGGTTATCAAACTAATTGTAATTTTACTCAATAGCTCAAGCATAAACAATGGAAGAACTTGGAGCTACAACTGGGGATGATTATTCCACAGATATGCACTCGCCTCTAACATAAATGAGATGCATTCTATTGTTTGGTAAGATTACCATCAATGCCAAAATCAAAGGCAAAACCAAATGCCAGAGATACAAAACCACCCATTTCAATTTTCAATTGATTCAGATGCAATCCAAAAGGAAGCAGAAATAAATCTTCTTCTTGTGCCTTCTTCCCCTAGTGTTTCTCCTGATTCATTGAATCCGTTGCTTTCTCCTTCTCTCTTACACCATTTCTTTAGAAATTCAACTGTCCCTGTCTAATCAAGGCTCTGTGCTTTAATTTTTTTTTAAAGCAGAAACATATATAGTAAGTGGAATGGTAGTTAAGTGTTGGAGCTCATTAGTACCATGCCTAGGCAATGTGATTTTTTGTCCACAACTATAGACAATGTTTCATATCCTTATTGGGAATTCTAACAAAATCAATGTGTGGCTTATTTGAATAGAACAGTTGAAAATTATTGATTTTTAGATGTTCAAAATATCTTGACAAGTGAGGGAGAAAATGAGATTATTCCTTTGATTTGTTCTGCTCAACCATCAAATCTCACTGAAGGCCCTAGTCCTATTAAGAGCATAAAATAGGTTGAAAAACAAATTAATGGGAGTAAACTTTTGACTGGTTGCAAAACAATGGATTTAGTGAAAGAATATTGCAACACTAATTATCAACCTGCCATCTCAAAAGTTGCAAGAATACTTTCTTTGAAGGTGCCTAGGTTATTTATTCCAGGTGATGTGTGAATTTCATCTGTTAAACAACCTATAGTGAATCATTTTGAGAGTGTTTTATTTCAATGGATGGCAAGCATATTACCTGTAAAAAATCCAAATTATTTCTCAGAGTTCTTTTCAATTGCAATGTGAATAAAGTATGTGATATATTTTCCATAAACCCTTTAAAGGTGGCAAGAAATTGTATTTTTTCAAAATTGGCTATTTTTTCAACACTCTGACCCAATGCATAACAATCTTCTGCTACAAGTATGCTGCTCATTCACTGTGGAAAATGTCATTGGTCTAGGGTCTCTAACCACAAGGTCTGCCCCTCCTCTTTGACTTCCATAGGCTCCTTATCAAACTGATCCATAACTAGTCCTATCTAGGATCCAACACCTACAAACACTTCATCAAAGACACATACCATGTTGACTGTTTTTCTGTAGCTCTACTTTTGCAATCTAGGCCTGGTTGGGGCATATAAACCAGTCCCTAACAGTCCTCTAATTTCTGCCCAGAATTGCCTTAAGGAGGCACATACACCCTTATATGAAAGGATATGACCCTCATTGATGATGCTGGGCTGTTATAGCCTCCACCAGCTCTTCGACCTCCCTTCAAACAGCTACGACACCTACAACAAGGTTTTGTAGGGCTATGACATCCCTTCTAAGAGTCTGCCCACCTTCCTTTCACCTCAAAACAGCCCTCCCTTACTTTAGCCTTCAAAAACAACACTTCGGTCCTGCACTCGGCTCGAACCCTTCTCCAGCTACTCGGTCACCTTCCTGCGGCCCTAAAATAGACTTGTTCCCATGCTGGTATGCCCTCTTCTCACTGCGGCCAGATCAGAGATATGTATTTTCTCTTCAACGCTTATGTTTGTGTTGTGTTGCACAATGATGGATGATAAAATGAGGATCACACACCTCTTATTTATATCCTTTTAAGCCTCCACGAATTTTCTTGAAGAGACCCATCTATTGGAACCCTTTTACACCAAGCCTACATGACTCGACAACCAATAATTACCTAGTCAACTTGAAAAATTCATTTCTCTCTAACAACAACTCGGATCCGAACGATTCTCGATGAGTTGGAATCGTATCATCAAGCACTATCATCCTCATCCATCACATGTCAATTTCTCATCATGGTTTTGGCCCAAACACGATGGGTGAAAAACCCCCAAGCTTGGATCTCAAGCCCATAAGCCCATTTGTGGCGCTTTGACCTCCAACCCTCGATCACCAAGATTTGGAGTACCTCCCAAGCTACATAAAAAATCAACAAAAAATAGATCCAATATCTAAGTTGTCGTAAATATAAATTAAGAAAAGATCTAATATCTGAGAACAGGCCGTAACAACTAGGAAACTAGTTCAAGGAAGAAAAGGATAAGAACATGAATATTTAGGTAAGTTGTAAAATCCTCGTAATGAAGGTAATGCATTGATTAGATTTTTGTTGTGGAAATGGAAAAATACACTGAGTAGTTTTATATCTATGAACATCAGAAGAGGGGGAAAATATGAAACATTTAGTTTGCCAGTCATATAGTTGGATGAGTAAATAGCCAACTTTTATTTTAGATATATCTTATTTACATTCATTGTTTTTGCATGGAGCATTCCAACATGAATGATGTTTACTATTGAATTTTTTTTTAAATGATGCTAAGTCACCTTCCCCAATAATTTGTTAATCTCTTTTGTTGAGCAATAAGATGAATCTAACCTGTGAATTTTGAGAATTTGGATTATCTAACAAGCTACTGTTGTGATGAAATTATATCATATTTTTCAATTTTTCTTTATTTACTTTATGGATTACTAGGATTAAGGCTCACAAAGGAAGGTATGAGAAATTCAAGGATGTGCATATGACATTTTGGAGCTTAATTTCTCCCATTTTCACTATCTACTTTTACCATATGTTTCAAGCATATATATGGCTGATTCTTTTCTTTAAATTTGTGGTGAATGATCAAATTCATTTAGAGAATAGTAGAATAGGAAAATGAAAAATTGATCAGTTGTCAAATCCAGTGAAAAATTAGTATGATTTTAGTATGAATATTTTCATTGCTAGCCATAATTGTGCCATACTTTCTGCATATGAAATGTGTTATAATGTAGAAATGTCCCAACATTTCAAGTGGACACTATGCCCATCATCAGGGGATCCAATTGAACCTTCTGCACCCATCATCAGGGGATCTAAATGAAGCTTATGTAGTAAGAGGCTTAGTAAATGGCTATAAAAAATCCATGGCATGGAAAGTTGGATAAGTTACAAGTAAAAATGAAGTATGCTAGAATTTAGAAAAAGATATCAGATAATGTGAGGTCTGCGATCAATTTTGTAGTCATTTCCAGTTTCCAAGGGCTCCTAAGGTGGGTCTTAAAACTCAAAATACTACTCAAATTTGGATTCTTGAAGATCATATTCCCTTTTGGAATTTTGGCAATCTGAACTATCTTCAGGGGCACCAATGATACCATCATATGTCCTGATTTTAATTTCATTTTATTCTTTATCTATGAAATTTGAGACAAAGGGGTCATTATGCATCCATTTTTCAACTTTTGAGCCATTCAACCCCATTGTATCAGGTGTAGGTCTTTTAGCAGTGTTTTCTTTGATAAGGCATACAACATCATGATTGATAGGTTGATCTCTGCTTGGCTCAAAAAAAGTGGCACTCTTTGAGCATAAATCATTCTCCCACATCTACACAGAGAATAATATTGAAGTTAACACCCTAGCCAAGGCATCAGCCGAATCGGCAGGAAGCTAGCTGATAATTGACATGTACAAGGGAGAACAACATTCCAGCTCCACCAGAAAATTACACTAGAAGTCATTCTCCAAGTACCCGTGATGAGCTTGCTCCTTTCAGGTACCTTCTTGTCTTTCCTAATGAAAGAATTTGAAAGTTCTGAATTTGAAAAAAAACTCTCTCACGGGAGTTATTGAACTGGATTTTACAAGCCTGTATGGCCTAATTTATTTGGATTTAGCTAGCAACAATTTGTATGGTAGTATTCCGCCTAGCTTGTGGACCTGCAAAAATATCCATTCTGTGAGCCCGGGAAGAACCAAATTAAGTGGTGAAATCCCTCCTGGCATGACATCCCTTCACGTTCTCTCTTTTTATCTGTACAGTGTCCCTTTTCTCTGCGCCTCAGCAATAGTCAAAGCAGAGATATGTCAAAATTTGCATGTTGATATCTCAGCTGGTTCAAAATATAGTATAAGGATATTCAACATATAGTGATCATAGCTATTTCACAATCTCTCCCTTCTGAAATTAATTATTTTTTCCTCATAGAAGAGCATCTTATGCTTGCAAACACTTTCTGCTGGCACCCTATTGTAGATAACTATGTTGGCTTGCAATATTGGAGAGATGTACTTGAAACAAACTTATACATCAAAGATTCTACTTCCAATACTTCAAATATTTGAATGGATTTATGTGGCATATCACCATGCAAAGCTTTTGTTAGAGATGAACCTTACTCTGAATTCGCAGAAACCCATTCAGCAGTTTGGATGCATGTTTTCTTTGAGACATCATGCAAAAATTTAAGGTTGACAGGATCAATTTCATTATACCTGTAGCTTCATGACACTGACGGTGCACATGAGTATTTCCATAAATATGAGCTGAATCATTCCCATAGAACTTGAGATTTACAAGTTCACCAAACTTAAAAATTTCTATATGGGCATCTTCAGAAAATTCACCATAATGAAGGGTAACTCCTTCACTAAATACTCAAACCCTTATTTGTCCAACTTGTCATAAGTATCACAAATAGGAGGGGTCTTAAACATTACCATTTTATGACTACTTCATCCAACTTGCAGAGACAGATAACTATGGCTGCTAGTACTGGAGGTATGTTTATCACTTTCACCAGCATCCAGGAAAACAAACATACCCTCACGGAGTCGACGATCAATTTTGTAGTCATTTCCAGTTTCCAAGGGCTCCTAAGGTGGGTCTTCAAACTCAAAATACTGATCAAATTTGGATTCCTAAATATCATATGCCCTTTCATAATTTTGGCAATCTGAAATGTCTTCAGGGGCACCAATGACACCATCTTATGTCCTGATTTTAATTTCACTGTCTTCTTTATCTATGGCATTTGAGACAAAGGGGTCATTATGCGCCCATTTTTCAACATTTGAGGCATTCAACCCCATTGTATCAGGTGCAGATATTTTAGCAGTTTTTTCTTTGATAAGGCAGACAACATCATTATCGATAGGTTGACTTCCACTTGGCTCAAAAACAATGTCACTCTTTGAGCATACATCATTCTCTCACATCTACACAGAGAATAATACTAAATTTAACACCCTAGCCAAGGCATCAACCGAATTGGCATCATGCTAGCTGATAACTGACATCTACAAGGGAGAACAACATTCCAGCTCCACCAGAAACCTACTCTAGAAGTCATTCTCCAGGTACCCTTGATGAGATTTCCCCTTTCAGGTACCTTCTCGTCTGTCCCAATTCAAGAATTCGAAAGTTTTGAATTTGAAAAAGAACTCTCTCACGGGAGTTATTGAACTGAATTTTACAAGCCTGCCTGAACTAATTTATCTAGATTTAGCTAGCAACAATTTATCTGGCAGTATTCCGCCTAGCTTGTGGATCTGCAAAAATATCCAGTCTGTGAGCCTGGCAAGAAACAAATTAAACGGTGAAATTCCTCTTGGTATGGCATCCTTTCAGGTTCTCTCTTTTTCTCCATCTCAAACAACAATTTTATCAATATTACAAGTGCCCTAACAGCTTTGCAGGATTGTCATAACCTTACCACATTGGTTCTGTCAAATAATTTTAATGGGGATATGATTCCAACTGATACACATGGATTTCCCATGCTCTGGACATTAAGTCTTGGAAATTGTGCTCTTTCCAGGCAAGTTCCAGTTTGGCTCCTGAAATGTCCAAATTTAAAGGTCTTGGATCTTTCCTAGAGTAATCTCAACGGAGTTATTCCTATTTGGTTAAACACTCTTCAATATCTTTTTTATTTGGACATGTCAAATAATTCTCTGTCAGGACAAATTCCAAAGAAGCTTATGGAATTATCTAGATTTAAGTCAATACAAATACCCCTGTATTAGCTCAAACTCCCTTTGAGCCCTCTTTATATGTAAAGCAAAATCAAAATTCTTTTGGGCTGCATTACAATCAGTTGTCTAATCTCCCCCCTTCTCTATACTTGGCCAGAAACAATCTTAGTGGAACTCTAAGCCCTGAGATTGGGCAAATGAAAATGCTTCATATTCTAGATTTAGTCATAATAATTTCTCGGGGATAATCCCAGACACACTGTGTGTCTAACTTGACAAATTTGGAGACCTTAGATTTGTCAAACAATAATTTTTTTGGAATCATACCACCATCCCTGAAGGATCTCACATTCCTAGTAAGGTTCAATGTCTCTAATAATCACTTGCATTGGTTAATACCTTCTGGACATCAATTTGATACCTTTAACAAGTCTAGTTTTGAAGGAAACTTTGGTCTTTGTGGCCAGCCTCTTACTACCACCTGCAGTCCACCTGTGTCAATACCGGGGGTACCTATTGCTGCACACAGAATCAATAGGCTGGACAAAAATACCATTCTTGGAATAACCATGAGTACTGGTGTTGGGATTGCTTTTCTTTTGGCTACGGTTCTTTGGAATCAATCAAGAAGACAGGTAATAGAGCAGGGAGTTGCAGACAAGATGGATTTTGACATGCCTCACAGGATTTTTGACGCCTTGGGATATAACTTGGTGTTGTTATTCCAGAATCATTTTCGTAAGGATCTTGCTATTGTTGATCTCTTGAAAGCTACTCGTAATTTTTAGCAGGAAAACATCATTGGCTGTGGAGGCTTTGGATTGGTATATAGATCCACTCTGGAATATGGCACAAAAATTGCAATTAAAATATTGACAGGAGAATGTGGTCAGATGGAGCATGAATTTAAGGCTGAAGTAGAAGCTCTATCAAGAGCCCAACATAAGAATCTAGTGTCATTGCAAGGATACTTCAAGTATGGGAATGATAGAATGTTGATTTATTCCTATATGGAGAATGTGAATTTGGTATATTCTATGAGCCTATGACGCTTTAAAGATCATCATAATTTCTATATATTTGTGTCAATTAGACGTGTATTAACTCTATTCTCCAACTCACCTCATGGTGTCATCAACGATGCATCATGATAATAATATCTCCAAGTTCAGTTTCAAAGTGTCTTCACAAGATGCTCCAAGATGTCGTCAAGGTGCTCCAAATAGATCTTCATCAAGATATCTTCTACTTCTTTTCAAGGTGCTCCAAGTCCGTAGGCCTTAACTCTTCTTCAACATCCTGCTCCTAAAATGTCTCCAATATTGCAAAGAATAAGCAGTTATAGGCCTTCAAAATACCTTAAAATAAATTCACCAAACAATCCCTTCAGGCCTGTTATTATTTCACTTCAAAAAATTCCCAAAGTCTGTTCTAAAGCTGCTAACCATTGTCCTCAAGATAAAACAAGTTTTCTTCAAGCCTTCTAAAAAATGTTTGCCAAGATCATCTTCAAAAGGAATCTAAATTATGTGCAAGAGGCTTGAAATAAGTACACATGGTCTTGCCCGTCGGGGTTTGGTCTAGTGGCAAGCGAACGTGCTGCTAAGACGTTCGTGCCGTGGTGCAGGTCACGAGTTCAAGTCCCGTCTTAACCGAGGGGCTGTTGTTGCGGGCTCAGAAGTTTCCTCCTAGGAGTATAGGGGTGGACAGCGGGATTCGACCCTGTGTCACGCAAGTACGATACCGTTGCAGTAGCCGATTCTCCTAGTCACAAAAAAAAAAAAAAAAAAAAATTACACATGTTCTTAATTTAAAGCTCTTAGCCTAGAATGTGTCGCAACAGAGAACTTATCAAGCACCAGATTCACGTGTAGAGGTCAAGAATAGGTTCAAGTCTAAATGCTAAGATATACCTTCTCACCAAGCTCAAAATGTTTCCCACAAGTCCAAATAGCCTTTTGTCCATACACAGGTCTGAACTCTTGAGAAAATATGAGATACGAGTTGTAGGTCTGAGGAATATATACGATGAGCCCTCCTCACAGGACCAAGCTGCCAATTAGCTTTTTGCTGGAGGTTCAAGTCTCCATAGAATATCCTCAAGACCGAAGTTGTTTGAGGACTACAGTTCACAACAATGTTTTAGCTTTGTCCATAGCTCCGGTTTCCACTGGTCCAAGGGTTTTGTAGCTTCCTCTTACAGGTTCGAAGGTATGGAAATTTTTGTTACAGGTCCAAAATACAAAGAGTATCTTGTTGTCTTATCCACCGAAATCTTCAGAGAAATGTGAAGTTTGGACTGTCCAACAAATAAATCTCAGCCAAGAGTCTATACACGGTCTTAAACTGCTATAGTTTTTATGCATGAATCACTATAATCTTCCACAGTTCAATCAAGAAGTTCACCACAAAAAATACTAGCGCTGTAGCTTGGTTTGCAATCCGAAATTTTGTCTTCTAGCACAATTCTTATCACAAGTCCAAAGGAATAGATAACCATCACAGATTTTTGACCCAAACAAATTGTATTCCTCGACTTCCAAGTCACTCCTGTGGTTATACTCTACTTTTTTCACCTCATCCTCAGGTCTGTCCAGATGCATTTGAGATCGATATCCTTCCTGGATCTACTGTTGTTGTGATATCCCTTAAATTTACAATTTTTCTCCAGTGGTCCAAAAGACTTCCTACTTTGCCCCCTTGTTCCTGAATTTTGACAAAACATAGTAAATAAATTCACATTTATAGCAATTTCAACAACTAGACAAGTGAATGTATGACATGAGACCATCCATCGAGTATAGGTTCCTCTGTGCATGAATTGTTATGATGTATATGCATGTCAAGTAATATCATCACGGTTGCTTGTATCTATCGATTAATACACGCTTCTTGTTTCCTAGAAAACATTTGATCAGTAATAATATTACCGTATATGTACTTTCTTGATAGTCATATTACAAGTACTAATACACATAACCAAAAAAATTGCAGTGGCCCAATCTCAAAAATTGAAGTGCCAAAATTTGTTGCTGAATTAAAACAAAATTTTTGAAATCCATTAAAAAGCCCACATTGTATGAGACCTTGCCTTCAAATTTAATTATCTGGAAAATAAAACAGGGGTGCACTGCATTAAGAACTTGAGCAACATGCAGTGGCCCAATAAACTTGATAAATGTCCCAAATTTTAGTGCTTTGGAATGCCAAAGTACTACATTTTAACTATTAATTTCCATGAGGCTTCATAACTTATCTCGCTCAAATATACTCTGGGTGTAACCATTTTTCTTCCTGCTCTTGCCCACAGTCATGTGAAAGTGCTTTCTCACAAAACATCTTTGACCTCAATCTACTCTATTCCTCGTTCTTAAATTCATGTTCAGCATCAGTCATGGAGATATTATCTTGATCTTTACCTTTCGACGCAAACTTAGCCTCTTCCTCTAATTTTTTCACCGGAGCAACATGTTTCTTCCCAAAAATATGTGAGTCAAAAATAATTTGACTGTTACAAACTGCATTACACAGAGTACATACCTTTGCAGTGCCAGCTTCCAATAACCTTTGCTGTTTGGTAGCTATTCCATTTGTTGCTTTTTCTTTAAATTTTCTTTTCCCAGTGTTAGAATCAGAAAATTCCCCTTCTGATTTTTTAATTTTGTCTGGATGTTGTGAGCTTTGTACTGAATTTTATTGTCCAAAACTGAGGAGCGAAGGTTTATTTTTATACTAGTTTACCATGTTTTAAAGGAAACGTCCTTCTAGAAGGGGAGGCCGACATGTGTGCCAAAGTGCAGGTCGGCTCACTATTAGGTGTAATTTTCTTAGTCTTAAAAATTCAATATCTCACAAACTACTAGGAGTTTCGGAAAAAATAAGGGCTCATTGGAAAGGAAAAAATGCACTCCATAAGATAGTATAGGAGCAAATTTGGAAGGATGCCTCTAAGGTGGTAAAACAATTTTTCTTTGTGATTGTCCTTAATGTTTGTGTGCGCCTTTGTTGAGAATTAGGTACGGATAGGTTTAATTCAAATTCTCTTCTTGATAATTAATTGTGAGCTTACTTCTTTTACTTATGTCTTCTCTTCTTAGCTTATTATGTATTTCATCAAGTCAATTACCAAAGCACAAGAGACACAAATTTAGGCTCTTCGAGCCAGGGCCAAAACCTCTCCCTCTTGGAGAGGAAAACCCACAAGAAATTCTTATTATAGACTTTTAGATGACAAGTACCATGACCATGACACAGACCCTTGACCCTTGTATGCCTCCAAGACGTTTTCACTGCTTCTTCATTGACTCTTTAAGCTGATCCTTCTTTTCTGCATTGTCCTGCGCCGTCTTGCTCTTTTCTACACCAGGACTAGAGAGCTCAGTATAACTATATTTCCCTTCTCCTACTGTATGTAATCCTTACTGAGATATCAACACCTTGTTATAGAATATCCTGTGCACACCTTGCACCTTCACTTCACCTTGCTCATTGGTCTTCAACATACACACACGTCTTATTTAATTTCCATGAATAGTCCACCATTTTCATACTCTAATGATACCCTTACTTGTGTTGCATTACTTCGTTGAGCACACTTATTATACTTAGCACTTCACACAATCCTGTAACTACTAAACATAGTCCTGTAACTTCTTCTCCTTCAAGAAATATATCCAGGTCTTTTGGGAGAAGTCATCTGTAAAAGTCATGTAATAGGAACATCCTCCTAAGGATGTCACGGGCAGCATACCAGATAAATCAGAATGTATCAACTGCAAGATATCAGTTGTCTTTATGACACTTGAGGGGAATGGTCCCCTTGTATGCTTCCCTTCGGCACAACCTTGACATATACCTTCATGATCATCTTTAAATTCAAGCATCCTTATCACCACCTTCCTTGCTTCGGGGAAGGGCTTTGTAATGAAGATGTGCAAACCTCCGATGCCATAACTCTATTTGAAGAGTTGTATCACATCACATAGCCCCCAATGGACTTCCTCCAACCGAGTAGAGTGTATCAATTCTAAAACCAATAGTAAGGGCTTCTTTGAAGATCCTCTTCCAGATGTGTACCTTTCCGTCAACGAATGCCACCTTGAACCCTTTGTCTTCCATTCCCGAAATAGACATAAGGTTCTTCTTCAAATCAGGTACGTACAACACATCTTGTAAACAGACGACCTGACCTTGAGATAGATGAAGGGTCACAGTCCCTATCCCTTTCATGAGATATGTGGCATTATCTCCAAGGATAATTTCTAAATTAGTATCCTTCTCAATCAAATTAGAGAGGGCTTCTTTATAACCAATGAGGTGCCTTGAAGCGCCACTATCAATCAACCAGACATCCAGGGTGTCAGGAGGAGATGTAATAGAGAGGGAAGATACAAGAATATATTCATTGTTCTTATTATCAACAAAATTAGACTCACCGTACCTAGAATTTCTTGACCTATTGAAATTTTCCCATTTCCACTACGATCAGAGGGAGCCTTCCTTTTTCCTTTGAACCTGTTGTTCCTTTGATTTCCATTCCCCCTGAAGTTGTTGTTGTCATCATCCCTGGGAGAGTCCCTTCTATTGGGGCACTCTCTTGCATAGTGACCAGACTTGTTACAAGTGTAACATCTTCCCTTCCTTCCTTTGGGCCCCGCTCTACCATGGTTTTGATTTCTCAGGCCACCATGGTTCTTCTTCTTTGCACGAGTGGTGAAGGCAGTAGGGTCACCTCTATTTCCATTAAAGGGATGATCTCTCTCCATAATTCTTGTCTCCTCTTGAGTGCATCTAGTCAACAATTCATCAAAATCAGGAATCATCTTATTATTAAGAATCGTAGTATTAAATACATACTAGTCTCGGGGAAGTCCTCCAAGAGCAATGAGGATGAGCTCTCGATCAACTACTTATCCTATGGCGAGGAGATCATTCCTGATTTATGTGAGCCTCATAAAATATGATGGGTGCTCATGAATCTTCCCCTGCACATAGTCCATTAAATCTTGATCTTCTAATACCAAATCCAAGGACATCTTCATGCATGATAAGCAGACTTGTCAGTCAACTTATAATCAGACCATTGGCCCTTGACAAGACTTCTTCTTCGATGATTTATTTTCACACTATCTTGGACTTTGTCTTCACCTTAGCTCTGATACCATGTTAATTTTAGATAAACATGGTATGTTCTATATGCTTAATGCAATTTTACTTTAATATTTCTTATAGGCCCAATTCAATACATAAACATTAAAGTAAAATGTTGATAGAACATAATAATAGATCAACAGAAGACAAGCCAAATAATGTAGATTAGATTTTACAATTTTTCTTGTCCAGCAACGATAGAGAGTGATGTGCGTTACGACATTCAACAGGATGCATCAGCCAGCAGAGACTTTCTCAACATCAGATTAGCCAAGCTTCCAAGCATCACACACACCCCTCAAAGACAGCTCCAAAAGTCAATGCAAGTCAACAAAAGAATCCCTCATCCAGATTTTTGACATCATCCATATTTTCGACATCCATTTTCGACATCATTTATGGCATCTATATTTCAGGAATCATCCATATTTTTGGCATCCATTTCTGGCATCCATATTTCTGACATCCAGATTTCCGGCATCATCCATATTTTCGGCATCCATATTCACACGTGGGAGAGAGAGAAGTCTCTTCTAGGCTATACGAACCAATCAGATCATGAGGAATGTGTGTGATGAGATGATGATGAAATGGACATCATATCTCTCCAATTTATATCAGTTAGTGAGGGTGTGTGACACATTTATTCGGCTTCTGACCCTACATTACAAATCTAGCGGACGCAGCACATGTGTGGAAAATAAAATCAAAATATATGTTCTTCTCATCCAAACAAGATGATCTTTAGATCAATCTTGCACCTCTCCGAAAGAGGAATCCAAAAAAAATATAATCATCATTATATGAGCAGTGCAACCTAGAGTTTGGACATAGTTGACCAAAATTAACAGTGTTGCTACTCTGAGAATAGAACTTGATGGTTAAATACGAAAGGCCACTCTAAACAAATTGGCAAATGCTTACAAGATTCTCGGTACTTTGTTTTGGACACAAGATTTTTTTTTTAATGGTCTAACAATATTTACTTAGAATATATCTCAACATATATTTATTACTTATATTCTACATAAGCCACATATTATTGAAAAAGTAATCTGCATGGTTGAAATTGTCAGCATAAGTTTCAAGTTATGAGTCAATATATTACTTTCAATTTATAATTGGGCATTGCCTATTTGGTGTATGTTTGTTGCTTTTGTACTTATTCTCATTTTATATTTCGTGGCTTTGAGAAACAGTGAAGGTGTTATACTTGATTTCAAATCATGGAAAGTCATAGTAATTTAGTCTGAAAAGGAAAGATTTGCAAATCTCAAACTTAGACATTAGAATATGTTTATCACCTTTTTAAATAAATCAAAAATAAGATCAACATGACATAGTCTTATTCTATCATATTTTTGTAGTGGAACAATGGCCCTTTGTATTTGATGTGTTCTTTACCTCCAATTACTTTTCATCAACACGTTCTTTACCTCCAATTGCTCTACATCCACCATATAAATGTTTTAATCTTATAATTATTTGTCAAATTTACTGAAGACTTGCACCTTGCTTCATATTTCAGAAACTCTATTTGCACATATTACTCCTTGTGTAAATATTTCAAAAACTCTATTTGTTACTTGACTTTGGTGTGGGCAGGTTACAAGAAATGTGATTGGAAAAATGATGGGGAGACAATGAAAATCATGTCTCGGATATGATTCATATGTTGTTGGAGATCCTTCAGGCACCTAAGCCATTGACTTTGGAAATGTTTCTAGGAGGGGTTTCCATGCTTTTTTATGTTGTGATTCTTTCACCTCATGGTTATTTTGGGCAAGGAAATGTTTTTATGAATGCTAGACAAGACATCGGTGGAAAGGTATTTTTTTTTAATAATTGCAATGTCCATTCCATGATATTCTCTCTTTTTTGTTTGATTATATTTTGAACATTTCTTTTGATTTTGTTTTGTATTTTAACTATGAAATTGAAAATACTTGATATCATGTCCATTCAAACAACCAAAGCTTCAAGATGAAATTAGTATTACACGATATTGATTGAAACCTTTTTAGTTGTTTTGTGTTAAAAGATTTTCATGACTATTAGAAAAAAATACTTTCATGTTGTTATTTTAACACATGTATATATACTTGACCAAGTGTATGCGTTAGAGAATAAAATTTTGTTGTGAGACAATGATTAGACATCACATCTCATATTATTTGTTTTCACAAGTTATGTACAACTTGACTTTTTTAGCATGTAACTTAGTTCACATGATTGTGCCTAAGATTTCCCTGAATGTTGAATACTAAGTTAGTAAGGTGTTTTTATTTTTATTTTTTATGGTGACGGTTTTATTTTCTTTGTTTATATAGGTCATCTGGCTACATGGTGGCCACTATTGCCCAACTAAAGAAAACTTATTCAAGTTTCTTGCTTTTATGGGGAAAAATGACTTTGACATTGCTGATGTTGAGGTATATGTCATATAAATAGTTTATAGTCTACTTCAGTTTATATTCTATTGTTCATCATATTTCATGTCTTACACTCACACTCTGCATTGTATCTTCTTTTGTTTTCAAAAAATGAACTCATTATTGATGGTAAGAAGTACGAATTGAAGAAAGAGGAGAATGATAACACTGGAGCGAAAAATGTAAAAAGAGTCAGAGAAGAGACGGTTCTAGTGATACCCTTCGAGCCAATATCCTGCATAAGACACACACATAAATACTGATGGTCATGTCTTCAAAGTTGGTGAATTCACCTGCAATATGGGGAGACAATTCGTAACACATCTTGGATATTATTCATTTGTTGTTAGAGATCCTTTAGGCACATGCACCATCAACTTTGGAAATGTTTCTAGTAAGAATTCATATGGCTTTTAATGTTCTAATTATTTCACCTCAGGCTTATTTTGGACAAGCAAATGTTTTAGGAATGCCGGACACGACATCGGTGGACAGGTAAACAATTTTTTTATAATTGCAATTTTCATTCCATGATATCCTCTCTTTATTGTTTGATTGTATTTTGGACATTTCTTTTGATTTTGTTTTGTCGTTTAACTGTGAAATTGAAAATACTTGGTATCATGTCCATTTAAACAAAAACCAAAGCTTGAAGATGAAATTAGTATTACACGATATTTATTGGAATCCTTATAGCTATTTTGTGGCAAAATATTTTCACGAATATCAGAAAAGTTTACTTTCATGTTGTTGTTTGAGCACATGTTGTTTATATACTTGACCAAGTTCATGTGTTAGAAAATGAAATTTTTTTGCGAATAAAACGACAAGGATTAAATATCATACCTCATATTATTTGTTTTCACAAGTTATCTACAACTTGAGTTTTTTAGCATATAACTTAGTTGACATGATTGTTCCTAAGATTTCCATGAAGGTTGGATACTAAGTTACTAAGGTGTTCTTTTCTATATATGGTGACATTTTATTTGTTTTGTTTATATAGGTCATCTGGCCACTATCGCCCAACTGAAGAAAATTTGTTCAAGTTTCTTACTTGTATGGGGAAAAATGGCTTTAACATTGCTGATGTTGAGGTATATATCGTATAAACTATTTATAGTCAAATTTACTTCATATTCTAGTGTTCATTGTCATTCATGTCTTACACTCTACATTGTATTTTCTTTTGTTTTCAGAAAATGAACTCAATATTGATGGTAAAAAGCAGAAATTGAAGAAAGAGGAGAGCAATAACATTGGAGCGACAAATGAAAAAAAAGGGAGAGAAGAGAACTGGTCTGGTGATACCCTTAGAGCCAATATCCCGCATAATACACACATATAGATATTGATGTTCAGGTCTTCAGAGTTGGTGAATTCACGTGCAATGCCTTGGCAACGAAATGATAATGTTTTGAAGTGATGAAACATCATTTCATGTGCAAAATTTTAGTCCAACCAATATTAAGTTGGAAACTCATTGCAAGACTTTAACATTTCATATAATATAATTTATGTGGTTGAAATTATTTATAATTTCACTTGATATTGTTTAGTATTATAATTAACATATGCAACTTTATGTTTTCATATTAGATGAACATGCACATTGTATGATATTTTTGAAACCATACAAATTAATCTATGTTGATTAATAATGAACACATAAAATCAATTTAAAACTACTAAATTACTAGTTTATATAGATTAATGATGAACACAAATAAAATAAATATACGACTAAATTAGTCATTTATAATTATTATTAATGAAAGTAAATGAAACGAATATAAACTACTAAATTAGTCGTTTATATAATGAATATGAAACTACCAAAAAAGGATAAATGACCACTGCAGATGATAAATTTGTGATTACAAATAATGATTAAATTTCACATATATACGACTATTAGTAGCTAATTTACAGTATCTTATAACACGACCGAAGATTTAGTCATATTTCTTTAGTCATTAATTAGTTTCAAACGATGACTAAAATTTGCATATATATGACTATTAGTAGCTAATTTACAGTATCTTATAACACGACCAAAATTTTGGTCATATTTCTTTGGTCATTAATTGGTTTTCTCAGGTGATTATATAGTAATATATTTTGTTGTATATTTGGTCATTAATTGTGACAATTAATGACCAAATCAATGATTAAAACAATGACCAAATCAATGACTAAATTAATGACCAAATATACTACTAGACAACAAAATTGAGATAACCAATTAATGACTAAGCTAAAAACGACTAAAAGTTGGTCGCGTTATAAGATACTGTAAATTAGCTACTATTGGTCACCGACCGAAAAATAGTCTTTTATATGAAAATTTTAGTCATTTTTTTAGTAACTAATTAGCTATTTTGTACTAGTGTTCAATAGAATCACTGCCTTTAGATTGGAATATCACATGCTAGTTCATTTACCCAAGACAAACATTGAAATATGGAAGAAATGCAGAGCCTGGATGACAGATCTACCAAAGGATCCCTTGACTTCAAAGAAAGATAAGCCAACCAGTCAAGGAAATGCAGCAACAACATCATTAGTTCACATTCACCAAATAGATTAGGATTTATGTTTCATGTTATTTTCCTCTTTTAAAGAGAATGTAGTTGTAATAAGACGTTTTTGATGAAATATAATAAGTAGTTGACGAAGTCCTAAGTAGTTGAAGTAGTTAGGATTAGTTCTAGCTGTTACAAACTGCTTTCTATTATATTTAAAGAGATAGACAAGAAAGAAAAAGGTTCTGAGTTTTGGACCTTCAACAAATTTTGTACTCAGTTTTCAAATGATTAATGAATGAAAAGCAAGTTTCTGGCATTTTTTGCTTTTGATAAGTTTTCCAGTCTACATTATGTATTTTATGTTCTTGAATAAAATGAAGTAATGAAGCTACATGTCTCTTTTTACATATGTGAACAAGAGTTAAAATCCTTAATGGGCACTCCTTCATTTTAACTAATATTCTGTCATACAATTCTTCTAAAGTTTAAAGAGATAGATATTGTTTATCAACATATCAATTTAGGCTTCCTTCCTTCATATTCTTCTCATCATTCCATTTAATATCAGCAAATAATGGCATTGCAAAGCGTTTATTGCATTTGATTCTTGAGGGTTTAATAACAGAACATCTGAAGGTGATTAAGTAGAGACCTTTGATATTAAAATTCTGTGACATACATGTAAAAATGTCTTAAACACCGATTCCCTAATACAGCCAAGGGGTTGTCTCTTAAGGTACAACACTATCTTTGATTGATATTTAAAGAAGTCATAGGATGCATATGCATGACTACTTGGGATGAATAAATTCTTTGAGTTTCATGAATACACAAATAATATGAAGGTGAGAGTAACTATATTCAACCTCAAAGGGAAAGAAAACATATGGTGGGAAGATGTGAAGCGGGTCAGAGAGATCATAACATAAGAATTGAGTTGGCATGAATTCAAGATAATTTTAAGGAAGAAGTACTTGTTAGAGAGGTACTATGACAATAAGGCCAAGGAGTTTTATGAGATTAGGATGGGATCGATGATAAATGAGGAGTATACAACCAAGTTCCTAGGGTTATTGAGGTATCTACCGTATCCTAAGGATAAAAGGCTAAATTTTAGAGGTGTGTCAGTGAATTAAAATTAGAATTGATAGATCAGATTGAGTATTATGAGCCTCAGTCACTTGAGAAATTTATTAGGAAATTGAAGCACTGTTATGAGAAATCAAAGTGTAAGACAAAATCTCAATAAGGGTGGAAAGGGAAAGATAAAGCTAAAGGTAAGTGGCATATGAAAAGAAAAAGGCCCATTGATGCATGTGAGAAAGAAAATGTTGCACCTTACAAGAAGTTCAATTTAGTTAGATAGGGACATGGGTCATAGCCTGGAGGGAAGCAAAATAGAGGTGATGGTATGGGACCTTTGCAATCTTGGATATGTGGCAAGGAGCATCTCAAGAGATATTTCCTATAGTATCAGGGTAGTAGGCATAATATCTATAGTGCACAAGAGGCACATATTGTTGGGGATGTTGGGAAGAGAATTCCTTGTATATATGTAGCATTGGATAACAGGTAGATAAATCACCTGGAATCTATCATTGAGATGGATGGTAAGCTTCGTGATAAAGTTTTTTCTATTTTGATTGACCTTGGATCTAATTATAGTTATGTTAATCCTGACTTAGTGGACAAGTGTGGTTTTAATAAAGAAGTGCATGCAGGGTCTCGATTAGTGCAGTTGGCTACAGGTACAAAGAAGAGAGTTCATCATTAGGTAAGAGCTTGTATGTTTGAATTGAATTTTATGCCATCACATTTGAATTTATTTCCGTTGGGATCATATAATATGATTTTGGGTATGGATTGGCTATATCTTCACAGGACTAAGGTGTATTTTTATGATAAAGGCATTGAGTGTTCAGATGATAATTGAAAACAAATAATTTTGCAGGGTAAGAAGAAGGGAACATCAGTTATAATGGTGAAAAATATGAAGGAAAAGTATAGTCACAAGAAAGGGTGTGTGTTATTTGTAGTACACGTTTCTAGCGATAAAGGTAAGGATGTTTAGGATGCAGAGATATTGCGTAGGTACCCGGTTCTACAATAGTTTGAGTATGTGTTTCCAACAGATATTTCAGAGTTTCCGCCTTGCAAAGAAGTGAAATTTTATATTGAGTTGGTACCAAGGGAAGTATCAGTATCAAAGGCACCGTATAGGATAAGCACTCCAGAGTTAGTAGAGTTGAAGTTGCAGTTGAAGGAAATGCTTGACAAAGGATACATTAGGCCAAGTGTATCACAATGGGGTGCACCGATATTGTTTGTGATGAAGAAATACGACACTCTCAGGATATGCATTGATTACAGGAAATTGAACAAGGTAAACATCAAGAACAATTATCTGTTTCCAAATATTGATGACTTGTTTGATTAGTTTAAGGGAGAAACAATGTTCCCAAAGATTGATTTGAGATCAGGATACCATAAGGTACACATCAAGGAAGAGGAAATTTACAAGACAACTTTCAAGACTAGGTATGGGCTTTATGAGTTTGTTGTAGTTCCATTTGGTTTAACTAATTCTCTAGCTAATTTTATGTTCCTGAGGAATAGTGTGTTGCATCCATATCTATACAAGTTTGTTATTCTATTCATTGATGGCATATTGATATATTCTAATAATGAGGAAGATCATGCCGAACATTTAAAAATAGTAATAAGATTACTGAGAGAGCATCAATTGTATGTTAAGCTCAGTAAATGCAGTTTATTTCAGACAAAGGTACATTACTTGGGACATGTTGTTTCCAAGGAAGGCATAACAATGGATCCAAAAAATATAAGATTTATCATGGAGTGGGAAACTCCTAGAAACATGGATGAAGTAAGATCATTTATGTGGCTAGCAGGTTACTACGGGAGGTTTATCTGGAACTTATTACAAATTTCTTATCCTATTACATCGTTGCAAAGGAATGGTAAGAAATTTGAATGGACAGAGGAATGTGTAACAAATTTTGATCAATTGAAACAATTGTTGACAAATGCTACAGTGTTAAATATAGCAGATAAGGAAAAATAATTTGTAGTATGTATAGACACTTGCAAGAGAGGACTTCGCAATCCTAATGCAGGAAGGACAGGTAGTGTGCTATGAGTCACATAAACTGAATGAGCACGAGCATAATTATCTTATGCATAATATTGAGTTGGAAACGATCATCCATGGATTGAAGATGTGGAGACACTATCTTATTGGCAGGAGGTTTGTATTGATGAGTGATTGTAGTGGATTGAGATACTTGTTTGATCAACCAAATATGAATACCATAAAAGCTAGATGGTTATCCACGATCATTGAGTTTGACTTTGAGATTAGGTACATCAAGGGTAAAGAAAAAAGGGTTGAAAATGATCTTAGCAAGAGGATACACGTGAATCATATAGTAGCTATGAGTTCATATGGGGCAGATATACATGATTGAATCATGTAGGCAAGAAAAACTATGCAGAGATTGATAAATAAGAGAAAATATAAAAAATTCTCTAATGCACTAATTTCATCAAGAAAAACTAATGCAAATCAATCCCAAAACAATATATATATATATATATATATATATATATATATATATATTTTAAAACAAACATAAAAACATCTAAATTAAAATCAAAGAAAAAATCTAAATCTACAATTGATTTTTCAGAATGTAAACTATGCAGTTGTAATCTATGCACAATTCACTTGAAAAGTATGTAAATGTAATCTATGCACATTTTTCATTCATATTCTGAAAATGAGAATTCTAATTATGCAAATGTGATCTATGCAAGAGAATTCTCAAACACAAGATGATTCTAATGTAATCTAAGAACCAATCAAGTGGAAGTCAAGAAAATCGGGTGAGAGTTTCAAAGATCAAAAAACACTCAAAGGCGATTAACACTCATACACAATTTAGCCCCTCCAGAAGTAACAGGTGTGGTCCCGCACTGGTTACTTAAGGAAAGTGCGGAGATGCCCGCACTGTGTGTGAAGACAAAGTGCGGTCCCCTGAAAAATTCAAGAAAAACAGAGAAAACCTAAGCTACCCAGGTAGATATCCATCAATCAAAAACCAGGAAAAACTTTTCCTCAAATCAAAATAAAAGAGAACCAAAAACAACAAGTTCTTTCCCCAGTGGAGTCGCCAATTTGTTGGCTGGATAAATCGTTCTTGCGGACAAGACCGATCTCCCTAGTGTCAGAAGACAATCTAGCAACAAACGAACAACTAAGTTTGTCTTTCTCTAAGTATATTCATTTTACAAATAAATGTTATGAAGGTGTCGATCCTACCTTAGATCCAAATGCTTATTTGCGGTTGCAGTGCTTCCGTTGCATCAATAATCCTTCGTCGCAACAAGGGCCCTTTTGTCACAAGAAAGTATTATCTTTCTTTGATCTGCAATCACAAACAAGAAAATATCAATAGCACCTGTATAACAAATAATTATAAAACATACCTATCCTAGTGATCAAGGAATCTATGAAATAAATGATCAAACGACAGCTTATTGAAATTAAACAATCGAACGACAATTTATTGAGAAAAACAGAACTTGATTGTATTAATCTTAAAATATACAGAAGAACCTTACAACCTTAGCCTTGATGTTCGAAAGGCCTTCCCGGGGTCCGAAGCAGGAATCTCCTCTACTTTGATAAGTCTTACACTCTTCCTTCAGGAGCACAAAGAGGTATGTGATCTTTCCTCTCAAAAGCTCAGCAGAAAAAAGTCTAAATCTCAACAGCGCTTCAACTCAAATATTTTACCCATCAAAATATTCTTCAATCCTCCATTAATTTAACTTCTCAAAACTTAACCTCTTGAACTTACCCAATGCCTCCTTTTATAGAGCAGATGAGGAGGTTAGGATTCCACCTTTAAAGGGATAGAATCCTCCTTGAGGACCAGGCTCCTCCTTTATCTAAAGACCTGGTTCTCAGGTGTGATGTTCTGCCTCTTACTAAAGCAGTCTCTCCCCCAAAAATCTAATAAATACTAAGTCCAATAAGTACTAATTTTCTCTTTTAACATTTCTGTGTTTTACTTTGGGGACTGCAGACATTCTATAACTGGAAAATGCAGTTCTAAACATGTTTCTCTTCTTTGGTGCTGCACGTAGCCAAAAAACGCTGTGCTTACTTCTAATGACCTCTTTGTCTTTCTACTCTTCTGATTCCCAGAAATTCCAGAGTTTTCCTCCAGTTTCGGGGCTTGGAATGAGGGAACAAATGTTGTAAGACTTGCGAGAGGGCATGTGAGTGTTGCGAGGCTCATACGGTCGGCAAATGTCAAGGTGACAGTTTTTAGTGCAACAGATTGCCCCCTAAAGTGCGAAGTCTGGAATAGATGAAGATGAAGTCTGTCATATATGAAGAGTGAAGTACTTTATCATTTCAAGGATCATCCTGTGGACACCCCGGTCGGAACCTGTCAAAACATTCAATGCAAAATATATATATATGTAATCATATCATCGCTGAGGTAGGCATTCCCATACTCAGATCAAAACTAACTAGAAACTAACTCTAAATTGTTCTGATACAGGAATGATTTTGAATACATCAACAGTATAGACATATGTCGACACAGCATGGACGCAGCCATCTGTTTATAAATAGTCCACTGTATAATAACAAAACTCCTTGCAGCCTGGATGGTGGAAACTAGATCCAGGGTCTTGATTTCCGCATCTCGAACTAGTACGATTCTATCCATGTGAATAAATGTGTTGAAGTCGAACATGGTAGAAACCACTTGATTACCAGTCAATAATGTAAACTGTTAACAAGTGTAAGAGAAACCACCAGTAATGTCAATGGTTCTCAAAGTACCCAGTACAATCCATGAAATGTGAATCAATGAGCTGAAGTCGAACATGTCACGGAATCATTCGATCGAAGGTCAATGATGTAACCTGTCATCGAAGGCGAGAAACCTGCCATTGAGGCATGCAGATTTCAAGGTACTGACGATTTCTGGATCAACTTCCTAGATAATGAGCTGTCGTCGATAGAAAGTAATCCGTCGTAGGCAAGCCCACAACACGAAATCATAGATCAAGTTTTGAAAATATATCGGCAAGGACTGACTCAGGGATGGTCAAAAATGGATGACAGATATTTTGCAGATGAATGGTTTACTTGAACTGTCCTCTTGAACACATAACGACACTACAGATGGCTTTGTGACAATTGACCCAAAGCTAATACCCAGAAACCGGCTGAAGACTTTCAATATGGATTGATTAACTGTTAGGCAAAGGATTTCCCAACCCAGGTGGACAAAAAAGTGTCGTGTTTAAGAGTGGTTAACAGTTTTCTGAATAATCAAAATGTAACAAACAGGTTCGTTTTTCTCTCTTTTCCCCCACCATTTCTGGCAAGTACCTCTTTATTTTTGACAAGCTTGAGGAGGATAACATTTGCTTGTTTATAAGCTCATCCTTCGGATGAGTCCAACTTAGTTTAACATTCGAACCCTAAGAAGGAGTGGTTCGTTCCTGTTTGAAATTGAACAGGTCCTTTACTGTTAAATTTTAACGAGTCCAGTATAGGAGAAACTCGGTGTTTTTCAATTTTAGGGAGTCAGAAGAAAAAACTTAAGAAAACTCCATGGGTGTACTTTTTCGTAAATTTAGTCTCTCGAGCCCGAAAAAGGATAAAATAATGCGAGAGAGAACTCTATTGACCGTAATTAGTCAATGTATACCTTTTTCGTAAATAGTCCATTTCAGTCCGGAAAAGGGGTAAACTTATACTGAAGGGACGACTGTTCATTTACTTTAACGAGTTAGAATAGTCAAGTACTCGACAATCTTTTCATGTTTAGAGAGTCTGAAAAGGGCTTAAAAGAGGACTCCAAGGTTTCGCTTTTTCGGTAAGTTTTAACGAGTTCGAAAAAGGGATAAAAATGTACTCATGGTTTTCACTTTTTCGTAAGTTTTAACGAGTTCGAAAAAGGGATAAAAATGTACTCCTGTGGCTGACTTTCAATTTAATTTACGAGCAGGAAAAGACGGAAAGAACTCGGCATTTTCATGCGTTTTACGAGAATGAAAAATAGCAAAATAATCTCGGGGTTTTCATGAGTTTAACGAGTCTTGAAAATAACCGAAATTGACTCAAGATAGGTTTCATTTTTACAAAAGCTTGAAACAGAGAAAAACTATGCTTCAGAGTGGTTTCATTTTTACACTCGAAGTTTTAACGAGTTCGAAAAAGGGATAAAAATGTACTCCTGTGGCCGACTTTCAATTTAATTTACGAGCAGGAAAAGACGGAAAGAACTCGGCATTTTCATGTGTTTTACGAGAATGAAAAATAACAAAATAATCTCGGGGTTTTCATGAGTTTAACGAGTCTTGAAAATAACCGAAATTGACTCAAGATAGGTTTCATTTTTAGAAAAGCTTGAAACAGAGAAAAACTATGCTTCAGAGTGGTTTCATTTTTACACAAGCTTGAAACAGAGAGAAAACTGTGCTTGATGCCCCCTAAGCGTAACTCCTAGAGCGCATGCCCCCCCAGCTTCATTGCATTCAACTAAAAACACTGCTGGTAATTAATAGCTGGATGGAATGAAGGTTCATTTACGAGATCATATGAAAGACCCGACCTAAAACTATAAGAAAATTATGCAAAACTAACCTAAATATACAACTTAACATTTACGAGGTCTATTCAAAGACTCGACTCAATTAGGGGAGGATTTGTTTCATTTTTTAATGAGCTTGACACAGGAAAAGAACTATGCTCATGGCAACGTGTTTCATTTTTTAACGAGGTTGACACAGTAAAAGGAACTATCCTCAGCTACATGTTTCATTTTTTAAATGAGGTTGACACATTAACAGGAACTGTCCTCAACTAACTACTTATTTCTAATCTACCTACATAACCTACTGATTCATTTTTTAATGAGGTTGACACAGGAAAAGAACTGTCCTCATACCTAATTCATTTTTTAATGAGGTTGACTCAGTAACAGGAACTATCCTCTGAACAACTGATTCATTTTTTAACGAGGTTGACACAGGAAAAGAACTGTCCTTAGACCTAATTCATTTTTTAATGAGGTTGACTCAGTAACAGGAACTATCCTCTGAGCAACTGATTCATTTTTTAAGGAGGTTGACACAGGAAAAGAACTATCCTCAGACCTGATTCATTTTTTTAATGAGGTTGACTCAGTAACAGGAACTATCCTCAGACCAACTGATTCATTTTTTAACGAGGTTGACACAGGAAAAGAACTTTCCTCATACCTGATTCATTTTTTAATGAGGTTGACTCAGTAAAAGGAACTATCCTCATACCTAACCTATTTCTAATCTACCAATCTATTCTCTACAATCTACCTACTGATTCATTTTTTAATGAGGTTGACACAGGAAAAGAACTGTCCTCATGGAAGTTTGTTTCATTTTTTAAATGAGCTTGACACAAGAAAAGAACTATGCTCTCGACTAACTAATTCATTTTTAAACGAGGTTGACACAGTAAAAGGAACTCTCCTCGGACTCACTGTTTCATTTTTTAACGAGGTTGACACAGTACAAGGAACTCTCCTCACACTCACTAATTCATTTTTTAACGAGGTTGACACAGTAAAAGGAACTCTCCTCACACTCACTGATTCATTTTTTAACGAGGTTGACACAGGAAAAGAACTATCCTCACACCCATTGATTCATTTTTTAATGAGGTTGACACAGTAAAAGGAACTCTCCTCACCACTGATTCATTTTTTAAGGAGGTTGACACAGTACAAGGAACTATCCTCACTCTCACTGATTCATTTTTTCCAACTGGAAGAAACACATGTCAATGGACACACCTTGATCATGGCTTCCAAGAGGTCTTCATCAGAAGGAAGAATAGTTCTCTGGAAGGAACACATGTCAAGGGACTCAAAAGGGATAAAAACATCGTGTTCAAATAATCCCATAGAGTTTTCCATGTCAATTACCGGATCTAAGTCATAGGAAGTTGAGCAAACAGTGAGAGGCTCGCTTACACCGGTAACTGAAAACATGGGACTAGTTGCCACATAATTAACCCGTGGCGGGGTAGATACCACTTTAGAATCAGGAACATTTAGGGATGTCAGATTATTGGTAGTCGAATCAAGACTAAGGAACGAAAGCTGTTCTACAGTCACAATATTGCCATTGTGAGGGAAAGACATCACACGAAAGAGTGTCGATACGACAGCTTTCATTACATAGACATAGTCTCGCCCAAGGAGTAAATTGAAATCCAAGGGGCCTCGAACTACCATAAGATCAATACAGCCAGTTTTACCTTCCAAATTAATAGAGAACTTCGGAAGGATCCCTAAAGGTTCACTAATGGTTCTGTTAAAAGCTTTCAGATTCTGTGTAATAGGCACAAGCTGAGGGGAACCCAAAGGTTTCCAAGCAGTTGAGGATAAAATACTAACAGAAGCACCTTCATCTACCTGTGTGCGATGTATGTCCCTACCACCAAACTTCACAATGATTTGGAAAGGGATGGAGGAAGGAAGACAAGGTTCTGTCAGTCTATTCCAATCAAAGGAAAAGACCTCAGTACTTGGAGGGGGTTCTGTAGAAACAGGTGAAAGCCCCCCGGCGTAGAAGAATGTGATGTAACAAGAAGAACCTGGGCGGTATGAAGTTCACTCTCTACAGGGAGAATGGGATCAACCAAATGTGAAATCGAATCAACCACTTGATCAACTAATGGATCATCAACTTGAGTGATATGAGTTTCACTCTCCAATGGAAGAGTGGGATCGACTGTAGTTGAAACTAGATCAATCACTCCGTCAGTTGACGGTAGGTTGGGAGAAATTTTACGATAACCAGTTGGAAATTCTTGTTGTGGAACAGTAAGGTTTTCCAACAATTTTGAGGCTTCATCCATGTGAGGGCAAATGTGAGTTTGATGACTCCCTTTGCATAACTTACAAGGAAACCTAACTTTACCCTTTTTCCCAGAAACCTGACTATCACTGGTTGATGGATCAACGGAAAGTTGATGAGATTTTTCTGACCATACTTCCAAGACCTTTGGAATACCAGGACAATTGATAAGGAAGTGGTCACCCTTACAAAGCCTGCAAGGGTATTTTGGTTTACGATGCATGTTGGAAGTTTCCTCAACACAACTAACACTTACATCCATGGTTGGTTGGTTGAATTCTTTCTTATCTTGCTTCTTCTTCTTCTTCTTCCCTTTCTTCTTCTTCTTAGCCACCTGGTTACTAGCGTCAAGACTTTTACCAAGCGAAGAGGAAGAAATGGAGGAAGAAATATTAGGCGAAGAAGGTAAAGGGTCAACAGAAGGTTGGTGATGTTGAGATGGTGAACTCTGTTGAGGTGAAGCATCCGGTTGAGGTGGAACAATTGGAGTATTCAGGGCCAACAAAGTTGAAAATAACCATATCGGTAAACCAATTGTAAATCTAGGTACTAACAAAGTAGCCATATAAGGAGGACCAACATTTCCAAAACAAGGAAAAGTACTAGGATTCTCGTTAAGAGGGATTCCTTGGTTGGTAAATTCCGGAACAGTTGCCATTATATTCAACTTCAGTGAATTTTATTAACAATTTAAAACTAAAATTAACAATTAACAATTAAAAATTCACACCTAACTATTAAAATTCACAATTCACACCTATGGTCTCTAAAAGTAAAAACAAACAAATTAACACGCGCTATCAAATCTAGGAGTCAAACCACACACAAACAGTAACTTCCCGTACTAAAAACACTAGTTGGTGATGAAATCCAACATCGTAAAATTTAATACAGAAAGGGCGGTTGGAACAGTTACCCCGACAACCTGCTTAATGAAACAGACTGGCACAAGTTTCTTCACAAAACCATCTCGAGTGAAGAGAACCCCCCAGAGAGTCCAAGTGAGTCTAGTCGACGTCTGCTCCAGGTACAGTGGGATATTCCCTCCACCGTCACCTTAAGGAAGAATCCTAAAGATTATGGTCACTAAGGTTACCAACTGAAACAAATATACCTGGGGGAAAAGTCTACGATCCGACACACACGCAAGGGCAGAGTAACAAAGCTCAATCCCCTTGAAGGCTCCTTGAAAGAATCCAAGGTTTACCGACAAGTGACCCCTGGCTCCTCGACAATGGTCTATCCGAGGTTTACCGTTTTTAATACGTGTATATCTTCTATCGTTCCCAATGAGGAAGGATTGATTACCCCAGTGGTTCAGATATGATCTCGTGCTTAACTCCTTTAAGAGGAGCTTCCCAGAGCATACATGCAACAACTGGAATTCTTCCTGCCAAACAGTCTACTTGTTTGTCTTAGTTGCTTTGGAAAGTTAACTACAACCTATTCCAAAGCACTAATCCTGAGCTAGATTGGTGGAAAGAGCCCTAAAAATGTAAAAATTATTAGATGAATTTTAATTAAGCGCTGTGTTATTTAGGCTGTTATTACTCAAAAGGGTAAATGGATATGAAACCAATGGTGTTATGACCCGAACCAAAACTGAATGCAATCGAATATGATAATGTAATCTTTTCAATTCGATGAATCCTACCTAAAGTAAGGATTGAAGATGTGGAGACACTATCTTATTGGCAGGAGGTTTGTATTGATGAGTGATTGTAGTGGATTGAGATACTTGTTTGATCAACCAAATATGAATACCATAAAAGCTAGATGGTTATCCACGATCATTGAGTTTGACTTTGAGACCATTAAATCAAGGGTAAAGAAAAAGGGTTGAGAAATGATCTTAGCAAAAGGATACACGTGGATGATCACTTAGTAGCTATGAGTTCATATGGGGGCAGATATATACATGATTGAATCATGTAGGCAATAAAAAACATACGATTGATAAATAGAGAAAATATAAAATTCTAATGCACTAATTTTAAAGAAAAATATTTAGTATTCAAAACAATATATATATATATATATATATATATATATATATATATATATATTTTAAAACAAACATAAAAACATCTAAATTAAAATCAAAGAAAAAATCTAAATCTACAATTGATTTTTCAGAATGTAAACTATGCAATTGTAATCTATGCACAATTCACTTGAAAAGTATGCAAATGTAATCTATGCACATTTTTCATTCATATTCTGAAAATGAGAATTCTAATTATGCAATGTGATCTATGCAAGAGAATTCTCAAACACAAGATGATTCTAATGTAATCTAAGAACCAATCAAGTGGAAGTCAAGAAAATCGGGTGAGAGTTCCAAAGATCAAAAAACACTCAAAGGCGATTAACACTCATACACAATTTAGCCCCTCCAGAAGTAACAGGTGTGGTCCCGCACTGGTTACTTAAGGAAAGTGCGGAGATGCCCGCACTGTGTGTGAAGACAAAGTGCGGTCCCCTGAAAAATTCAAGAAAAACAGAGAAAACCTAAGCTACCCAGGTAGATATCCATCAATCAAAAACCAGGAAAAACTTTTCCTCAAATCAAAATAAAAGAGAACCAAAAACAACAAGTTCTTTCCCCAGTGGAGTCGCCAATTTGTTGGCTGGATAAATCGTTCTTGCGGACAAGACCGATCTCCCTAGTGTCAGAAGACAATCTAGCAACAAACGAACAACTAAGTTTGTCTTTCTCTAAGTATATTCATTTTACAAATAAATGTTATGAAGGTGTCGATCCTACCTTAGATCCAAATGCTTATTTGCGGTTGCAGTGCTTCCGTTGCATCAATAATCCTTCGTCGCAACAAGGGCCCTTTTGTCACAAGAAAGTATTATCTTTCTTTGATCTGCAATCAAAAACAAGAAAATATCAATAGCACCTGTATAACAAATAATTATAAAACATACCTATCCTAGTGACCAAGGAATCTATGAAATAAATGATCAAACGACAGCTTATTGAAATTAAACAATCGAACGACAATTTATTGAGAAAAACAGAACTTGATTGTATTAATATTAAAATATACAGAAGAACCTTACAACCTTAGCCTTGATGTTCGAAAGGCCTTCCCGGGGTCCGAAGCAGGAATCTCCTCTACTTTGATAAGTCTTACACTCTTCCTCCAGGAGCACAAAGAGGTATGTGATCTTTCCTCTCAAAAGCTCGGCAGAAAGAAGTCTAAATCTCAAACAACACTTCAACTCAAAAATCTTCTCCAAAAAAACTTCACCTTTGAGGCTACCCAATACCTCCTTTTATAGAGCAGATGAGGAGGTTAGGATTCCACCTTTAAAGGGATAGAACCCTCCTTCAAAGGGATAGGCTCCTCACATCAAGGGATTAGTTCCTTAAGGTGTGGGATACATGCACCTTACTAAAGCGTACTCATCCCCAAAAAATCTCATCCAAAACCTTCCAGAATTGACCAAAATTCAATTTTTTCGGTTTAATTTCGCGTTTTTTTTTACTTTACAGGGGTTCCGCAGGCATTACACTGGAAAAATGCGTTCTAGAACGCAGTTTCTCTTCACAATACCTGCGTACCCTAGCTAAAAACGCATGCAGGCTTCATGTTACCTGCGTACCCTGAGTTTTAGAGATTTAAGGGTTTTTCCTCCAGTTTCAGGGCTTGGAATGAGGAACAAATGTTGTAAGACTTGCAGAGGAGGCATGTATGAGTGTTACTGAGCTCATACAGTCAGCAAAATGTCAAGGTGACAGTTTTCAGTGTAACAGTTTTCTTCCGAGAAAGTTGATCATTGTAAATATTGCAACATGCTAAGTTGTAACGTACCATGGTCAGTATGTTTTGCTTTCAACAATATTGATGGTTGTAGGTGTCATTGAACACTGAGGACGGTATTCCCCCAAGGGGGATAGGTCTGTAATAGCCCCAAGTTAAAAGTTCATGTAATAAAGTTAATAAAGGAAACAATAATAAGCAAGGTCATGGGACACTTATTCCAAGCTGAACGTTGGGAAAACATCCTAGTGTGGGTGTTCATATGGTCTATTATGGCTAAGTAAATTGGAAAAGACAATGACAAAGGCTTTGGAAATGCAAAATGGATTTTTTTGGCAATATATTTATGAAAATAATGGAAATTAGGAGAAAAGAAAGGTGAAAGGTCACAGGTTTCATGTGAGGAGGAAATTGAAGGAAAATAATGGAAAATTGAAGAAAATAGAGGCCTCATTAATAAAAAAAGTTTCTTAGGATTAATTGGTACCTTTTGTCAGTTTAGTTTTGGAGTTCTCTCTCTATTCTCTCTCTCTCTCTCACTCTTGGAAACTTAGAGTTTTCTTGGATTATTCAAACATTGGATCAAGGAAAGAAAAGGAATAACTAAGAAGGTAAAGGGAAGCAAAGATCAAGCAAGGAAGAGCAACATCAAGAAACTACAACGAGATTATTTGCATGCGTGATTTCCTTGCTATATTTGGCATGCATGGTACATGCATGTGTGGTTTTGGTTCTCTTGTTGTCATTGGCATCAGTTTTTCCAGGCATGGCAATGTTCTTCTACATTGCCTTGCCATTTCCGAATAGCCAGGGTGTGATGGGGTTCTCATGTTTGGTTGAGTTGGAATGTTGGATGGACTTGAAGCTAAGTGGGGTGGTCTCAGGATTATTCACAAGGCTTAGGAATCTTGGGATGGGATACATGGTAAAGCCTGGATATGAACACCTCGATTGAGCCTAGGAATCCTTGATTAGTGAATGGCTGGATACACGATAAAAATTTTTTGTGAATACCATTGATTGAGCCTAAGAATCCCTTGGCTGGTAATGGAGACATACACGGTAAATAATAAAACTACTTTTTAATCTCGTATTTTCAACTTATCTCCCAATTTTTTTACTCAAATTTTGAGCGAGAGTACTCGTTGGATGCAAAATATAATTTTTCATCCAAGGAGTACCCATGTTGCATACTTTTGATGGACTATGCTACACGAAAAATGAGAAATACATGAAAAAAACATGATTGCAATCATGGTTTTCACGTATTTCTCATTTTTCGTGTAATAGGAACCATCGAAAGTATGCAACATGGTACTCTTTGGATGATGAAATAAATTCTGCATCTAACGAGTACTCCCGCTCAAAATTTGAGTAAAAAATTTTGGAAATAAGTTGAAAATACAAGTTGAAAAAATAGTTTTTCTTTTTTCCCTCTAAAATTTGATGATGTAATAAAAAATTACTTTATTATTTCCACTATTATTTTATAATTTACTTAGGAGGCCCATTTTAGACCTCAAAATTTCCCTAATGTTTGATTGTTTCCGACGACATTTGTTTTCAGAAGTTTAATGAAATTTCACCTCCGTTACAAGAAGTCTCGGTATTTTAGAATATTAGGGGCAGCAAGATCTTGGAACACAATCTTTTGTGTAAATTTTACAAAAAAAACTTACGATCATGCCTGATAAGGAATTCTTTTTAAATGTATAATTTAGGAATATTACCTTTATAATGCATCAAAAATTCACGTATCAGAGGTAAAAGTTTCGTAAGAGTCTATAAAATAGCTGCAATAACTTTTATTCTAATAATGAGATAATTTGAAGTTTTGTAAAATAATTGCAAGAATATTTCCATTTACCTGTAAAATTTGTTTCGAGTAGAGGAATTCGAGATTTGATAAATATTAGAATAAATCAAGTGTCAAATATCTCAAAATCCTTTTCCGAAGCCAGAATCAATTTTGCAAAATTCTGAAACCATAAAATTCCAATGAAGATAGTAAAATAAGGGTCATTTCCTTTGTTAAATGCATTGGACAAGATAGTGGAAAGAAAAGGAAATGTGGATCTTGGAGAAGTAAATCTTAGAATTTTTTTTTAAATGCTTCTAAAATAAGACAAAACCAAATTCTGATAAGAGAAAAACTTTGAAATTCTAAAGAAAATATGAAAAAATGGAAAGGAGAGGATCGAGATTCCAAAATTCATCAATTAGAGGCTCTGAGTCTCTTTAGAAGAAATGCATATAACTAAAGGGAAAAAAATTTGGCGAGTGCGATGAAATGGTTCAACTCATCTTAGAAAATTGTAATATTTGGAACAAGCATAGATAAAATCACGGATAAGATCATTCACTGCAAGCGTTTTATGAAAAATTTCCTTGGTTTGTAGCAATTTAAGGCAATAACAAGCATAAGCATTTCATATTAGCTAGACCAATGAGAGGCAGAATATGAAAACATGTGTTCATATGGTCTTTTGTATAGGTCAGTGCCTTTTCGAATGTTTCACATTGCAAGTTTCTTTGTCATGCATAACTTAAAAACTGTGACTTTCACAGTTTCGATATGTGATTGAGTGTTATATAACAGTTAAAAAATAATGGCAGAGAGGCATATATCGACGTCTATCACATCATAATATCTTAATACAAGGCTTCATTTTAATTTTGCGATGTGATTTAATTGTTGTGATGGAAAAATTGTGATATGGGCATATGTGGCAGGAAACTGTGATGGAACAATGGTGATATCAGAGAATAATCATATTGGGAGATTGGAGTTGTTAATAAAAGTAAATGTCGATATTATTCTTGCAATAAAAGGGATGTGATAGATGACGTGGCTCATTAATGGGACCAGTTTTGGACTTGATAAGAGATCAACGATCATAATATTTGAGTACGGGATGTAACATTGTTGGTATGCCGATATGCGATAAAGAACAGACTCAATATTTTTATTCTATGGATTTAAATTTCATATCAGGTCTAAGACATCAGAATTTTTAAATGTACGCTCCTACCAAAATTTTGATTTATGAACGAACGTAATATCTCTCAGAAGCGGATTTAAATGTCGTATCGGGTCTAGGGTTGTATGTGAACATCATAATATTGATGAAGTCAACTATCTTAGGATGAGAAAAAATGAATATCGGAGGTCTTGTATCAACGGTTTCTTAACGGGAAATTAAGAGCTCATTCTGATGAAATGTTTGCGATACAAAGGTTTGCGATATGGATGATGCGATATCAGGTGGAAAGGTTCATCGAATATCGAAGGGGACAAGAATATCAAGGGATAAAAGATATTTGGAGTATGCTCTTTTGAGAACCTCCGGTATGCAAATTAAGATATATGATGTGCCATATGTGGGGCTAATGATTTCTTAAAGTATTCAATTAAAAAAGAAGGTGACTAATTTAATTTTTCTTTTAAATAAATAACCCTTTAATAATTTTATTAACTTTTGGTATATATGATTAGAAAGTAATTTCATCATAAATTTCTTATGAAGAGAGTTGTGAAATATAATGATCCAATATGACTCTTCCAAGAATTATTAAGAATTATCATGATTTCAATGAATAGAAGAAAAATTAGATAATCCTCAAATTAGATGAAATCGTAAATATTCCCATGAACTTGTTGCAAATTTGAAAAAAGGGTTAATTATTTTCTTATCTCGGATCTACACAATTAATTCAATGAAGACCTGAAAACATAAGAAATTAGAAATAATAAATAATCTTTGAAAGGAAAAACTATCAATAGATGATGGTGAACCTGTAAACACATACCTGGAAGAATTTTTATTGTAACTTTACCTCATGAATCTTCAAGTTCCCAAAAATTTTCTCAAAATTTGCATATGTTTAACATCACCTACTTATTTAATCTAAAAAATGCTAAATAATGAATTTTCAAATTGCATCCACCTCAAATTTATATCGGAGGACAAGAGTGGTGACAAGGAGCTCTTTTTTCAGAAATATTTGAGAATAAAAAATTTCCAAGCTGTAGAAAATGCTTCAAATTTCTTCATGTATTATCAATGTAATGAACTTTTTAAAAACAAGACAATTAAAGGCTTGAGTATTCAAGAGCTTCCAAAATGTTCTGAGTCGATTTTAGAAAAATGAAAGGGATGCCAAGAAGAACTTGGATTCATCACTTGCTTACTGAAAATCTGAAATAATGAGATGGATGAAAACAGAAAATAAATCTAATCTAAATTAATCTATTCCTATTTCTAACTTGATGAAGGAAACATGACTAGGTATTTTCATACTTCCAATGTAACCACTCTCTCATTTTAATTCCTGCGCGTATGTATAGGTTAAACATTGGTAACAAAAATACATATATGATTAAACTAAGAAAACTAAATCTGAAAGAAAAATGTACATTTATTGTTAGCACCTTATTTACAATCACCTTCTCTTGAAATGTGTTTTTCAGTTGAATTTCAATTGGATCATAGAAATTTGGATGAATTTCTATTAATGATTGAAGGAGTTCAAAAGAGAATATGACATGCCAGATTGTGGAAATGAGCTTTTAGATTAATGGCCTGCATAAATTTTTTATTGTTATGTGCAAGTGTTAAACTATTAACAATCTTCAGTGTAGGAAAATTTCCCAAATTTTTTTCATATGGGTCAATGAAAAATGGATGGAAGTCTGATAGAACCAATGAAAGATTATTAATTGAATTATATTGCTGGTCATATTTTGAAAATACACTCTCTCGTTGGCACTGCATTCGAGAAGAAAGAAGTAATTGATAAGAAACGAACATCAATTGGAATTGGAAGATTAATAACTCTTGATGTTCATGATTATGATGTGAAACTTCATTTTTCAATTCAGGCAATGAATTAACTGAGTGTTCAATATTGAGTTGTTCAATATGTTAGCACAAAGTATCTGAAAATCGAAAACTAAAGACTAAAATCAAATCTGAATTTAAATAAAATGAGTGAGAAAAATAACAAAATCGAATCATAGTTTACACTAGTGTTACAATTATTATTACAAAACAATTGGGATTGATTTAAAACAATTTCATTTTCACAATAATTGGTCAGAATAATAGAATTCGAATGATTACTAATACCAACTTGTGAATTAGAAAAAGAACCATGACTATGAAAATGAATGAGAGCTTGATCGTAATATAAATCATGAATTGGAATGGCTTCTTGAATGCTGAAATCATGAGTATGATTAATTATTTGAAAATGATAACTATTTGAAACAAATTATCAATTAGAGTGTTCTTCATTTTCACATGTGATTCGACTTTGATCGTGATGATTCAATTGTGAAGAAGACAAATCAATATCCTCAATATCAAAGTAAATATCATAAAATATCTCACAACATTCATTAGAATTCGCTTCAATCTCATCCAATATATCCAGACAAGGAGGAATATTAAGCTTGTGTTCATTAATGCCAAAAGAATGATCAATAATTAATTCTCTATCTTGATAAAAACTAATCAGAAATTCATTTAAATCAGCCTCTCTATTTTCTGAAATATCTTTAACATGAAGAGAGGATAAATTACTATTAGAAAAATTATCAGGATAAAGGGAAAAATATGAATCTGAAACAATGCATTTGAAAATGTCTCTATTTGAGAACTCTTGTGCATTTTCTTCATTGCAAATTTCAGATTTAAGATCATTTACTTTACTAATTGTGCTTTCTTCAAGAATTTTGCTTCGATGTCCTGAATTTGTTATTTTCTCATCGTAAAAGAGTTCATAAATTTGTACAAAAACTTGCATATTATTAGAAACTTTAATCGTTGCTTGTACTTGTCGACTTATGATCTGATTTTTTGCACACCGATTTTTAGATTTTAAAGCGATATCTTCTTCCTTATTGTTGCTAGTATATCTTCTTGTGGTTGATTAGCGAAATTTTCCAAGATTTGTGATATTGGTTCATTAATATGATTATCATTAATACCATAATAGGTGTGTACTAAATTTAAGAATTTATCATACATGGTCGAATCCACTTCATCATGATTGGTATGCACCTCTATGTTGGAATTTTCAATTATGTTAATAAAATTTCCAAGAGATTGAGTGAAGCTAGAAATGATTTCACATTGCTTATCAATAGGAGGAAGAGAGAAAATGTTTTCAAACCAATCTAATAATTCCTCTTTCGAAGGTTTGTCTTTAATTTTAAATTTTAAGCAATTTAAATGAAATCTAATGGTAAAATCAATTAAAGACTCACTTTCAAACCTTCGTAGATCTTCAATTTCATCACATACTTGTTCGTAATCATAGCCATAAAATTTACAAAGGAACATTGTAATAATCTAATCCCAACTGTGAATTGAGGCACCTGGAAATGATTGACACTAGGTTATGGATTTTTCCAAGAATGTAAGAGTAAAAATCCTGCATTAAATACCATCATCAATGTCTTGAAAATCAGAATTTGTAAAATTTTGAATAAATTGAAAGGCATGATCAAAAGCAGAAGAATTCCTCTTACCATTAAACTTTGCCGGAGATAAGAGTCTTACTGTTTCTAGTGGAGCATTGAAAGATGCACATCTAGAAATACAACTCCAAATTGGAAGTTTAAGAGGAGCCATTGTAATAAAAATAAATGTTAGAATACAAAGACTCCAATGGACAACAAGTCTTCAGGCCCTCCTTCTAGAGCCAAAAGTGTTGAGGGCAAAAAATGTCTGGCTACAACATTATGAGGGAGACCATCTATTTCAGACCTTGAAGTAGCTCTTTTTCCGTTGAAATAGTGGTTCTGAATGGTTAAACTAGGTCCAATTACCTTCTCTCCATCTCTAATGGATTAAAATATGACTTTCATCTACCAATGGAGAAGAGACATCAGATCAAACCTCTTGCTGATCAGGCAAGAACGTGATCCTTAAGCTGATTTGGGGCTCAGCCAAGCCACAACTAAAGTTTGCCTCTTTTGACAGAGGACTTCTAAGAAAGTAGAATTAAATCTAAACGCAAAATTGTTCTAAAATGCAAGTAAAAAGAAAATTATCCTAATCTTATCTCAATTAGGTAGATATAGATCTAACCCAACCAGGAGAAATATATTTAAATGATTGAGACTTAAATATATCTGGCTTATAATGAATATCAAGCTAACGAAGTAGTTCAATTAACCGATATTATGTATACCAAAACAAATTCTATTCAAATACCTCTTAACTGAAATAATAAACCAACAACATTTGAGAAGTATTTCATAAAATGATATTGATTGTTAAATCAATAGTTCGAATAATTAAATAATAATATGAGGAAATAGTTCACAACATATCATTGTTTGTTAAATCAATATTAAAAGAAATATTTCTGAGTAAATAGTTACTCAAAAATCAAAATTCAACCCAAAAGATCAGAGATAAATAATAACATATAATTGAAACACATTACTCATATCGACAATACTGCACAAATATGAATAAAATGACACATTCTTGTTATCATAAAATGAAACTAGTATTTAAAACAATAGTATTAGAAATACCAATTTATTAAATCCATTTCTCTGGCTCTGGTCTCCAATAGTCCTTTACAATGCTTGAACTTCTGGTTTTAAAACTATAGCTGCAATAGTAAAATCTTCGTTCTCCATACATAATTTAGTATGCAAAGGAAAAATCTTGAATAATCGTCAGATCTGAGTTTTCTCTCCTCTACCCGACAACTCTAAATCCTCTATACAATAGTGCCTTCAAGAATTCCATAATTTCAGATAATAGGAGCCCCTTATTACATTCTACAATCTGCTATTTATATTATTTACAAAAAGATTTCTTAATAAGAATGCTTGTTGAAGAATAAATCCATTCCATCAATTTTCATTGGGCCAAAATCTCATTCTTCTCTTGCTAGATCATTCTCATTGATTGAGATTTTCTCTTCTCTTCTCATATCTTCAACTATTTCCATACAAAAACAAATCTAAAATTAAATTAAAATGCAATATCAAATCAAAATACCAAATCTAAAATAAAATATCTTCAATCAAACTTAATTAAATAATTAAATGAAAATGAAACATGAGCTTTAAATTGATGCATGTAATGATCTAATTGGTCAAGGAGAACATAGATGAATGGGTCTGCACTCAGTAGAGGAAGTGGGAAAATAAGAATGTAAAAAATAAAACACAGATTTTTATTTTTTTTGGTTTGCAAGCTCTTGTGGTTATCAGTTATTGAAGATATTTCCGGATTATCCACAGTGTTAAAGAACATTTGCCAACGTTTTGAATCCCAACAGGGATCCATCTTCACACAAGTTTTTGAATGAAGGATTTAAAGAAGGGTTTTAGGTAAAAACCCTTCTTTCAATCCTTCATTCAAAAACTTGTGTTGAAGATCGATCCCCGTTGGGATTCGAAACGTTATAAAATGTTCTTTAACACTGTGGATAATCCGGAAAGCTCTTCTAAAACTCAGAAAATTGATTTTGTTTAAAAAATCGTAGTATGATATTCTGTTGAATTTTAGAACCATTAAACGATCAAATCTGGTTTTGCAACTACTTCATAAATAATCTCTATGGTTTTATCTATCCAAGGAGTCTTCCTGGGCCTCATTTGGCCAAGTAAAACTCCATTTATGAGCTTCTCAAGTTGGTATATTAAAATTGCCAAAATTCTAAAATTTATGTTGCCTAAATTAATAATAAATTTTTTTAGCTACAATCTAATCCTAAATTAAATTTCAATTATTGATTAATTAATACCAATTAATTGTAATTAAAAATTTTAATGAATTAATAAAAATTAATTAAAAAATAAAATTATGCTAATTAATTAAAAATTTAATGATTAATTAAAATATTATTATATTATATTAATATTATAATTTAAATTAAAATATAATATATATTATAATATTATATAATATAATAATATATTATAAAATAATTTCATTCCATTTTTAGTACACAGTTAAACATATGTGAGGGGAGGAATGAGGAATGTTAACGATAGAGAAGAGGAGTATGTTGGAGGTGAGTGGAGGGAGGATGACGTGAGGGTGAGTGAGGTCCTCGGGAGGCATAAGGAGCTTTCGAAAAAAAACTTTACAAAGCCTTATTGTATATTTTCAAAATCATGCATCTTTAATTTTAAAATTAATGCCAAATGAAATTGTGATATGCGAATGGCAAATTTTATCGCAATTCTTTTTAGATCACTTTTTTTTTTTTGAAGGGAGAGAAAGGATGTGAAGTGGGATCCACGTGAAATTAAAATTCTTACAAATTAAACTTTAATCACTTTGAAATTCTAGGATTTTGGGTTTGGCAATTTGTTTTAAAATAACAAATTGAAGTAAATTATCAAGATTTCGAAATGTGTTTTCACCTGTTGTACAATTTAGTTGGTTCATTTTGTAAGACCGTTAGTGAAAAAATGAAAAATAGTAAAAATTATCTAAAAATTAATATTTACAATGAATGACTATTTTAATTGCGAAAATTAAAATATTATACACTTATTTTACATTTTTAGTGGAGGCGACAAAAATGCTCAAACTTCAAAGGAATGTCATTTACAAACTGGTTGACCAAATGTGCGAAACAAGTATCGACGGAAAGCTTGCTAAAAATTAAATTCAATGAAACGATCAAAATGGAAATCCAACAAAAATGAAAAAAATGGCAAAATTGCAGGATGATTAATTTTAATGAAAATCGTAAAAGGTGTTTAGCCAAAAATTAATAAAAAGGGTCCCCATTATTTGAAGTAAATAATTCAATAATGGGAGATGTTGGGTTTTTACCTACAACAGGGCCTAACTTGGGGCATGTAGAGTGATTCCTAAATTTTAGGAGCCTAGGTTGAGTTTAATTTGAGTTGTAATAACTTAATTCAATTAAACTAAGTTAAAGTGAGTTAAACTAGTTCCAACTATTAGAGGAACTAATGGGAGGTCAAGCAATGAGGTGTGTACTCAGTTATTAACTAGTTAATTGATAAATCAACCCTAATTAACTCATGCATGCATGATCTATGAGTTACCCAGTTGAGATTAGAGTTCAGGGGCAGTGTACTATCAATTGTATAATTATTCAAGTTGTACATGTAGTGTCAGAGAATGGCCTATAGGGATTGCGCTGTTATGGATAGGGAATTTTCTAATTAATAGGGGGCTAATTCCCAAGGAAACAAAACAAGGAAATAAAGGCTTGGGCAGACAGGAAATTGGTTAAGTATTGACTAGAGCTTGCTTGTGAAGCAATGAGATAGATTGTACTAGTGCAGATATTACTCACGCTTGATCAAGCATTGCATTTCTCCTCTATTTTACGATTAATGAAATACAAATAGGAAGGGGTTTTGAGCAGTGGCTTTCCCCTAGATATATCCTCATGTTATGTGTATTGATTCATCTCGTATGTTTTTGATATTGCTTCTCAATCATGAATTTATTTTCATAGATGAGTAGAAGTAGATTTGTCTTATGTTTTAGAACATTACATGAGTAATATTGAATCTACAATTAATTTCTATAGAGACAGGGACCACTTCAGATCAACCATGGGTACGAAGAGAAGACTAACGGGGCATATTGTATTAGGTATCATGGTGGTCACATGTCGAATAAAGATGACATAGTTAAAGATGACATGCTTTTGGATACACTGGATAGGAGGGGTGATGGACACATGTTCTATTATAGTTCTAGTTTTTTTAGGCACTATGATCATCATCGTTATAATCCTTATAGGAGGAGTGATAGGGGATACTTTCCATAAGAGTTCAAGAAAGAAAACCCTCCTACCTTTGGTGGATATTTGAAGAAGCTGAAGGATGTAGAGGCATGAATAATTGGGATGAAGAAATTATTTGAGGTTCATGACTACACATATAATATGAAGGCTAGAGTAGCTATATTCATCCTGAAAGGGAAAGTAGACATCTGGTGGGAAGATGTGAAGCGGGTCAGAGGCATCAAAACAAAAGAGTTGAGTTGGCATGAATTTAAGAGACTTTTCAAGAAGAAGTACTTGTCGTAGAGGTACGAAGACAATAAGGCGAAGGAGTTCTATGAGCTTAAAATGGGATCAATGACATATGAAGAATCTACAACCAAGTTCCTGCAGTTATCAAGGTATGTACCGTATCTTAAGAATGGAAATGCTAAATTTTAGAGGTTTTTTAGTGGATTTCCATTATCATTTAGAGATCGGTTTAAGTATGATGAGCCTCAATCACTTAAGAAAGTTATTGGGAAATTGAAGTAATGATATGAGGAGTCAAAGCGTAAAACATAATCTCAGCAAGGGTGAAAAAGGAAAGATAAAGCTAAAGGCAAATGGTCGTTGAAAAGAGCAAGGCCCCAGGATGAAGGTGAGAAATAAAATGTTGCACCTTATAAGAAGTTCAACATGGTTAGACATGGACATGGATCATAGCTTGGAGGGAAACATAATAGAGGTGATGGTATGGGACCATTATAGTGTTGGATATTTGGCAAGGAGAATCTAAAGAGATATTTCCCGCAATATCAGGTTGGTAGGCCTAATATATATAGTGCACAAGAGGTGCGATGTTGGGCAAAGAATTCCTCATATCCATGCAGCGTTGGATAACAGGTAGTTAGATCACCAAGCATCTATCATTGAGATGGACGATAAGCTTTTTGATCCAGTTGTTTCTATTTTGATTGAGCCTAGAACTAATTATAGTTATGTTAAACTTGACTTGGTGGATAAGTGTGGTTTGAATAAAGAAGTGCATGCAGAGTCTTGGTTAGTGCAGTTGGATACAAGTACAAAAAATAGAGTTCATCATTGGGTAAGAGGTTGTGCATTTGAATTAAATGGTATTCCTACATCAACACATTTAAATGTATTTCCATTGTGATCATATAGTATTCTTTTGGGTATGGATTGGAAATATCTTCACGAGACTAAGATGGATTATTATGACAAATCCATTGGGTGTTTGGATGGAAATGGAAAACAAAGAATTTTGCAGGGTAAGAAGAAGGAAAAATCTAGAAACGTGGATGAGGTAAGATCATTTATGGGTCTAGCAGGTTACTACAGGAGATTTATGCATAAATTCTCGAAGATTGATTATCCTATTACATCGTTGCAAAGGAAAGGTAATAAATTTTAATGGGTAGAGGAATGTGCAACAATCTTTGAGAAATCGAAACAATTGTTGAAAAATGCTCCAGTGTTAAAGATTGCAGGTCTGGAAAAATAATTTGTAGTATGTACAAATGATTGCAAGAGATGACTTGGTGGATTCCTAATGAAAGAATGACAAGTAGTGTGCTATGAGTCACAAAAACAGAATGATCATGAGCAGAATTATCCAACACATGATCTTGAGTTGGTAGCGATCATCCATGCATTGAAGATGTGGAGACACTATATTCTTGGGAGGAGGTTTGTATTGATGAGTGATCACAGTGGATTGAGATACTTGTTCGATCATTCGAATCTAAATTTCATACAAGCTAGATGGTTGGCCACGATCAATGACTTTGAATTTTAGATTAGGTACATCAAGGGTAAAGAAAACAAGGTTGTAGATGCTCTTAGTAGGAGGATACAATCGAATCATATAACAACTATGATTTCATATGGGACAGATCTACAAGATCGAATCATGCAATCAAGTCAACAGGATGACATGTACCAGGAGCTTATGCACATGTTACAACAATGTACAGGTGATCAAGATGTGGACTATCGTCTCACAACAGATGGTTTGGTCAGATTTAGGGACAAGCTCTATGTGCCCGATAGTAGTGAGCTCAAGAATACTATCTTGTGAGAGTTTCATGAAAAACCATATTCAGGTCACTAAGGATACCAAAAGACATTGGCTGTAGTGAATATGTTTTATCATTGGCCGAATATGAAGAAGAAAGTGGCATAGTTTGTGGCTATATGCTTGGATCGTTAGCAGGTTAAAGCATAATGTAAGCATCCATGTGGAATACTACAACCAATTTCGATTCCAGAATGGAAGTGGGAGGTAATTTTCATGGACTTCTTTACAGGTTTTCCAAGGAAATATAGACAACATGACTCTATCATGGTTGTGGTGGATAAGTTGACAAAGGTAGCACACTTAATTCTAGTGAAGTCTACATATTTTTCTAATGATGTGGCATAAGTATTCATTAGAGATGTGGTTAGGTTACATGGTGTTCCATGAAATTTTGTATAAGACAGGGATGCTAAGTTCACTTCCAAGTTTTGGAAGGAGGTATTTGCAAGTTTGGGGACAATTTTTTCCTTCGGTACAACTTATCATCTGCAGAAAAATGGACATACAAAGAGGGTCAATAGGATATTGGAGGATATGTTGAGGATGCATATGATGCATAAACAAAGGAGAGAGGAGGAGTACCTTCCATTGGTTTAGTTCGCTTACAATAATGGGTATTAGGAGTCATTGAGGATGAGTTCGTTTGAGGAACTCTATGGGTGGAGTTTTAAAACACCTATCAGTTGGAGAGATCTAGTGAACAAGGTGTTGATAGGACCAAATATGTTAGTAGAGATGGAACAGGAAATGTAAGTAATGAAGAAGAATCTAAAGGAAACACATGAAAGGCATAAAATTTATGCATATTGTAACAAGATGTTTAAGGATTTTTCGGTTGGGGAACAAGTGTATTTTCACATCAATCCTAAGAAGAGATTCTTGAGTATTGGATCACGTGTTAAGCTCACACCTCATTTTTTTTTACCTTTCAAGATTCTTGAAAGGATTGGACCAGCAGTCTATCGACTTGCACTACCTATGAGAGTGAAATTCCATGATGTTTTCCATGTGTCATTTATTAATAAGTATGTAAAGATGTTGATCATGTGATTGACTGGTCTATATTGCAGGTGGAGCCATAAGGTGAACTCCAGCCAGAACCGAAATATATTTTGCATAGAAAGAAGCTCATGCTTTGGAACTGAGAAATCGAGCGAGTTAAAGTGCAATGGAAGTACTTTGGGCCCCATGAAGCTACATGGGAGATGGCAGATAAGATGCAGGATATGTATCCTTCTCTATTAGTTGGTTGAGAAAATGTTTCCGGTATATGTTTTTGTGTGATGTTTTGGTATATGTACATATGTATATGGATGTAAATACCACGATGAGATGTGTTATAAAGCTACAATATGCGGTATGGGTGTCATGTCATTATGGTTGTCATGTTGGTTTGGTTCTCAGTAGGTTGATCTTTGTAAATTCTGCAACGAGTTCAGTTATAAAGCTTCATGGCGAGTATGTTTTTCTTTCAATAGTATTGTTGGTTGTAGGTGTCATTGAACACCAAGGACAGTGTTGCCCAAATGGTGAGGGATTCGTAACAACCTTGGGTTAAAAATTCATGTAAAAAGTTAATAAAGGAAAAAATAATAACCAAGGTCATAGGACACTTATTCAAAGCTGAATGTTGGGAAAAACATCCTAGTGTGGGTGTTCATATGGTTTATTATGGCTAATTTTTTTTTCAAAGGCAATGGCAAAGGCTTTGGAAAGAAAAATGACATTTTTTGGCAATTTATTTATCAAATTAATGGAATTTAGGAGAAAAGGATGAAAAAAGGTCATAGGTTTCATGTGAGGAGGAAATTGAAGGAAAATAATGGGAAATTGAAGAAAATGGAGGACTCATTAATAAAAAGGCTTTTGAGGATTAGTTGATACTTTTTGTCAGTTCAGTTTTGGAGCTCTCTCTCTATTCTTTCTCTCTCACACTCCTAGATACTTAGAGTTTTCTTGGAGCATTATATCATTGGATCAAGGAAAAAAAATGAAGAACCAAGAAGGAAAAGGGAAGAAAATACCAAGTAGGGAAAATTGACATCAAGCATCTACAATGTGATTATTTGCAGGTATTGATTTGTATGCATGAATTCCTTTTTAGATTTGGCATGCATGGTACATGCATGTGTGGTTTTGGTTCTCTTATTTTCATTGGCATGGGTTTTTCCAGGTGATACAATGTTCTACAACCTTGCCTTGTCATTTCTGAATAGACATGGTGTGATGGGGTTCTCATGTTTGGTTGAGCTGGATTGTCGGATGGACTTGAAGTTGAGTGGGGTGGTCTCAATATTATTCACAAGGCCTAGGAATCCTAGGATTGGATACATGGTAAAGCCTGGATGTGAACACCTCGATTGAACCTAGGAATACTCGACCGGTGAATGGCGGGATACACAATAAATTTCATTGGTGAATACCCTTGATTTGGCCTAGGAATACCTTGCCCAATAATGGTGGGATACATGGTATAGACGAGAGTTTGAGACAGACAAATTCCTCATGGTTTAGGTGGAGAGATCCAGAGCCATCCATGCTTGTTTTGGGCTTAGTGATCCGATGGGGATTGTGGTAAAGGTTGGTTCTATTGATGAGGGTTGAGGTGGTTTGGCACTGGGAAGCCTTGGTTGGTTTTATTGTGAGTCACACATTTATGCATGGAATATGGCACGAGGGTGATTGGATGAAGGAAATATTTGGTTCATCCAATCTATGGTCGGGTGGTTTGTGGAAGTCATGAACTTGGTTGGCCTATTCATTCATTAACAAGAGCTTATTATCCTTTGTATTCATGTGTAAATGTATTGGATTACATGTGGATTTTATGGGTATTGTATCCTTGGTATTTATGTTGATTATATGTTGGTTATGTGTATGTTTTATGACAAACTTGATGTATGGGTTTCATCATGTTTTGATTAGTGATTGAAAGTACAATGAATATACGACCTAATAAATAATTATGCAAATATTGTGATAAGACATCAAAGCTTCTTAACAAATCTCTGATAAGTATGAGATTCCTATTCTTAGATTTTTTGTTATGACCTATAGATTACATATTTGTGATATGTTTGACGAAATGCATGTAATGGATAATACGGGTCAGATCAAGTACTTGTACCAATGTTTTCATTAATACCTTTGTTTCCATGTCATTTATCACTTCTGGGAGTTTCATGAAGTTCTAGGCAGTGGCTTGAGTCCCGGCCTTGAAAAAGTGCCACAAAATGTGGGGTCACTGGCACAAAATTAACTAAAAAATTTCACAGTCACTGGAATTCCTTGTTGTGAGGGTGACTGGAAGGCCTTAGTCGCTTGTAGGGCTTGTCATGGGAGCGTCTGAGGGTCTAGATTAATCAAATGATGAGTTTTCTAAGGGGTTTATCACTCGGAAGGATTGTTTGGCTCATATAGGATCTGCATGATGTGTGGAAGGTCAGATTGGTCGTGTTTCGTTGGTTCCACTTCCTTAAGGTGACCTAGGAGGTTGAATCACATCATAGTAGCCTCTCGTCACATTTTTACCCTAGTGGATTGGTTAGCTTGGGTAAATGTGGGAGGAGGGTGTTACATATTCTTGGTAAAAAAAATCAAGTTCACGGCAACCATAAGTATTGATTAATTAATTAATTTCCTTTATAATGGTAGGTCTATTAGATTTGTGATTTATCTCGTTGATGTTTTAGGTTCATTGCTTCTAAAATGAAAAATATTTGTCATTTTATTTTTCTGTAAAGTTATTGTCTATATTAAACTATAGAAGCTAAATATGCAAAAATGTATAATCATAATGACCATGGATACCTTGTGGGAAACCATTCCTTACTATAGAAAAACCTGACCTGAGGCCATTTTTTGAAAAAACCTAAGTTTGATAGTTCATGCTTTATTCTAGATATAATATGGATAAATTCAAAAAAGTCTGACTATTTACCTTCATAACTAAGATGACTCAAATTGTTACAAAAATACATAAACAATTGATTTATGATATTGATTTATTGACCCTTAAACTGACCTGGACTACCCTGAATTGGGGTAGGGATTTCCTCCTCGAGGCAAGAGCTTTCCTTTAGCTATTGGGATACCGCCTGAAGCCTCGACAAACACAATTCTTTATTTTTGTTTATAATTGAAAACATTTCTTCAAGCATGTCCAATCTTATTGAAAATTGATCATTTGCTTCATTTATCCCCTAAAAAACAATATGTTCCAATATGTGAAATAAAAGTTGCAAATATGCTTGAGAAGATTCCTTTAAGGTGACTTAGTCTGCTATTTCTTGATGGACTAAGGTTTCCCCTAATTCTGTCACCTAGGAAGAGTTTGCTAAAGATTATGGGAGCTCATGAATAAGACCTCACTCAAAATTCATGTCTCGTTGAAGAAGATACCTCCATAGGTCTCCTGTATCCAATATTCCTCTTTGAACCCTGGCCCACATTATTTATCGGAACATTTCTATAAGTGTGAGCATTGTGGATACCCCTTCGATGTCGTCACCTCTATGCTCCCTTTCCTATGGAAATGAGCATGGAAAAAAAAATTTCTTCGTCTAAAAAATGTAGAGTGCACATCTGCAACAAGGAGGAATCCAGGAGGGGGTCCTTCTTCTTTAACCTTGATGGAATGGGATACCTCTGTAAAGAGACAAAGCCATACGATCAACTGGAGAACCAAGAACCAAAACCAATTACCAGAATAAAAAGCATCGTGTTGGGGGGGCACTTTGAGTAGATTCTTGTTGTAGCTCGAAATCCCAAAGATCGACAAAAAATTCATTATATCACACATTGGTGGGTACTCCCTCATCCTAGGCATAAGAAAACAACTTACTATTTTGGACTAAGAATACAACATAGTAATTTTCATGGAGAATTTGGTGGGTGAGTCATCCATTGACTTAAATGTAGTTTCCTGCCCAAATATCCATCACCATAAAATTACCGACATTTCGATTGCCAACTGTGTCATGAGTTTGAAGTGCTACTTACCCCTTATCAATTTCTGCTTGCATTTGTTTGTTAGACATCCGCATTCGGGTGAAGCCTTAGCATTGAAATAAGGGTTGAGCTAGTTATTTTGTTTTTTTTCCTATTTTTTTGCATATGTTTCTTTAGTGTTTTTTTTTAATAAGATCTTATCTTTTTTGTTTTGAAATGTGCACGAATTTATAAGGTGCATTATGGGTTTTATATTACTTATTTTCCCTTCTTATCAATCCTGGTTGAAAGAGAAAATTGCTATATATATATATATATATATATATATATATATATATATATAATGTCCTTAAGGAATGTGTTTTGTCTCTATTATGTGGGCATTTTGTAGGGGCATTAGATGGCCAGCCTCCTTTATAAGGACCCCATGGGAATGTCATGGTCATGACCTCTCTTGCAAGAGGGCTACAACTAGCGTGATTCCAACCTCCTTTGCAAGATATCCATGCCATGAATGGTCATGAACACCCTTGCAAGGAAGATTCATTATGAGTGATTGTGACCACACTTATAAGGGGGATATTCAAGATGTTAAGGTGGGGCTCCTTATTCTTCCTTGACCATTCCAATAAGTGATTCTTAAGGATAAATGCATTCTTTGGCATGAAAATAATTATTTTTATAAAGAAGAAGAACATTGACTTTGGATTTGAACATGCTTAGTGTTAATGTGGTTTTATAATGGATGACATACAACATGTCCACTTTGTATATATTTTAGTTGGAAGTCATTGTGATAGATTTGTTAGTGGTATAGATAGAAGATAACCTCAAAGTGATATAACATTTTAATAAGATAAAAAATAATGTGTTTAATTCTATCTTTTAAGAATTATTTTTAAATTTATAAATTGTTTCGATGGTTGCATCATTGCTTCATGCACTAATATAAGATATACTAACTATGTCAAAGATACCATTAGACATAAAATGCTTCCTTAAAAATGGCTTTGCCTCCACCAACCATCTAATGGATCTATATTTTCTCTTAAATCACCATCATTCGCTTGTCTATCTACAAGTTATAGGAGCTCAAGATAATTCCCTACAGTTTAGCGACGATCATAGCAAGTAGCTTATGGAGCATGATCTCCAAGTTTATTAGAGTTTAGTGCATTTTTTATATTTTTTGTGTTTGTTTTCATGTTTAGATAGTTGCCTATTTTCCAGTTTTAGAACATGGTATGGTGATAGTTATTAATTTTATAATATTTTACGAGTTAAAACTTTGAATTCAAAGGAAAATTCATGGGAGAATTTGAAAAACCACATGAAATAGAGTAGGAATGAATTTAGATTATGAGTATTTCTCAAAGATATTTATGTTTGTTATGCACTAATGTTAACTTGATATGTATCTCATTGGGTGAAATGCCTTGGTACAACACACTAAGACACTATAGATAGAAGGAATAGCATAGTTATAGGTTTGCATGATTTCTTAAGATAATGATTGGGTTAAATAGCTAGCGCAATAATAATTTGTGCCCAAGAAACTAGAACTAGGTGGTCCTAAAGCTTGATATCTTTTTTATTTAAATACTCATTGTGTAATACACTACCTTCAAATCCCAATTGTAGATATAATTATGGCATGAATTACTAAGAGATTTTAGCATGAATATTTAGTGATGTAAATTATGCTTTGACTATTAATGAACAATTGTGAACAAATGATTGAATGCGTGGAGCACATAGAATGACTATGATTTAATGAGTGGAAAATACTGAGGGTGATGGGGAAAGTGTTTCCTATTGAAATTCCCTTTCTCAAAAATTTATTATTGAGCTAGAATTAAAAAAATAAAAAATAAAAATAAAATAAAAATAAAAAAATAAAAAATCTTTCCCATTTCCCCAAGAAGTCAATTAATGAAGGATTTGGACAATTGAGCTACCAACTTCCCATAATTATGAGAGGTAATTTGGAATTGTAAAAAATAGTCCCTCAAATTTATGAGCAAGTACTCATCTAAATTTTTTTAGATGACCCACGATTTTGTGGATTTGACACGTGAAATATCATGTTAGGAGGCATAGAAAGATATAATTCACAAGCATAGAGTGTGAGATTCAAACGAAGGGGTTTGGGGGTGAATTTTGAGTGAAAATTGTTCCCATAAACATTTGAATTGATCATAGAACGATAGGGCACTATTATATTCATTTTTCCCTTGAGGAAATCAAGTAGAATTTTCTTCAATCAAAGTTGTAAAATATAGATGTATTTTTGGGTGTCTATTGGGCAAGCATGGGGGCAATAAGTGGGGAGGTCATTGAGGGACTACTAGATCAATGAAGGGACTCCCTTGAGTTATGCAAGCTAGCTAAGAAACCACCTATGACATTGTGCAGGATCTTGGTTTAGTGGGTTGAGTGAAAATTTTACTAATTTCTTGATATGAAGGAGAGTAGCCTCCTTTTTCCACCATATGCTACCAAGTGAACACTTCCCTAATGACATCATTGTGTAGCTAGGGGGTTGGTGAGCTACAAAATATTTAACTAGACCATTGAGCCAACAGATTGGTGGAAAAAGGCTCCCCCTTCATTAGTTGCAGGCAACTAAGTTTCTTTTTGCTTCAATCTTCTATGTAACAATTATTTAACGGTTTGGGAAATGATGTTCATGGTTATGTTAATGATTTATTGCCTAGTGCACTATGAATTTGAATGTCCATGTATATAGCTATATACTTGACTTTATAAATTTTAGTTTGGCTTAAAAATTTCCCTCCATTTATGTTAAATATAGATTGAAGGATTTGGGTGTACAATCTTGCCAAGATTATTTCCTTTACATTCAAATTCACCTAGGTAAAAATTTATAATTTTCCTATAATTAAAATATTTCAATCCCATTATAGAAAGTTAAAAATATAAATGTATTTATGTTTATGTATTTTGATTCATAAATTATTTATTAATTATATGTTTCAATTCCATCCTATAAAGTTAAAAATATAAATGTATTTATGTTTATGTATCTTGATTCATAAATTATTTATTGTAATATTTTTGTATGAGTAAGTTTTAATAAGTTAATGCATGTAAACTTATTTAGGGGACAATTTTGGTCCTCTTACAAATGTATGGAAATGTTGTTATTTTCAAACATTAATGGGATCTTGTCCTCCTTTCTTAAATTTGTGGGAGTTTGGTAAATATTTTGAAGGCATCATGTATGAATGTGAATTTTCCATGTTTTACATTGGTAAAATACTATAAGGCTTATGCAATGGGGGTAAGAGATTAAATTTTAGTCTTTATTATGGGTAGGGATCTAATTCTAGGTGGTGACTAGAGGAAGAGGAAGTTATAAATTTTTACCTCGGTGAAGATTTGAAGTAAAATTTATCCTTGGAGCAAAAACTTTAAAATTACTTTGTTGTTGTTGTTGTTTTTTTTTTTTTAAAGAAAAAATAGTAACTCTCAATTAATAAAAACATGCACTCTAGAAAAAAGACATCAACGGAGGAGCCCAATGAATGTATGTCAAAACTTGGACAATTTTGTCCACCAAAAATACATCATAAAATTGTATGAGTCATATAAGTTCATATATATATCTATACAAAAAGTAAAAATAACTATGTCAGTAAGGCTCTTCAGAAATAAATAAATAAATATATATATATATATATATATATATATATATATATATATATATATATATATATATATATATATATATATATCACTGTCCATGATGATCAAAATATAAATCCTAGATGTAAAATCATGAATTCTGTAGTGAGCCCTCCAAGAAAGGTCAATGATAAGAAACTTGTTCCTATCTATCTAGAAAATATAAATCCTGGATGTAAAACCATGAATTCTGTAGTGAGCCCTCCAAGAAGGGTTGATGATAAGAAACTTGTTTCTATCTGTTTAAATACTCTATGATCTACCATAATACTTTATAGTGAGCCCTCCAAGAAGGGTTGATGATAAGAAACTTGTTCCTATCTATTTAAATATCCTATGATCTACCATAATCCCATAGCTTGAGCAATGCCTTCTTTAGAGAGGGTGTCAGCGATTGTGTTTATTTCTCTGTAAATATGAAAGCATGAAACATAGTCAAAAGATTGTTTTAAGAGATGAATTTCCTCAATCATCATTAAACATAGTGTGTGCTTTTTACATTTAGCCGTGATATTGAATCAATTGAATCAATTTGCAATTTTGATAGAATCACCAAAAAATTGAATTATGTGAAAATCCAACTCAATGACTAAAAAAACAACTTAATACTCATGAGTTTTGAAAAATTATTAATGCCAAGGCCCAAATCACTTTTCACATTATAAAAAATAGTTTTAAAAGATATTTAACATGTCTCCCCACCACATCCACCATATTCAAGCAACGCACCGTCAAAATAGGCCCACAGATTAGGCCCACAGATAAGACTGATCCACAGATTCCTCCCCAAAGATACATTATCTCGGAGGAGAATCCAAGATTTCCAGGATGGAGAATATTGCAATGGCTTGTGCAACCACTCGGTCTTATAAATGCCTTGGTTTAGAATAATAAATTTATTTGATGTCACGGAAAAATTTGAGCGCAAATACACACACATAAATATTTGGATTAGGGAGATTTGCTTGCATGATACATGGTGAATGGTCCATGAACTGCTAAGGAAAATATATAATAAATATGAACTAGTGAGGAAAATATATAATAAATATGTAATGGACACATGGAAGGTGTGAGACGACGCAATCTTAAATGAATTTTTTGGTTAAATTGGGGTGAGGTGATCCCTCATGAAATTGCTCATGTGACACTTGGCAAGTGTGTAATAAACCAACCGCGGTGGTAAATGAACGGGGTCTTCAAATTTGAAGATGTTCGAATTAGATGCTCTATGAATGCCTTTTATTGCTTTATACTATAAAAATTATATACAGTATAACATAAATATGATAATTTATATTTAAAATACTTTGAGGGATTGGTCCAATGAATTGAATTTATTCTCCATGAATAATAAAATAATTAGATTAGAGTAAGAGTCGGATAGGGTTTTCCCAACTAAAAGATTTGGTAAAATATATATTATTATAATCATAATTAGCCAACATTAACAATATCATGTTAAAAGCTATAATAAATCATAATTATAATCATTAATATGATAACAATTACTTTAATATATGTTTATAGGTTTTAATTAACATAAGGAATTTATGTAGAGATCGAGGAATGACATGGGAGGGCCGAGACCTTGTGTTGAGAAGGCACCATCCTTTGTGACACATAGAATTAAGGTGTGCGATAACATATGTGATATGTTAGTAGTGTGTTTATTTTAACATGGTATAAATTGTTAAATCCTTGAAGGGATTGATTTGGTGTCTTAGACTTGGAATTCGATGAAATTTATATCATTAGAAAGTTGCTAGCAAGTAGAAGATGTTAGTAGCCTTAGAAATAAGGCTTAAATTGAAGAAAGGAAGAAAAAGTTTTATGACTCCCATCTCCTAAAGGTGACTAAAGAGGTCAAGTGTGTTACACAATGTGTGATGTTAGGATAAATTTGACTTGGTGAAAGAGTCAAAGTTGTTAGATCCACAATGATGGTTTTGGGCACATGGTTTTAGTGGCATGTGATATAAGAGCCCATGGATTACATGTGAAGGATCCTTTAAAATGTTTAGGGATTCTCCATTGTGAAGTTCCTAATTTGAGCAAAGGGCTCACTTGATCAGGCAAGATGTTGGTAGGTTGGCTTCTTTTAAGTCAAAACAAGACTACTTTTAAGCAATGAGGAATTCTGAATCTATTATTTTCAGTTGGTTTTCCCACAAGGTTTCTAGGGTTAAATATGGTTTTCATGTGTTGTTAATTATTTGTGTTATTATTGATTTATTTCTCTCTCGTTTTTTTACTATCAAGTGGTATCAAATCCAAGGGATCATGGTCTATAGAAGGAGGTGATGGTTGCAAATGCTGCACATTGTATATTATGGCTGAAGAAAACATAGAGAAGATAATTTTGACTTGTATACATGAATATTTATTGATAGTAAATAGAGGTCCAACAGATGAGATGCAATCACAAAAGTGAGATTTGGTGAGTAGAGCACCTAGTGTGAACATGCATGTAGACATGAGAGAATGACAACACAAGTGTTAGAAAATAATAGCTAAAAAAATTGCTTTGGAGATGAAATTTATAAATTACATGTATATGGGAATATGGTTTAAAGACCCAATTAGGAATGCATACCCCTGCTAGTTAAGCTTTGGAGCAAACTCAGGTGATAGGGGATGAGAGCATGTGAATTTCCCAAGTCAAATTTAAAGGGTGGAATGCTAGGGTAAACTTGATTTGGTGAAATATTTGAAGTTTTTGTGTAATAATTTTCGGTGAAAATCACATAACATAAATTTCTGTCGACGCATTTCGAACCAACCAGTGTGGTTCATCATCAGGACAAGATGAGCAATCTGATCAGGAACCAGTTTAAGTAGATCACGACATCTCCAACTAGCCGTTGGAAAAACAGCTAGCTTAACTAGAATAGGAAGAATTTTATTTTTAGTATTAATTCTATTATATTTCAAAATTTTTAATTATATTTTTATTATAAATTCTATATAAAATAAAAATAAAATATAAAATCAAATTTAATCAAATAAATACATAAGTAATAATAATAATACTTAATTACAATAATGCCAATATCAACAAGATTCCAAAAATCTATTAGTAAATTTGGTAATTCAAAAATGGAAACAATAAAACTCACAATTCATGTATAGAAATAATTTTTAAAAATCATAATTCTAATAAAAAACAAGTAATTTCTATATAAAAATCTTATAAAATGACAAATTTGCAAAATTATAAAATAATAATACTTAATTAATTAATTTAAGATTACTAAAGAGGTAAGTTTCCCGATAAAAATAAAATAAAATAAATAAATAAAATACAAATATAAATATAAATAAATAAATGAATAAATAAATATAAATATAAGTAAGTAAACAAAAAATAATCAAATAAATAAAGAAAAATATAAATAAATAATACTAGTAATACTAATAAAAATATAAATAAAATATAAATAAAAATTCATAAAAATAAAAATAAAAATAAAATAAAATAAAAATAAATTAATTAATTAAATTAAAAAATAAATCGGGAAACTTACCTCTTTAGTAATCTTAAATTAATTAATTAAGTATTATTATTTTATAATTTTGCAAATTTGTCGTTTTATAAGATTTTTATATAGAAATTACTTGTTTTTTATTAGAATTATGATTTTTAAAAATTATTTCTATACATGAATTGTGAGTTTTACTGTTTCCATTTTTGAATTACCAAATTTACTAATAGATTTTTGGAATCTTGTTGATATTGGCATTATTGTAATTAAGTATTATTATTATTACTTATGTATTTATTTGATTAGATTTGATTTTATATTTTATTTTTATTTTATATAGAATTTATAATAAAAATATAATTAAAAATTTTGAAATATAATAGAATTAATACTAAAAATAAAATTCTTCCTATTCTAGTTAAACTAGCCGTTTTTCCAACGGCTAGTTGGAGATGTCGTGATCTACTTAAACTGGTTCCTGATCAGATTGCTCATCTTGTCCTGATGATGAACCACACTGGTTGGTTCGAAACGTGTTCACAGAAATTTATGTTATGTGATTTTCACCGAAAATTATTACACAAAATCTATGGATCAGAGAAGCCAAATTCCTAATATATTTGAAGTTTTTAGGTCCACAATAGTGGTTTTGGTGGCCCATGGCATTATAACTCATGTATTACATGTGGTGAAGAATTTAAAAGGCTTGGGGATTCTATATTGTAATGTGCATGAATTGAGTAGAGGGATTGTTGTCTAGTTTCACTGATTTTAAGTCAAGACATAGTTGCTTTTAGGCCACTAGAAATAGTAGATCTATTATTCGTAGTTGGTTTTCCTGCAAAGGTTTCTAGTGAAAAATATGATGTTCATGTGATGTTTTTTTTTGTGTTATTATTGTTTATTTATCTCTCTTTTTACTAACGTGCAATGTACTTACATTATGGAATTGAATATGTTTAATAGAAAAAAAATTAATTAGGGTGGTATTCAATATTAACACAGATTGCATAGGATATAAGAAGAAAAAAATATTAGAGCTTCCAAATGATAGGACACGTCAATAAGGTAGTGGTTTTGACAACTAACTCTAAAGAAAAAATATCCCGGGATGAATTTAGCCATTTAAATATTTGTTTTCTCTAGGAAAAAAAATGAGGTATATGGTTGAGATCCTTCCATCATTGGACTCTTAATAATCATGACTAAGAACCTTGAGGTTGTTGTAAAGCTCATGGATAATTGAATGGTTCTATCTCTTTTATCTCCGTGACACATGATTTAATGAATATACTACAACAACAATTATATATATATATATATATATATATATATATATAATTGTTTATATGATAAAATAATTAAACCTATAATTATTACATTAATTTTATTTCCATGATACATTTCACTATTATTATTTTTTATAATTTTATTATTGTAAAAGTGGTTTACTTATTATGAGGTACTCATGTACTAAATAGCTTGTGCAAAATCCGATTAATGGTTCACTAGTTATAGTGCTCGAAAAATCCTTCATGAAACCCTAACATATTTCCTCTCTGAAAAGGGTATCACATCTAGACCTACATATGGAGGTACTATAAGAGGGATCAGAACTTCCTCCTATTGTAACATCATCTTTGGTGACAATTGTTCTAGTAAGAATGCAAACAACCCTGGTTTTGATGCATCTAATGTGCAGTCTATAGTGAAATTAGGAGATGATAGTCACTTGACCATGACTTCGACCAATGACCAACCTCAGCGTCGCACTTGGTACTTGCATCCAAAAAGTAGTCGTGGATCCAAAATTTGAAGTAAAATATAATAGAATTGGGAAATACATACAAATATGTAAGGGGTCATGCCCTCATCATGAAATTTCTAGGGATTTGGAGTATAGAAAAAGCACTTACTTTATGGATCCAATAAGAATTGGAATCCTAAGGGCCATATCAAGCTTGAACTAGGAGCCAAGGGCTTCTTAACTATCATTTTTGTTGATATTGAAGATAAAGTTCCCATATTCGAAAATGGGCCATACTTCTTCATCTTAGTTAGTTTGTATTTGATATCTTGGACAAATTGGACAAATCAATTCATTCCAAATAAGGAATACTTCACTACTACTCTTGTTTGGATTCAGATATACTCACTCCCTCAATAATTCTAGGAGTACTATCCTTTAGTAGGTATTGTTAATACTCTTAGGGATTTTTTCAAAACTTCAAAACTAAGCAAGCGAGGTATATCTCTTTTGCACGAATTTCTTTGTATATGAATATTGTCGAACCCCTACCTGAATCCACAAATATAGATGCTTAGGGTCAAACATGATGATTACAAATCTTTTTTAGCTCACAAGAAGTCATATTTCTGGATATGTTCACAACCTATAAAGTTTTAACTATCAAATTTCGACTTATTGGCTTAACATATATATTTTTCCTCTCCAATATCTATGGACCCACACTTCCTAGAGATAAATCTTATTTCCTAAATCCCATTAATCAAGTTAATCCCTTGATAGCTAGTACCCCATGGATTTTAGAGGGTGACTTCAATCTCACCAATTCTCTCCCTGAAAAGAATTGTGGAATCGTAATGTTAGATGTGGAAGCTAGCCTTATTGAAGACCTAGCGATTTCCATCTAGCTTGTAGATTTAGACAATATTTATGGAATTTATATCTAGAACAATTGAAGGGGAGGTTCCCAACAAATCACATCTAGACTCTATTCATTCTTAATATTAGAGAACATTGTGGCAAGAGATATATTTTTAGAAGCATATATCCTTCCCATAAGCAACTTAGCTCATTGTCCTAACAATTTAGATATGAACATAAAAGCAAGACCCAAAAATTGGCCATTCAAGTTTGAAGGTTTTTGGCTATTTCACCCACAATTATAATATAAAATCAAAGAATGGCGGCATGAAGTGGAAGGCCTATGTATCACCTCCAACAAAATCTCAAGCATGTTAAAAGTAAACCTAAGAAATGGAATAAGGACGATTTTGGAAATGTCATTCAAGCAAAGAAGGAGCTAGAAGAAAAAATGTTTTACAATCGAATTGGAAGCTATCCAACATGGCATGCTAGAGGAAATAATTTAGTGGGGGACCAAACTTATAACATATCTAAAAAAAATAAGGAAACAATAAGAGACATTACAAAAGAAAAGAACTAGGACCAGATGGTTAAAAGAAGGGGAAAACATAATGTTCTTATATAAATCAATGCTTCAACATTGACACCACAATCACATTGCATCTTTAAAAAATCTAGTTAGTATTAAACTTCAAGTCTATGGTGACATGGAATATGAGTTGGTTAACTTCTATGGGGAATTATAAATATATCTAAGGAAAAATAGGGAGGAATAAATCCAACATATAGTGCAACATATTCCTTCCTTTGTTTCTAAATACCAAAACAAATCCTTATAAATATGCATGTCCAAGGATGACGTGGAAGTAGTAGTCAAGGAAATGCCTAGAAATAAAGCATTGAGCCTAGATGAATCCACCACAGATTTCTTCGAGGATTGTTGGTGAACAATAGGTTAGGATCTTTGGCAGGGGAAAAAAGAGTCTAGAAGCCCTCTCTCCACCCTCTAGACTTTCGATGACACTTTTGCCATCTTATCCCTTAAAAAAGACAAAATTGAGTATCCAAGTGTATTCAAACCCATTTCCTTGTGCAATGTAGTCTACAAAATCATTGTAAAATTAATAGGAAATCATCTCAAGTTGATTATTCTTCACTTGATTTATCCAAAACAAACATTCTATGTCAAAGGACGTCAAATTATTGATGGTATAATGGTTGCACACAAGGTCATTCTCTCCTTAAAAATATCTATAAAACCTGAACTTTTGTTCAAACTTGACACTTCCAAAGCCTTTAGCAAGCTCAATTGTTCTTACCTCTTCCAAACTCTCAATTTTTTTTTTTTGTAAATAATGTATAGTTTGAATCAAAATCCTTGTCTCCTTTGCCTTATTTTCTACTGTCCTAAATGGACCCCCCTCTAGAATGCTCTCCCCCTTATGAGGCATCTTTCAAGGAGACCCTCTCTCTTCCTTTCTCTTCATCCTAGTTAGGGAAGGATTAGGATGAGATCTCAAAGTTGTAGTTTCTTAATTGAAGGTTAAAGGTATTAGACTATTTGGGGAAGAACTTCCAATTTCTCACTGATAGTTTATTAATGATATAATGTGCTTGGGAGATCCAACAATAAAAGAAGCTTGATCCTTTCATAATTTTATAGATGACTTATATAAAGCCTCATATATGGATATTAATCGATTGACAGAAAAATGACTACTGTGGATATTCCGAGTACTACATCTAAAAAACTACACCACAGAAACCTCCAATCTAGCATCTCAAATATTGTTTTATAATACCCATATTGTTGTGTAGAATCATATTTTCAAATTTCTAGGATTCCAAAAGAGAAATCTTCCTTCTAAATATTTGGGATCTCCTGTAGTCATTAGCTCTTTAAAATCCAAGTTATGGATATAACTATTGAGAAAGTATAGCAACAAACTTTCCCGTTGGACTTTACGTTCTCTTAAAATAGCAGGTTCTCTTGTATTTCTTAAATTGGTCCTCCAAGCTCTCTTATTTAATCTTATCTCTGCAAGGATGGCTCCATGTTCCATTCTTAACGCAACATACAATATCCCATGACATTTTATTTGGGGTGGTGCTAAGAAATAAAGAAAATGGGCATTGGTTTCTTCGCATAATATGTGCAAGACTAAACATCAAGGAGGGTTGGGCCTAAGGGATCTAACCACTTTGTCACTATTATGGGTGCCAAATTATGGTGGCACTAGTTTCAGGAGGGGAATGACTTATGGAAACTCATATTGAATAAAAAATACAAAAGAAGCATGTCCCTCAAGAAATTTATCAGAATCCCCTTCAATTAGGTAGGATCTTCAATTTGGAACCTAGCTAAGCATGGAATGCATATTATCCAACAACATTATTTTTGGGAAGTAAAATATGGGAAATTGGATTTATTTTGGGAGGATTAATAGAAACAACTTCCAAAGTTAAATGAAAGGGAAGATTTAAAATAGATACAGACCCACATGCTAGGTAATGGTAAGTGCAACATTGCAAATTACTGGATAAACATTGATTCATAAACATAATGGTGGTAATGGATCTCATAGGAATCTTAGCACCCCAAGCCAAATTAGGAAGCATGGTCATCCTTCTGCCATGATATACAAGGACTTCCTTTTTATCTCTAATCAACTTGATAAACTCATATGGGGATAGTAATATTGTCACCCTAAGACGAATGAGGAAGCATGGTCATCCTTTTGGCATCATATACGAGCACGCTTCCTTTCTATCTATGATCAACTTGATAAAATCATATGGGGATATAAACAACTGATGTATCATTCACAATTAAGGAAAATAAATTCCAAGAGCACCCCAAAGATGCCATTCGGAACTCCATTTGGGGATAACACTTGTGGCCAAAAGTCTCATTCTTTCCATGGATTTTAGTTCAAGGGAAAAGTATCACATGGGCCCTCTCTTTACTAGTGTAAATAAGTTGTTGAAGACTATGAGCACTTTTTTAATTGTTTCCCTTACATTGTCACTCTTTGGAATTCCTTGGAAGTTTGCATGCATAAATCCGATCAAAATCCCAATAGTATTCCCCTCACAATTAAAATCCAAAGAAAGAAAATCTTTCAAAATCCCATCTTGAATAGAATTTGGACCCTTCTTTCAAGACTCTTTCTTTAGGAAATAAGGAAAGAAACAAATCATCGGATATTTAAAATTCTCTACCTTCCCCATGGATTTTTTTGGAATCTCATTAAGGATAACATTCACGAATCAGTGGTTGGTCATTAGGTAGCAAAATGACATGATAGTAGTGAAGAAGTATCATTATTAAAGCATGGAACTTGCATCCAGGATATTTTGATTCATTTCCTTCTCATCCTTCCAAATCAACTTAAATCAAACTCTTGGCATCCTTCTTCAAAGGACTTCCTTAAGTTGAACTTCAATGAAGCCTCCAAAGGAAATCCTGGAGATGCAAGCTTTAAAGGAGTATTTTGAGATAATCATGGATCAATTCTCTTCCTATTTTATGGTCCCATGGGTCTCAATACTAATAATGATGTATACTCAAAGCTTTAAAATAGAGTCTATGAATCGTTCATGTCCAAGGCTTCTCAAATATTCTAGTAGAAGGTGATTCTCAGCTAGTAATCAATATGATTCCTACAATTCTTCATGGAAATAACTCAAGTAAAGTCTCTAACAACTAACATCTTGAATATATCCTAGAAAAGGTATTCACTCTCCTTCATTTGATTCTAGTGGTTATTCCCTCTAATGTATGTCAATCTGGTAACAAGATTGTAGATCATTTTTCCAATGAAGGTTGCATGGCACAAGCAATGATCCTCATCCACCATTGGTACTCCCTTCCCAATTCTACTCTTAAAATAAATGCTTGGATTTGGCCCAAAAGAGATTTTATTCCCTAGATGCGTTGATTGATTAGTGGCAGGTGGGGGTATGCATTGCCATTATCCCACAATGAATTCAAGGGTGAGGACATGGTAATGTGTCCCCCCCAAGCTCATTATAGTGCATTCACTCCACTTGAACAACACTCCATGAAACTTAACAATTATATGATGACGGCTGCAATGCATTATAATAGATAGTTAATGTCTAAGCGAAAGTGGAGATTCATATCCATGGTGTGTTTTTATGGTTTTCTATGGTTTCGAAATGATCCAATCCCATGCTTTTAGGGGGATCCAATCCTAAGTTTTCTATGGTGTGTTATTATGGTTTTCTATGGTTTACCTTTCCATTCTTCATCGTTATTTCAAGTGGAGGTGAGTATTCAAGCTATGATGTGATAACATCTAATAGGAGGGTTGGATGCATTCACATATCCAAGGTGAATTGAGAGGTGAATTATGTTTCCTCATGGCTCTGATATGCTCCATCCAACTTACTCTTTCACAAGTGATTTCCTTGGATTTATATTTCTATTTCTTAGTTTCAAGCTCTTACTCTCCGTAGTCTTCCTTGTTTCTAGGCATGTCTTCTTGACCCTCTATCTTTTTTATGGATTTTTTCTATCAGTTCTGGATCTCTGGATGATGTTAAATCCTTCTTTTCTTCTACCTCTATCCAACCATGCTCGCCACACATGTCTTCCTTTTCAATCATTGCCATTTTCTTTATCCTTAATAAGCTTGATTTGCTCTTAATCCCCTGTCCCTTTTCTCCCTCCTTCTTGGCATTATTTTGCCTATTTCCTTGCTTCTGCTGTGGGTGGATTCTATCTCGACTTTGGTCTTTCGCCTATCAGTTGAATCTCAGTCACCATGCCCCATCAATGTGCACACAATAGGAGTGGAGTGACTTAATTCCATGAGAAAGGTGGCTCTCATGCCTAACATAGTGTGGAGAGCTTTGGTCAAGGATATTGTGAACATACTCCTCATCCAATTCAAGAGGAAATTGTTGAGATTGCAACAAGATGATGAGCTTAGTGAAAGGAGTCGCCTTCACTAAGTGGGCCCGCAGGCTATTTTTGGCGCAAAGTCTATTTTTAGACATATGGATCATGTTCTATGAGTTGCAGGATGCTATTTGTGGATGGTTGGTCAAGTCGGAAAAAAATAGATGGACTTCTATTTTTAGACATACTGGGCATAATCTATTTTTAGATTGCCAGTCTAAAAATAGATATGTCGAATATTATTAGCTCTTAATAATATTTGGACTATAAACATTATCTTATTCTCTTGGAGCACTTCAGTTAAGTGCACAGATGTGGCACAGGAGCTGACAGAAGGAATTATGCTATTCCCGAGGGTTAAGTGGAGCTATTGCATGGATACTTCAGTTAGAACTCATGTGACAGAGTTTGGTGGAGTTGATTGAGGAAGTTAGTGGAGTTGTATTCAGTTTGACTAATCTAAACATAGTTGAGCTATTTGTATTCAGTTTAACTAATTGATACAATTAGTGAGAGTGGTGTGAATTAATTATTAATTAATTCACTAATTATAAACTCATAAATCAACTAAAGAATGCATCAGTTAACTTCAGTGCATGGACAGTTTCAGTGGAGACCAACGCAAGAATAGGTGAAAGAGCAGGTTAACTATCAGTTGTGACTATACTGTTGCTATTTGAAACACACAGATAGGTGGAGTAGCCCATGAGGATTGCGCAGTTCAAGCCAGGTGATTTATCTATTTAATGAAGCCATCCCATAGCATTAATAATGCAATAGAGGCTGGCTATCAAGTGGCAAAATATTGGAGCATGTGTTTTGCTAGATCTAGCTTGATAGTGTGTAGCAATTGAGGGTGTGCATGAGAGCTTGTGAGGAGCTTTGTACTATGATTGTTACATGATCTCCATGACATATAATATATAGATAGTTGGGGTTTTCAGCTTTAATCTTTCCCATCAAATATTGTGTTCATATGTGTGATTGTTTGTGGTTTTAATGTATGCATGCAATTGATTTTATTTCCGCATGTGATGATCAATGGTAGAAGAGATTCTGTATTATGCATGAAGCTAAAATAGTGTGTGATCAGGATAATCTCAGTGAATAATATCTCATTTATTCAAATTTTATACATGGTATCAGAGGGATATTGATCATTGGATCAATTGCAAAACATTGAAGCGGTTGAGTTTTGTGCTGGTGGAATTCGAATTTGCAGCAGTGTTTTCTTGGTGTTGAAGTTGAGATGTCTTTCAACGGATTGCGATTGGAGTATGCCCTTGAGGGAAACTCGAATTATATTGCATGGAAGGACAGGATGGAGGCGGTGCTAGATGACAATGGGTTGAAGGAGTTCATAGATGCAGAAATTCCAAAGCCTACTTCTAGTGATGCTGCCGTACTTGATGCATGGCAAAAGAAGACAGCAAAGTGTCGAAGGATTCTGTTGGAGGGTGTGAAGGATCACATAGTGTCCAGCCTTCATGGTAAGGCTTCTCCATTCTTGATGTGGAAATCCTTGACAGATTTATTCCAAAGAAAGAGCGACCAGAGGAAGTTGGCGCTCAAGGATAGACTCAGAAACATAAAGATGGAGAAAGGTGATAGTATGCCCAAGTACCTCACGAAGTTCATCCAATGCAGGGATGAGTTGGGAAGTGTGGGGGTGACTGTTGATGATGAGGACTTGGTGAACTTGGCTCTCCTAGGGCTTCCGAAGATTTGGCACTCCTATCAGGACTCTGTCAATGGTCGGGAGAAATTGCCAGGATGGGAGCGACTTTGGTCGGATCTTGTGCAAGAGGATATAAGGTGAAGTACCAAGGACGGATCTTCATCAAAGAACTCTGATGAAGAGAATTGTGCTTTGGCTACCAAAGCAAAGAAGGGGAAGAGAAAGAAAGCTTCTCAATCCGATGCGAAAGGCAAGAAGCAGGACATGTCCAAGGTGAAGTGCTTTCACTGTCACCATCACGGACATTACGCCACTAATTGTCCACAGAAGAAGAAAAATAAGTAGGCTGCTGGAACTGTAGCTGGAGAGGCCTTAGCCTCGCAGTTTGAGCTGGATTTTTCGCTGATCGCATGCTTGGTTTCAAGTGTGACGGGTCCAGTGTGGTTTCTGGACAGTGGTGCATCTTTTCACATGACAGGAGATCGAGATTTGTTTACTGATCTGGATGAGAAAGATCTTGGAGTGCACATCGAGATGGGCGATGATGGTAGATACAATGCGACCGGTATCAGTACCATTTCCTTTGAGAGGGAGTCTGGTAAACCCATCGTATTAAAGGAAGTGATGCATGTTCCAGGATTGAAGAAGAATCTTATCTTTGTGGCCATGTTAGAAGATGAGGGATATGATATTGTCTTTAGCGAGGGAAAGGCTTTCCTGCGCAGTAAGGCAACTGGTGAAACCCAGAGGATAGGGTTCGAGTTAAGAACCTTTATCAATTGCAGGTAGATGGCTGCACAACAATGGCAGGCAAGGCAGAAGGAGTGGTGAGCCGGGATGATGGCGAGTTGTGGCACCGGAGATTGGGCCACCTTCACCATGGAGCTTTGAAGATACTGCAGCAGATTTCTACTGGGCTTCCTAAGCGTACTCTTGCGCAGTCAGATCAGTGCAAGGGATGTACCTTGGGAAAATTTGTGAAAGCCACCTTTCACGAGAAGGATAGTCACGCCACAACGATCCTTGAGAGAATTCACACAGACGTGTGTGGACCTTTCTCAGTAGCTTCGACAGCAAAGCACAGGTACTATGTGATCTTTGTTGATGATTTTTCTCGTAAGTGCTGGATCTTCTTCATGCAGAAGAAGAGTGAGACATACTCAAAGTTCTGTGAGTTCAAGGCATTGGTTGAGAAAGAATCGGGGAAGCAGGTGAAGGCTCTTAGGAGCGACAATGGTGGTGAATTCATCTCTGGCGAATTCAAGGACTTTTGCAGCGCAGAAGGAATTCGAAGAGAGCTCATAACACCTCATAACCCACAGCAGAACGGGGTTGCTGAGCGGAAGAACAGAACGATCGTGGGTGCTGCACGGACGATGTTGCATGATCAGGGCCTACCCATTCACTTGTGGGCAGAGGCATGAAATACTGCAGTATATGTGCAGAACCGTTGTCCTCACAAGATACTTGGCATGAGTACACCCGAGGAGGCGTTTTCTGGTAAGAGGCCTGATATTTCCCATTTGAGGATTTTTAGTTCACCTGTTTACATTCATGTGACGAAGGATGCCAGGAAGAAGCTGGAGCCGACTGCAGAGGTTGGGATATTTGTGGGGTACACTGATACGCCCCACAAATATCGTGTGTATTTTCCAGACAGTCGCAATACTGTTGTGCGACGGGATATCAAATTTCAGGAGGAGAAAGCCATGAAGTGTTCGCTTGAGAGGGAGCCACACTTGCATGCAGAGGAGGAGCTATTAGTTTCTAAGGATGAGTCTCAGGATGTGGATCAGCCACAAGATGAGGTTCATGGAGTGGAAGAGACCACTCATGCAGCGCCAACCATTAGAGGGTGGAAGCGCCTTCTGGTGACGGGCGGCTCAAGATGCGAGAGGAAGGTTATGGGAGCACCTACATCCACGGCGCAGAACGAGCCGATCCTGATCGGTACACGGATACATGGCTCTTATGAGCAAGTGTATGATAAAGCGAGCCATCCTCTTTCGAGGAAGGCGTGGAGGATCCCGTGGAGGATCCGCATGGGTAGATACCATGGTGGAAGAGTATGATTCGATTGTTAGAAACAGTGCATGGGAGATTGTCCCGAGACCGGAAGGGAAATCAGTGGTGGGTTCGAGATGGATCTACAAAGTGAAGCAGGCAGCTGACGGGAGTGTGGAGAAGTATAAGGCAAGATTTTTTGCCCCAGGATTTTCACAGATAGAGGGGATCGATTACGAGGAGACCTTTGCACCTGTCGCAAGGTATTATTCCATATGGACGATTCTTGCTCTCTTAGTGCAGATGGGGTGGCACATTCATAAGATGGATGTGAAGACTGCGTTCCTCAATGGAGTCATTGAGGAGGAGGTGTACATAGAGCAGCCCGAAGGTTTCGAGATCTTCAGCAGCGAGTCGCATGTGTGCAGGCTCAAGAGAGCGTTGTATGGGTTGAAATAAGCACCTCGTGCTTGGTACACACGGATAGACAGTTATTTCACCGGACTTGGATTCTCCAAGAGTGAGGCGGATCCGAACCTATACCAGATTGTGGTGGAGGGTAAGTTGTTGATCATTGTACTTTATGTAGATGATTTGATTTTGACAGGTGATGAGCTGTTGATACTCGCATGCAAGGAGGATCTTGCAAAAGAGTTTGAGATGAAGGACTTGGGCCTCCTTCATTATTTCCCGGGATTGGAAATTTGGCAGCGCAGTGGTGGACTGTTTGTTTCTCAGGGTAAGTATGCCCGGGAGATACTGGAGAAGTTCAAAATGCATGGTCATAGTTCGCGATTCCTCTTCCCGGTGGCTGGAGGAAGGAGGATGCCACTTTAGCAGAGGTAGTGATGCCATTGTTTATCGACGCTGGTGGGGTCGTTATGTATCTTCAATACACTAATTCCGGACATATGCTATGTTACAACTGCACTTTCACAAGCTATGGTTAAGCCTACCAAGCTCTTGAAGGCGGGGAAGCATGTATCGAGATATCTCGTAGGCACACGGATATGGATCAGGTGGCGTACTGGGCTTGATGAGGTAGCTATGGCTTCACGGATGCGGATTGGGAGGGAGCCCACAGACGTAAAAATAATTAAATCACATCTCGGAGGGATTTTCCTACGGGTCGATGCTAGCTTGGTACAAACAGAAGCGTAGATCCGTGGCACCCGCTTTAGCGTAGGCTGAGTATATGGCAGCGAGTTTGGCTACATGCGAGGCTATATGGATGAGGAAGATCCTGGTCGGGTTGTTCGGTTCACACTTAGAGCCTATTGTGATTTATTGTGATAATCAGAGTTGCATCAAACTCTTGGTTAATCCAGTATTTCATGATAGATCTAAACACATTGACATCCAGTATCATCATATCAGAGATTGTGTGCAGCGGAAGATCATGTTACTTTCATACATTCCCATAGAGGATCAGGATGTTGATATCTTAACGAAGGCGCTCACCAGGAGAAAATTAGAATACCACAGAGGCGGGATAGGGGTGGCAGATAATTCTTATCTTGTTGAGATTGCAACAAGATGATGAATCCTAAGGGAAAGGAGCCTCGACTAAGTGGGCCCGCAGTTATTTTTGCTTAAAGTCTATTTTTGTATATATGGATCATGTTCTATGAGTTGCAGGATGCTATTTGTGGATGGTTGGTCAAGTCGGAAAAAATAGATGGACTTCATTTTTAGACATATTGGGCGGAATCTATTTTTAGATCACGTACTAAAAAATAGATATGTTGAATATTATTAGCTCTTAATAATATTTAGACTCTAAACATTATCTTATTCTCTCGAGCACTTCGCTATACGTATGGGCACAGAGCCTCGATAGAAGGAATTACGCTATTCCTGAGGGTTAAGTGGAGCTATTGCATGGATAATTCAGTTAGAACTCATGTGACAGAGTTTGGTGGAGTTGATTGAGGAAGTTAGTGGAGTTGTATTCAGTTTAACTAATCTAACATAGTTGAGCTATTTGTATTCAGTTTAACTAATTGATACAATTAGTGAGAGTGGTGTGAATTAATTATTAATTAATTCACTAATTATAAACTCATAAATCAACTAAAGAATGCATCAATTAACTTCAGTGCATGGACAGTTTCAGTGGAGACCAGTGCAAGAATAGGTGAAAGAGCAGGTTAACTATCAGTTGTGACTATACTGTTGTTATTTGCAACACACAGATAGGTGGAGTAGCCCATGAGGATTGCGCAGTTCAAGCCAGGTGGTTTATCTATTTAATGAAGCCATCCCATAGCATTAATAACGCAATAGAGGCTGGCTATCAAGTGGCAAAAGATTGGAGCATGTGTTTTGCTAGATCTAGCTTGATAGTGTATAGCAATTGAGGGTGTGCATGAGAGCTTGTGAGGAGCTTTTGTACTATGATTGTTACATGATCTCCATGACATATAATATACAGATAGTTGGGGTTTTCAGCTTTAAGATTTCCCATTAAATACTGTGTTCATATGTGTGATTGTTTGTGGTTTTAATGTATGCATGCAATTGATTTTATTTCCACATGTGATGATCAATGGTAGAAGAGATTTTGTATTATGCATGAAGCTAAAATAGTGTGTGATCAGGAGAATCTTGGTGAATAATATCTCAGGTATTCAAATTTCTACAGAAATTGATATGGTTGAAAGAGAAATTGCATGGGATTGACATTGCTTGATTGGCATATTCTCGCTATGGGCCACACCAGGGGATGTTATACAAAGTATATGTATACTATGTACATTTTCTAACACTTAAAGCTCTTGCTTGGACATGTTTTGTTGGATAGGAATGATGCAAAATAATATTTTTTTTTAATGTTGAGTTGCGGCTCAATATGAAAACAATGAATTGGAGGCTTGGACGTGTGTAGGCACATTTGGGCACACCACCACACAATGTTTACTCTCCTTGCAGCAGTAAGGAGCCCATAGGTGTGGAAGCCTCTGATTCTGACAAGTCTAGATGATGGTTTCTTTATAGTATAATGCTCTCGGTTGTATTTCTTAGTTTTTGTTTTTCCAATTAAATAATAATCCTAGTGGGCTAGCCTTACAATCTATATTTCTAGATTTGATATTAAACTTAAGCAAATTTTTATTTGAATGCTACTAAAACTTCAATTATTCTTTTGTTTTAGTTTCAGAAATAATAAACTAAAATTATCTTTCTCTATTTTATTTTTTTTAATTCAAAATAAAAATTATTTAAAAAATACATTTTATAATTATTATATATTTTTTTATGTAAATTAACTTCATTTTAATAATTTTGATAACTATAAATAATACACATATATAACAACTATTATGACTACAATATAAATAGTTTATATAATGTAAAAATTAATAACGATTGCATTCACTACATCTTTTTTCACACGAAGGATTGTTATGCAACAAGTCCCTGCCCTGCAAGAGGGTTACTCAATGTTTACTTGCGCAAGTAAAGAAAGAAGGCTATGTTTCTCGATGACACACTTCTCAAGGGTCTCACTGTTACATGTGTTACATGTCTATTTACTAGCTACATGCCCTTTTCAGAATCCTAGTAGCAATTTAGTAGGAAATCGTGGTACATATGAAACAAAACTCCCATCTGCAATGGAAAGGCAGATACCTCACTATCATGGAATACAACAATTTATTTTCGGGGACAGTTCCCAGTTTTCATTTTCCATAAATAAAAGTAAATAAATAAAGTAATCATTGTATATATTGTAAATAGTATATACCTCGTTTAATTGTAGTGTTAATTTAAAATTTAAGATCGTTTAATTGTAGTGTTAATTTAAAATTGTTAGAAGAAATGGCGTTGTTTATATCCTATGATTTCTTAAGAAAATTTGTAAGAAATTTTTTTCATTCCGAACCCTTTTTTTGGTTAAGAAAATCACACTTGGTATAGATAAAATTTAACAAGCATAGATTTTGTTGTTTGCTATATTGTCATTATTTACAATTTAGTTTTCTTGTTTGAGGTTATGTTTCATTGATAATTTAGTTGATTATAGCGAAATATTCATATGTCAAACTACGAGTTGTCTTTGATATTTTGGAAATTGGAAAAATTTTCAGTAGATTTTTCTAGAAATTCATTGAAATCATAAGTGAGAAAATAGAGCGAGAAATCGATGGCGGCCCCTCTCTCGGTGGTCGAGTCATGCTGTAGCATTTTCTCCTGAAATTGATAGCCCTGCCTTCCTTGATTGCTTATTGGGTGGGGCGTTTGTCGAGCGATGTAGTTCCCCAAGAGCATGTTTGATTTCTGACTTCATTCCTTAATTACTTATTTAGTTTGGCATGAAAGCTTTGCTCCATAACTTCCGTTTTCTCTAAACCATTCCTTTTCTCCAACCGAGTGACTTTAGCAAATGGAGATTGATGAAAAGCATTATCGGTTGGATAGTTGGGCAGGAGTCGATTTGTTTCATTTTTTCTTGAGCCCAAGATGAGTTTGAGCATTGAATATCTAGCCTTCGGATAAACAACATGGAATTCATTGAAATCATAAGTTTGATGGGTAACCATTGTACAAACCAAGTGTCCTAGGGTTTTTCAATTTGATGGGTAACCATTGCACAAACCAAGTGCCCTAGGGTTTTTCAGAGTGTTGAATCCATATATGGTCAAAAAACCAATTTAAATAACACATCTCAAATTTTTCTGTCCAATTTAAACACTAAAAAATCCAAAAAATCGCACTAAAAACAACTAGTATTCATATTGTCATATATAACTTCAACAAAGAACACATCTCACACAATAACAACCAACATGCATGCAAAAGCATGGCTCCTTTGTTGGCCACTTGCCTACACTAACATAACATCCTCGGTGCATGTTCGCCATGTCACTTGAACTGCTGAAACTATCAAAATGCAGGAAGCTGCAAAAACCATTAGAATGGGGAAGCTTTTTTCCAGAAAAGAGAATGGGGAAGCTACAGTAAAGAAAATTCAAGGGAGGTGTAGTGAGGCATGAATTTGAGAACATTGTAGAGCTTCGTGAGTGTCCCGAAGTACACCAAATCTTCCAGAGAAGATTGTAGAGCATATGCTCCCATCTTAAGATTAGCTCTATGTTTTGTTTCATTTCCGTTCCTAAAAGAAAAAAATCTACGGTACCATTAAATATCAATTGATGGAAATCAATACTTGTGACAAGAAGGTAAATACTTCCCGCACAAAATATTGGAAGGTCAATACTCCTCACACAGGATGTTGTAGGAGCACTATAGGAGCAAAGTTTGCATAGTAGTTGGTGAATCGCTAAGCATCTATTCTACCACCAACAACTAATCCCCCATTGCAGAATGCAGATTGAATTGAATTGATCGAATTGCAAAGTTACTATTGAAATGAATAACTAATCATCTATTCCACCACAAACAACTAATCCCATTGCAGAATGCAAATTAAATTACAAAATTACCATTAAAACCAGAGCAGAAAAGAGGTGAGGGCTTTTATGCTAGCCAGGCAAAGCCTAAATGTCATATGTCCTCGAGCCAACGAGCCAAATGTCCCAAATTTCACTAATAACAATCTTAAAGAAAATCACAAAAAATTGAAGTTAATTAAACCTATGCAATCAAAAGAGTTAATTATTAAACATTTATTGTTATTGAAATAATGCAAGGTAAACCTAGCATTACTTTACTATTTTACTAGGAAAAAACATGTTCATGAAATCCAACTATATCTTATTACTACTTTACTAGGAAAAAACATGTTCATGAAATCCAGCTATATCTTAGCTTTTAATACGGTAGTGCATGCGGTGGTGGGTTGGTGCCTCACGAAGAGGTTAAACAAGACCCCTAAGTTCAAACTTTGATTAAAATAATGGAAAGTCATACATTTTTAAAAAAATAATATATGATTTCACGGAACTTTAGTTTAGGATCTTGAAATCCGTTTTGGTTCTAGTGCCCGACTAATACATCTTTCATAATCGATGATTATAGTCCTGCCTTAGGGTAGGGACTAATAAAAAAAAATGAATATATAATTTCATGAAACTTTAGTTTAGGATCTTGAAATCCGTTTTGGTTCTGGTGCCCGATTAATACATCTCTCAAAATCGATGACTACCAACAAGGTGAATAAAGTTGGAATCTATATCATTTTAAAAAGTTATTTTCCATATGCATGAAAGCTCATGCAAACATACTATGAGTATTCTAATTGTTTATTGCTTATTGTGTTATGTCAAAGCAATGGATATTACTAATGGAAGGTGACATGGAATATATATGCATTTGTACAATGGGCTTTCAAGATTGTTATAAGCTTTTGTATAAATGCATATAAAGTTTTGGAGTTAAAAGGAGTTAATTATTAAACCTTTATTATTATTGTTATTGTTATTGAAATAATGTTAGGTAATTTTAGTATTATTTTATTTGGAAAAAATATGTTCAGTATTTTAGTTTTTAATATCGTCGTGCATTTTGTTGTGTGTTATCTCTTCAAAAAGAGGCCAAATAAGACCTTCAAGTTCAAACTTTGATCAAAATCATAAAACGTCATAATTGTTTGAAAAATAAATATATAATTTCATGAAACTTTGATTTAGGATCTTGAAACCCGTTTTGATTTTAGTACTCGAATAATACATTTTTCAAAATCAATTACTATAATAATCCCTATGCCTTGGGGCAGAGACTAATAAGAACCAACAAAGTGAATAAAGTTAAAATCTATATCATTTTAAAAAGTTATTTTCCATATTATTGAAAGTTTAAATATGAATATGTAGGGTGATAATATATGTTAAGTACATTTTTTTATTATATTTAAGATTTTAAATAATTTTATATTAATTTTAATAATATTTAATTAATATAAAAATTATTTTTTAATAAAATATGAATAAAAATAAAGATAGTATTTTCTATATATATATATATTAAATTTATATGAAATATTTGAGAGTTTATATTAAAATAATGATAACAGATAAAATGATTTTGAGTTTCGCCTCAACTTATTTTTAATTAAGAATATGAAGATAAATATTAAAATTGTTAATAAATATTGCATATATATTAATTAATTTAAATATAAGTATTACACTATGAAATATATGTAAGAGTTAGAGACAATAATTGTCTATAATGACCTATTACATTATGAGATAATTAAAATCTATATTTTGAATTTTATTTGAAAAATTATAAATATTTGTAATTAAAAAAATCATGACATATTACATTATGAGATAATTGAAATCTATATTTTGAAATTTATTTGAAAAATTATAAATATTTATAATTAAAAAAAGATCATATTAGAGGTCTTATGAAATAGATAAGGTAGTAAAAAAAACATTTTGTTAAATTTATTAATCTTTATCATCCTTTTTCCTTATTTTACTCTACATGCTTTGTTATTTATTTAAATATTTCCCATAAAATTTTCATAATAGAGATGTCTTTATTATTTTTTCAAAGATTTATCATAATATCCTTATACTAGGGATGTCTTTAGAAATATAACATCTTTGGAAATTGAATTATTAAAGATTATGACTTGTCGATACTTTCAATCTTCGGTAGCAAGCTTATGTAGAGACAACCACCAAAGCAAATTAAATTTGCTTTGGACTTAAGATAATGTAAGACCCATATTTTAATTCCCTATTGATAATGTGATTAATTGTGTTAAAGTTCCTTATAATGAGCATGTATATGTTGAACGAGTAAAACCTAATTAATGCATATTGTATTTATTTTAATGGAATGTCAAACAATTAATGAAGTTGAGCATTAACATGGGCCATGAGCCATGATTGAAGTTGGCAAGGGGGAATAGTTGAAAATATTTTCTTTTTGAAATAACCCATGCCAATAATTATTTTGTTGAGCTTAATATTAAAAACAAAAATTGGAAAACCAATTTCCCAAGTAATAGTTAATGAGGAAATTGCTAGTTGCACTACCAACTCTCATAATTATGAAAGGTAGTTAGGAATTGTACCCAATTTTCTCACTAATTTATGTGAAGAATTACTCATCTAAAAGATTTTTATATTGACCCATAGAGTTGTTAATTTAACCCATGAATTTGAAAAAAAACACCATGAAATCCGGTGAATGAGGGCAAAGAATGCAATGTTCTCACATGTAGAGAAATTGGGTTGTCCACGAATGGGTCTAGGGACCAAATCTATGTGAAACAGAGCACCAAAAATGTTGTTGGATGATGAAAAAATAATGAGGGGTCATCTGATTCATTTTTTGGTTCAGAAATCTGAGCATAAGTGCCTAAAACCCAAGTTGCAACAAAGAGCTGCATTTTTGGGTGCTTATTGGTAAGATAATTAAAGAACTAAAAGGGGAGGTTGTTGAGGGATTGGTGGGTAGGGAAGGGGCTTCATTTTATTGTGCAATCCAATTGAGAAACTACCCATAACTAATTGTAGGCTCTTAGCTCAGTGGGGTTGAAGGCATCTTGCTTTTTCAATAGATGAACGAGAATGACCTTCATGATTGCAGCTCTTATTGACTGAGAGAAAAAGTATCCATGGTGGCTTTATGGTATAGCAAGGGGGTGGCTTTATGGTATAACAAGGGGGTGACCAATTTCAAAAGAATTGGATAGACAATTGAGCCTATCGTTGGGTGGAAAATGTCTCACAATACATCAATTGTAGGCAATGATCAAATTTCACTAGATAGTGGTATCTGTGATTGTAATATATAATGTAATTTTTTATTTAATAAAATGCAAATGGTGTTCATGGTTATGAATTTTCAATGTTTGTCTGCTGAAAATACAATTTGATTTATGTGATGTACATTTATGGGTAAATTCATAATATAATGGACTTGTTGAGCATAGGACTCATGTTAAATTTCTAATTCTCTATTGTATTTGATATTATGCTTGTAGTAGGCTCTTTGAAAAAACATTTTATGGATGAAAAGTGTTGAGATTAAACAAGAAGATCCTAGTGAATATTAAGCACTTACACTAGGATGGGGCCTCAGACTATTTTTAGGTGTATGTCTATTTATAAATGTACGTGTATAATCTATTTATATAATGCATGTCTATTTATAGATGCATGTCTATCTTTATTATCCCTTGATTTAGATGGACAATAAACTATAATCTATTCTCAATGAGCACTTGGAAATAGTTAACTGAAGTGGAAAATCAGTTAGCTAAGTGAATTTCGAGTTGAGTGGTTGGTTGGTGGGACATGTAGGTTGACTTTAGTTGTAACTGAGTGATTCGAGTTGTAACATAGTTGGAAGTGCAGTGGTGCATGAGTTGTGCAAGTTGTAAGTAGTTTAACTCAGTTAAGTGAGTTAAAATCAGTTGTGCTAGTTGTATTTGAAGATACACTAGTGAGATATCAAGTGAATTAATTATTAATTAATTCACAATCAGTGGTCTCACTTGCAATTGAAGATTTACTATTATTAACTGCATGCATGTCAGATCTAGTGGAGACCCAGTTGAGTTCTAGGTGAAAGGGAATTAAACTATCAGTTGTGACATTATCCGGTTGCACACATGCAACCACACACACATTGGATGTGCCCATGAGGATTGTGCAGTCAAGGCAGGAAAGATTGCATTCATTTAGGGATTGCTATTAGCAGGGATTACACATTGGAGCAGGCTATCTAGAGATAGTAAATTGAGCAAGTGATTTGCCAATTTTTGTATGACAGTGTGAGACAATTAGCTGATGTACTGAGGGCTCTTGTGATTGGAGTTTTGTATGTAACTATTTCATGATCCATGATATAATATAAAATAGAAGATAGTGGGGTTTTTAGCTGTAAGCTTTCCCCGGGAAATTATCTGTGTTGTGTGTGATTGATCTTTCTTCATGATATTGTAATTGGCGATTGTGTTTTTAATTCCGCAAAGATTTGTAGAAGTGATTCAGTATTTAAATTTAGCATATTGTTATATCGGGTGAATCCAAGATATACACGCACATTGTATAATTTCTACATGGTATCGGAGCATAGAAAATTGCAGAAGTGAAGCAGGAGTTGAGTTTGTTGGTGGATAGAATTCGAATTTGCAGAAAGAATTTATTGGTGCTATAGTTGATTCAAGATCGAAATGGATTTCAATGGCTTGAGGTTAGAGTATGCACTCGAGGGCAACCCAAACTACATTGCTTGGAAGGACAGGATGGAGGCGGTACTCGAAGACAATGGCTTGAAGGAATCCATTGAAAAAGATGTTCCTAAGCCTGATGCTACAGATGCGCCAATCTTGATGCATGGCAAAAGAAAGTGGCAAAGGCGAGGATGATCCTATTGGAGGGAGTACGAGACCACATTGTCTTAAGCCTCCATGGGAAAGCCACACCATATGCTATGTGGAAGGCTTTGACGAATCTATTGGAGTGGCTAGCCAACTGGAAGTTATCTTGATTATATGACACTTGGAAAAATCTTATCACCACAGAGGTTACATTCACTTAATCATATTTAGTGTCATTCTTATGAGAATAGAACCAGAAAGCACCTTTTCTTCACCATACACAAAATCTGAAAATAATAGCTACTTACTGGGTTATTTGTAAAAACCAGATTTTGTGTAAAAGGTAGCTATTATTCAAAAATACTATGTATAAGCCAAAAACGACATGATTCTTCAGATTTTCATGGTTATGTACATTCAATCATCGAATATCTAGTATAGAAACAAAAATCCTGATAGCTTCTGCCTTGGTTACCCTTTTTTTACTTTCTCTTATGTACTTGCTTTTTCTGTTGAATATTTTTCTTCCCTTTGACTGAAGAAATGATAGATGAATAAAGTTGGGCTATAGTTGGTTCTTTTGTTGTAGTGGTCTCTGAAACTTTTCTAAACGAGGAACATCAACCCTCCACGAAGCCCTAACTGCTATCACAAGGTAACAACCTGTTTTGCTGGAAGATAACAACGGTTTGTTGTAGCTCTAAATGACCTAAACCACAGTGAGAGGGAATGACATGAAAACAAAATGATTTAAATTTTGTTTCCAACTCATTCCACCGAACATTTCATCCCATCAGATTATGAACTAATAGGCATTCGTACCTCATCCTTGATATATTTCACTTTAATTAGTAGCATTATATTTGACTAGCTTTAGCAAATAAATAGCCAACTTTTTTTTTTAATGAATCCTCCGATGAGAAATAGCCACCTTTCAAATGAGTGACATTTCTTGTTTCAGCAGACTTTCAATATTCAAAGAGCATTATCTTTTCCCCTGATAAATGCCTCTTTTATCTCCTTGTACAATTTTTTCAGGAAATAGCTACTTACTGGGTTTGCTTGTAAAACCAGATTTTCTGAAGAAAATAGATATTACAGAAAATTCCCAACACAACTGATGACTCTAACATTTTGTCGTTAGCCTTGGATAGAAAATATCATGGTGATTAAATAAGACTTATCAAGCTAAACCCATGACCTTAACTACTCAAAGCAGTTAAAAGACTTATTTAAAGCGACTTCGCCCTAATGAATCTATGACACAAATAAAATATTAGACTCAGAATTCTTTTGGGCTTTGGTTAAAAATTGTAAAAACCAATACATTTTAACCCTCCATGGCCTTCAACCATAGGTTAGGAGACAACAGAGGATCAAAGACATAACTTACAATGATGACCAAACCTTGATTATTATTTTTTGAAAAATTTGCAGTGCTAACAGTGGCTCCTATTGGGGATGAATTCCTCCCCGCGAGGCTTCAAGGACCGTAGTTCGAGTGCCTTGTCCAACCCTTATTTCTCCAACCAACAATTCTTCTCATTGACTCAAAAAGACCAGCATGCCTAGCCATTGGGTAATGGATTCATAAGCTAGATTTCGATCTTCTGCAACTTATTTCAACATAACTGAAAACTAAATCAAACTGTAATATAAAATTGAAACAAATACTCGAGTGGCGAGCTTATTTATGCACATCCATACTTCTAATTAGCTAAAATTCACTTGATCAAGTGTATACAAACTTCCAAAAGAATTTTTTCAACCACTGATTTCTTAACATGTCTTCGCATCCACTGCTGAAAGGCTGAAAATTTTGAAGCATAATCTCTAAATGTGACTCATACTTGCTGCTATGGACGAGAAGTACTCCAAGACTAATAACAAGAGAGACTTTCAAAAAACTAAACTCCATATAATCAGCAATAGGATCAACAAAGAGACAAGGGGACTTACTCAAAATATATTTGAGTTCAAGGATAGGCTGACACATACTTGCTTATCAAATTGATAGCAACATTCCAGAGCGAAACATTCGACCAGATACCTATCTTTATAAAAGGAATTAAAAGCATCATGAAACTATTTCAAACAAGTGATGCTATTGTTAGGAAGATCTCTACACCAATCAAGGGCTACACCCTCCAAAGAATATCCAAATAACTTAATCTTTACGTCTTCATGAAAAAAATGCAGCCTATGAACCTAGTCATAAAATTCCCATAAAAAATCAGCTTTTACTTCCCACTCATGTCCACTAAACCTTGGAAGAGAAAATTCACATTCACTTATATCTAGAAAAGGATTAGGAAAACCATCTATCTTTGAAAAATTGCAGAAGGCATATCTTTTAGCGAGGATCAATTCCATCAGAGTGTTGGATCTGAAAACAGTGGAGTCACCTCTAGATTATTTGTCATGGAGTCGCCAAGTGAAAGATCACAATATTATTCAAGTCTCCAATGCTTTTTCACCATCAAGAATTGATCTTAAACAATTTAAAACAAGAGACTCGGGAGAATACTTCGTTTCAAGGCCTTCGTCTCCCAGCAGACGCACCAAAAGATGTTAGCGCTGGAATCAACACTTGGATTGTGACAAGTACTTGACTAGACGCATCTTAAGCTCAAGGGCTATTTTATGATTTGGATTGGATTATGAGAAAGTGGTTGAATCTTACATTCATTGAAAGGGTTTCAAACAGATAACTCTCATTTACACATATGAGGCTACTAGGGCTTGATGTGGTAGCAAGGGTGAATTTGTAATCTATTGGCAGGGAGAATACGCAAAAGGAAAGTGGGTCTATAGGGTAGAATTCCACTATTAGAATGAAGAAATAACACAAGATCCATATTGGTAATGCATCAACAAAAGAAAGCTCTTACAAGTCTTACAAAAATTTCATTGTACATCTGAAGCTATCTGTTACAAGGAATGATCATGGATAAATTACCATACATATCTTATCAAGAAAGCTTTCCAGGAAAGACTGATAAAATTAGATAATCATGCATAGATATATCATGAGACTAACAAAAACATGCAACAATATTAATATCACAGTCTGGAACTGAAGAATTCATATATGGAAATACATGAGATAAGTAGACAATACACACACCAAACTTTCACAAGTCCTCAAGAGTGCTTATGATATATTATATATTCAAAATGTAACATAGTATGCTCTGAAAAATACAACCAACGAACCCCTTTGTCCTTGGATTACACAGTATTTATACAAAATAGGAGTTCTTCCAAAAGCCTCCAATAAAATTGGAAATCTGTTTTTGGGAATTTATTACAACTCTCTATGTATAGTAGAGTTTATCTAAAACATTAAAAAGGAAACTGAAATAGAAATAAAGATAAAGCATGGTATCATGGAGTTGGAGCTGGATAAGTAGATGTCGTTGAGTGCCCTTCGTAGCTTGTCAAAACCTGCCTCCAATAAAAGTGGAATCCACCAACTGAAAGGAACCCCTGTATACTTATCTGCAAAAATATAGGAGTGGCTAACCTACTAGAAGTTATCCTGATTAGATGACACTTGGAAAAGCTCATCACCATAGATGTTACATTCACTTCATCATATTTAGTGTCATTCTTATGAGAATATAACCAAAAATCAACTTTTCTTCTCCATACACAAAATTCGAAAATAATAGCTACTTACTGGGTTATTTGTAAAAACCAGATTTTTTGTAAAAGGTAGCTATTATTCGAAAATACTGTGTATAAGCCAAAAATGGCACGATTCTTCAGTTTTTCATGGTTATGTACATTCAATCTTAGATATCTAGTATAGAAGCAAAAATCTTGATAGCTTCTGCCTTGGTTACCCTTTTTTTTTTTTTTTACTTTCTCTTCTATACTTGATTTTTCTGCTGAATATTTTTCTTCCCTTTGGTTGAAGAAATGATAGGTGAATAAAGCTGGGCTATATTTGGTTCTTCTGTTGTAGTGGTCTTTGAAACTTTGGTAAGCAAGGAACAACAACGCTCCATGAGGCTCTAACTGTTGTCACAAGGTAACAAACTGTCTTGCTGGAAGATAACAATGGTTTGTTGTAGCTCTGCATGCCCTAAACCACTATGAGAGAGAATGACACGAAGAAAAAAAATGATTTAAATTCTGCTGCCAACTTATTCCATCGAACATTTCAGCCCATCAGAATATTAAATGATAGGCATTTGTACCTCATCCTTGATATATTTCACTTTAATTAGTAGCATTATATTTGGCTAGCTTTAGCAAATAAATAGTCAACCTGTTTTTTTAATGAACCCTCCGATGAGAAATAGCCACCTTTCAGATGAGTGAAATTTCGTGTTTCAATAGACTTTCAATATTGAAAGAGTAGTATCTTTTCACCTGATAAATGCCTCTTTTATCTCCTTGTCCAAATTTTTCAGGAAATAACTACTTACTGTGTTTGCTTGTAAAACTAGATTTTCTGAAGAAAATAGCTATTACAGAAAATTCCTAACACAACTGATGACTCTGATATTTCGTCCTTAGCCTTGGATAGAAAATATCATGGTGAATACATAATACTTATCGAGCTAAACCCATGACCTTAAATACTCAAAGCAGTTAAAAGACTTATTTAAAGAGACTTTTCCCTAATGAATCTTTGACACAAATAAACTATTAGACTCAGAATTCTTTTGGGTTCTGGTTAAAAATGATAAAAAATAATACATTTTAACCCTCCAGGGCCTTCAACCATATGTTAGGAGACAAGAGAGGATCAAATACACAGCTTACAATGATGACTAGACCTTGATTCTTTTTTCTTTTGAAAAATTGCAGTGCTAACACCATGCATGACAATAATAACCTTGACACATCATACTTTACCCAAAGAGAGTGCAACCTGCTCTGATACCACCCTATAACACACTCCTACCACATTTACCCACTTCCAATAGCTTTCCCGAGGTAAACATGAGTTGAGGGTCACTATGATAATACTCAACCTCCTATATGACCTTAAGGAAATGGAGTTGACAACTTAAGACCTTACTGACTTCCCTCATGTGTTACAGGACCTCCATGAGCAACCTAACCCCTCCAAGTTTCCAACCCCTAAGATAACTCTCCTTTTCATTGAACTAGAGCCTCAACCACTCACTTGCCAAGGCATGCAAGTGACTATAGCCCTCCAGTCGCTCCCATAGGCCTGCCTTCCAGCGACTATGGACTTTTCTAGTTAGTTTTATGCCAATAATCCCAAATGCTGAGCCAATTTTCAGGGCTAGGACTCAGGCCTCTACCCATAACTTATTGAAAATTCCAAAAATGATGAATGACGTAAACACAATGCTTATAAACCAAAACTTGAACCAGGACTTGACCTGACCTCTCCCAACCGGGACTGGCATTCCGTCAAACACTTGGTAAACATACAACCTACAGGTCATGAATGCATATCTGAACATAAGGATCTGGAAACTTATATGTGATTTAACAAGAAGGGTCAATGCCTTCTCACAATAGTTTTCATAACACTAATTAGGTCTTGCATTCATTATTCATTCAGTTACAAGTAAAAACATGAAGAGTCCCATACTTAGATATATCAAATAACCATGCTTATAACCAACATATAACCAAATAAATAACAATCATAGAACAACTATTAAAGCCACATAATAACAAGTACATTTTCTCATCAAAAGCAAGTGAAACATGACTCTTATTAAAGATAGGAAAAATTCAACCAGGTCTAGGACTTCTACGTACCACCCGACCATAGATTGGGTGAACCAAATATTTCTTTTAGCCAATGATCCCCATGCCATATTCCAAGCATGAATGTGGGATCTCATGGGATAAACCAATCCATAAACAACCAAGGGCACCCAGAGGTTAAACCACCTCCACCCTCACCAAACCGTGATCTCACCTAAATCGGTGTCAAGATCACAAAACCAAACCAATATTGGATGCCTCATAATTCCTTCACCATTCCTTAAGGAATTATCCTGTCTATCCCGTCTCCACCCACTTGTTGAGGGATTCTCGAAGAAAACCATCTCCACCCCCAACCCTTAGGATTCTCTCGAGACCACCTCACCCGTATCCAAAATCTTCTGGAAATCCAAAGCTCAACCGAGAAAGAATCCCATCACACCATGGCTATCCAGAAATGGAAGGTCAAGGCTAAAATCCACTGTTGAAACCTGGTAAAATACATGCTAATGATAACAAAGGAACCAAATACCAACATTCACATACCATGCATGTCATAACTAGCTAGGAAATCATACATGCAACCTATTACCTTCAAGTATTCCTGCTGAAGTTGCTTGATCCACCGTTTCCTTGCTTGATCCTTGCTCTCCTTTGCTTTCCTTGTCCTTCCTTTGCTTGCTTGATTTCCTTATCCTCTTGGTGCTCTTCTCCTCTCTAAAACCAATTCCAAAACTAAACTAACAAAATGCTACCAACTGATGCTCTGAGGTATTTATTATTTATGCCTCTAATTTCTTTATTTTCCTTCAATTTCCTCCTCACATGCAACTTGTGACATTTTACCTTCCTTTTCTCCTAATTTCCTTTATTTTCATAAAATAAATGCCAAAAATGTATTTTTTCCTTTTCAAGGCCATTTCCATTTTCTTTTCCAATTTCCCCTTAGCCATAAACACATCAAGTGATTCCCACTAGGATATTTTTCCCAAAATTCAGCTTGGAATAATTGTCCCTTGACCGTGGTCTTATTTTTACTTTATTAAATTTTATTACATGAACTTTTAACCCGAGATTTTTAGAATATATATATACACACCACACCCTTCTCCATAAGCCCACCTTCCACCTCTCCTTTAGAAAACTTATCACCCTCTTCTCCACCATAATAAATGCCCCTTTGTTTCATAGAAGAGATATGAATTACATGTAGGTATTTAACAATCCCCTAAAATAATTTGTTACACCACCTTTCCTTTCCACTGCAATCATCTTTAAACCAAACATCCACCATAAATCTTGAGTTCAATTTTCTCACTATGTATGTATATGGAATGAATTTGTTACACACTCGATGCAACAAATGAAGCCATTATGTGTTTCAAATCAAACACTCCATTCTCTATTTGTATTCAAGTCAAAATTGAAGACTGTATATGCAACCACATATGAAGAAATTTCCGAGTTTACCTGCTCTAGAAGTGATCTTCGTGATTTCTCTTAGTTTGACTTGAGTTCCTGTGTTACAAGCAGCGCCGTCTTAATCAGAAATCTCCCTTAATATCTCAAATATTCACTCATTAAATCAACGAAGGATTCGTGTTGACTGGTGGCAGCATGTTTGTGAATGGTGGCAGTGACACATAGCATGGTAATGACAAGTTTAAAAACTATGGCAGAAGGACTTCATTTATAACTGATAGTTTACTCAACAATCCCGAGATTTACTCATATGAATAATAATTGTTTTAAACAAGAAAAATCTGGGTTTTCTCTTACCTCGTGCTTCACGGGATCTCTGCACCTTGACAGTGTGCTTGATTGACACAACTGTCAAATTTCTCAGCTCGAAATCTTAGTCAACTCTCCTTATCTCTTCATCCTTCTTACTACTATATCTTCTGCTCACTTTTTTGTGTTTAATTTCCTCTGTTCCTTCACAACTCTCCCTCGCCTTCCTCTGTCAATTTGTTCTTCACAAGGTTTCTTGGATGCGTGCTTTGATTACACAACATTCCTTTCTCTAACTGAGCCTGAAAAGGGCTATGATGGTGATGAACTCACAGTTTTTCAGTGGTATGAGGTCTTAGAATGGCGGAGGTTCTCTCTTACCAATTTACACAACGTTTCAATACTGCATTTTTGAATTTATTTGACCGTTCGTCGACCGCTTGGCTAATGCCTCTGTGGCTTACCTTTTATGACTGACTTGGTGTGTTGGCTCCACGGTGTACTCTTCCACTATTCACGTCCTCGGCTTTCATTCATTACACAGTCTACCTTACGTTTTTTTCTCATGGCATATGTTGACCATCATGTCCGCATTCCTCTCTCCATCAAAACGCATTATGCCTCCTCGAACATGCACCATCGTATTTCCGTTCAACCATTGTACATGCATCACTGCTCTCCATGTTTCCGTCCATCACATTGCACATGCATCATTATCATACATCGTATTTCCATTCCATAGCATCATTTTAATACTTAAGTTAGTTCATTGCAATTCCATTTCTTTGTTTATATTATGATTGCATTTCCGCCCATTACCTTAGCTTGTAATCATATATATGATTACGCTCTTAATACTATAGTTTGCATCCTTGTTTTGTTTTGATATTTTTATATTGCGCTATCATATGATTTAAACTTAGGTTTTGACCTTTAATTAATTTTTTAAAATGACCAATGAAATGGTCATATTTTAAAATTAAATATTTACAATGAAAATAACCTTTTTCTTTATTCTTGTAGGTCCAACAAGGGTTCGAAAATTGAGCCTTTTGTTTATGATCTTCATGTTTAAGAAAAGTAGGGTAAATGTGGTATGGATAAGGAATACGGTTTATGGAATGTTTATTAAATGGTCAGGATAGTGGATATGATGGGTAAAAATAATAAATAGGAATAGGAGTGTGGGTGATGAAATGTAGGTAGAATATGCATAACCGATACTAAATTAGCTTTAACAATTCTAGAAAAAAAAAATTAAATTGGAATTTTAAGAAAAATACTTCAGTTACTGTACTTGTATTCCCTCAATTCGTTTGATGGCCATGATGGTCGACATTGTCTTTTTTATAACGATGGCTCTTCCAAAATATGTAGAAATGCAGAGACTTATTTATGCTTTGCATCTGATTAGTGATTCAGAATGATGTTGTTCAGGTCCCTTCTGCAGGTTTAATTTTGACATTTCAAGTCCCTTTTGTCATGTTCTTCAATATTGATGTAGTTCAAGTCCCTTCTGACATTTTGTTATTTCAGGTCCCTTCTAGCATAATTTTCAACAATGCTTGAAATTTCTTTTGTCATATGATACAGGTCCCTTCTGGATAATATTCTCAATTATATCTCAGGTCCCTTCTATATATGTTCAAATGTTGTATCAGGTCCCTTCTGCAAAGTATGTTCAATGATGTATCAGGTCCTTTTATACTTGTAATTCAGATTCCTTCTTCAATTCAACTGTTCAAACTATTTACATAGTTTATCACACGCTTCCCCCTTGTTGATGTTAAGACTTGTCATCAAGTCTTACATGTCTCAGAGGATAAATCTGCAAAAGTCATACTGAAGTAAAATCAAATCAAAAACAGAATTCATATTGGACAAACAAGTTGATTTTCCAATATGAATTCGAGTTTGTATTGTGCCAGTTTCTTGGATTTTCACAGCCAAACTCTTTTATTATTTTTTTTATTATTTTTATCTTTTATTTTTTTATTTTTTTATTTTTTTTGTATTATTCTTATTCTTCTAAAATTATGGGAGGCATATTGCTATGCTGTCCCATTAGTTCCAGATCAGTATCTGTTGAAATTTTTCTCATAAAATCCTCTTTATTTATAAGCTTATTGTAAACTTTAAGCCTATGTCCATTAACGACAAATGAAATAGATGTTCCGTCAATTGTTTTTATCTTTACAACTTCATTGTCAAATATTTCTTCAATCTCATATGGCCCAAGCCAATGAGTCGTAAACTTTTCCTTGAAATCTTTAAACTTGGAGTCGAACAATAGTGCCCAATCTCCATTTGAAACACTTTATTTTTGATGAATCGATCATGCCATTTAATTATTTGTTCTTGCACAAGATATTTGTATTCTACTACTTGTCATATCTCATCTAGTTGATTTAATTCCATGACTCTTTGTTTTTGTGCCTCAGATAATTCCATCCCCAACTCTGATGCTAACTTGAATGTATGTATTTGAAATTCTATGGGTAATAGGACTTCTTTTCCATACACCAGCTGATATGGATTGAACCCAGTTGTGTTTTTCCATGTTATCCTATATGCCCATAGTGCATCTCTCAATTCCTCTGACCAATCCTTTATGTTCATTTGTACAGTCTTTGTCATGATGTTGTTGATTCCACTTGTCCATTTTCTTGAGGATGGTACGAAGTTGATTTTCTATGCTTAATCTTGTACTTCTCCGTAAGATCTCGAACAAGATTTGATGTGAATCGTGTGCCTTGGTCAGTTACAATCTGTCGCAAAAATCCATAACTCACAAATATCTCTTCAAATAGAAAAGATACAACAGTATCTTTTGTTGCCCATGTTATTGTCTTTGCCTCCACCCACTTATTTACATAATCTGTACATACCAGGATCTACTTCTTTCTGTTTGATGGAGGGTTGATTGGTCTCACAAAGTCTAGAGCCCACTGCTCAAATGGTTCAATCAGTACTTGTGGCTTTAATGGCATTTCATTTGATGCCACTGGTCCTCCAATTCTTTGAAAGTTGTCACATCTCTTCACATAGGCCTTGGAGTCTTTGAAGATGGTCGGCCAGTAGTAGCCAAGTTTCAGCACTTTTTATGTTGTCTGTTTGTCTGCAAAATGACCACCACATGGCTCCTCATGACATGCTTTCAAAATATCAATAATTTTGTCTTCTCTAACACATTTTAATATTATTAGATCAACACCAATATAAAAGAGATCACCATTGACCCAACTATATCTAGCACTTTCTCTAATTATCCTTCTTTTCTGTTTATTTGTGTAATGAGATGGTAGGATGCCAGATGATAAATAGTTAGTTATATCTGCAAACCATGGAGTTTTGACATTTATAGCAGATAGATGTGCATCTGGAAAATTATCTGAAACTAGATTTGGATCACTAGGTGAATGAAGTCTTGATAGAAACTCTACAACTTGATTATCCTTACCCGGTCGATCTTGTACAATAATGTTAAGTTTTTGCATCAATAACAGCCATCTAGTTATTCTGCCATTTGTGATTGATTTGTTCATTAAATATTTTATGGTTGAATGATCTGTGTGGATGAATACTTGATAACCTGTTATGTAATGTCGAAATTTATTTACTACATGTCCTACAGCTAACATTTCTTTCTCTGTAACATTATAGTTCTATTATGTCAGTGTTAAGTTTTTGCCTATGAAATATAGGCATAATTAAACTGATTCTCTTTCTGTCCAAGTGATGTTCCTATAACAGTGTCAAATGCATCAGTTGAAATATGAAATGGCAAAGACCAATTAGGTCCTCGAAGAATGGGTGCAATTAACAATTTTTCTTTTAATTTTTCGAATGCATTTTGACAGTTATTAGTCCATTGGAATTCCACATCTTTCGCAAGTAACTTGAATAATGGAATATCTATTTTACTAAAATTGTCAATAAATCTCCAATAGTAGCCTGCATAACCTAAGAAACTTCTTAATTGTTTTTGTGTTGTGGGTGGTATTAAATTCACAATGACTTGAATTTTTGTTGGGTCCACCTTAAATCCTAAAGAAGAAATATGGTGACCCAACACTATTCCCTCAGTTAACATCATAAAACATTTTTCATTACTGAGTGATAGATTTGTCTCTATGCATCTTTTCAAAACTTTTTCAAGATTTTGTAAACAATCATCAAATGTTCTGCCATACATAGTGAAATCATCCATGTAAACCTCTACCGTACTCATGGATTAAATCAGTAAATATTGCAAGGACTGCTCTCTGAAAAGTAGCAAGTGTATTACATAAACCAAAGGGTAAGACATTGTATGCATATGTTCCCCATGGGCATGTAAATGTTGTCTTATCTTGGTCTTCCAATGCTATCTTTATCTGATTGTACCCACTAAATCCATCAAGAAATGAAAATAATTTCTTCCCTGCTAATGAATTTAGAACTTGATCAATAAATGGTAAAGGAAAATGATCTTTTAGTATATAGCTTTATCATGAAAGGTGGCTTTGGTATACTTCCCCAATGTACACCCTTTGCATGTATCTCTTTGCGAGAGTGCACCCTTTGGAGATCTTGTAGAAATCTATTGCATGATATTGAAAGTATTGTGGTGTAGATGGCCCAACCTCCTGTGCCATAACTCACTGATGTCTCGGCTCTCCACCTTCCCTACTTTTGTGCTCAATGTTGTGCAATCTTCTACATCCAATTTGTAGAGATTCTTTACTCGAACCCCAATCTTTTTCACCCTCCCTGTGGCTTTGTTACGAAGGAACACCTTTCCTTCACTGAAGATCACATCATAGCCACGATCTTCCAACATAGTAACAAAAACCAAATTCTTTTTTAAACCAGGAGCATACATGACATCTTTTAATGTGATTGGATTACCTAACTCCCTCTGAAAGGTCACTAAACCTACACCGGTAGCGTTATACCTTCCATTGTCACCCATCTCGATGTGCATCTGGAGATCTTGCTCCTCCAAGCTACTAAAGAATTCTTTGATGTCGATCATATGGAATGAAGCTCCACTATCCAAGTACCACACAGAACCCATCACTGATGAAACCATGCATGCGATGAGAGTGAAATCCAACTCGAACTGTGAAGCAAGTGCTTCACCTGCTGCTCCTCGTAAGGCCTTCTTGTTGGTCCTCTTTTGAGGACAATTTGTGGCATAGTGTGCATGTTCATGACAATTGAATCATTTTACCTTTAACAAGTCTCACTTATTTCCTACCTTGTTGGACTCCGATTTGGTATGGGACACCTTCCCTGTTCATTTCTTCGTCTTTCTAGCCGAGGCACAGTTCTCCTCATCATCAGTGTTTGATGAGGATTCATCTCTGGTGCTTCATCGAATTTCTTCTTGTACCAAATTAGACCAAATTCGCTCCCAATCTGGTAGCTTCTCCCTCCCATTCACAGAGTCCTAGTAGGTATGTTAGCTCTTGGGAAGGCCTAGAAGAGCTAGGCATACCAAATCATTTGATGCAACATTTATCCCGACACTTCCAAGCTCATTTCGACACTGAGTGAACTTCGTCAATTATTTTTGGATCATGTCACCCTTCTCCATTTTGATCTTCCTGAGCTTCTCTTTTAGCGCCAACTTCCTATGGTCGCTGCTATTCTGAAACAGATCTGTTAGGGCCTTCCCATGGAGACTCGAGATTGATATGTCAAAGATCCAATGTTATGGTTATCAAGAATATGGGAATTTCAAGATAGATTGTCCTAAACTCAAGAAGGACAACAAGAAAAGGAAAGAAAGGAATGAAGTCCATGTCGCCGAAGAAGTGGAAGAACATGAAAAGAAGAAATCAAAGAAGTCAAATATCTCTATTATGACTGAGATAATCTCCTTCACTTAGCTCTTTTCGGTTTTGCAAAAGATAGCTATCATGGTAGGAAGCATTTTAAATAGGATCTTAAAAGATGGAATCATATTAGAAGCATACGATTGAAACAAGATCTCATGACATCATTAAAGAAGCTTGAAAAGATAGTTGAAGTAGAATTCTACACGGTTGTAGAAACCATCGTGATAGAAAGGAAGTAGTTCATGGTAACCTCATTGAAAGCATACAAAGGTCAACTGAAATAACTAGTATATATGGTTGGAATAAATTGATCTAACTTGATAGAAAGAATTCAACATACATCATCATTATTGGAAACGAGCATTTGCATGATGAGGATAATTAAGATCCTCCATTGGAATCGTCATTAGAAGGTTCACCTCTACTTGGAAAAAGCAAGCGTATCGTTGATAGTCCACATTCCACCTTGTGGGACCCATGATTTAGAAGGATGATGGTATTGTGACAAAGGAGTGTAGCATGTCAAAATGATTGAAGTACTTTCAAGCAATGAAAGGAAGTTTGCAAAGGAATTCTAGATGACCAAAAGGAGAAAAGAAGTATGTATATATTTGATATATTAAGTCATGTCATAGTTGCAAAATAGCATGGGTGAATGCTCCATCTCATGAGTATGATCTAAGAAGAAGGATTTCTTCCTTTAGAAAGATGCATGAAGGCCTAGTTCACATGTTGATAAGATGACCTTGAACTAGTTCACATGTTGATAAGATGAAATTGTTGGAAATACTGAGAGGGGGGTGAATCAGTATTTCTTTTCAATTGTTAATTTTTCCCAGTTAGATTTTTCACAATTAAAAACGAAGAGGTGTATAATAGTGATATTATTAAGGATCAATAAGAACTTCAATCCTTTTTCAAATAATTGAGTACAATATTAGTATGAGGGCACCAACCCTTGAATGAATTAGGCACTAACTTGGACTTTAATGAGGCTCCGACCTCTAGAGCTTCAACCCTATCCTCTACAAGGCACCAACCTTATATTTAGGGGCACCTACCCCAAGGACACCAATCCTTTTTATCTTCTTTTGATATGAAATGAGAATGATACTTACTTGAATGTCCTTGACATACTTCTTCACTGTTCAATCAGCTCCAAAAAAAAAATTATTCTTGTCTTCACACGATCTTTACCATGCTATGTCCACCATTTGATTTTACTGCACTGTGCAGGTTGTTTAATCACTGTAACAGGGTCCAAGATTACTATAAAGGATTACTGCCTTTACTCTGTGCCACAATGGGAGATTTTGTCACTGTACATGCGCTGCTACAAAGTCCGAGAGTTGTCTTTTTAAAGTCTACAACTTTTCTGTAGGTGAAAATGAGGTCCACAAATCTGAACGAGCCACTGTGTGATGTCACAGTCCGAATAGAAGGTTGTTGTTGGCAAACAAAAACGAGCTCCATAGGATTTGTTGTTTGACCGAAGCACTGTGTTATATCCTAGTCCGAAGTATACCCAGTTTGCTGAAGGTATTACTACAGTTCGAAATGCATAGTCCCCTGTCTGAAATTTACAGTCCGAAATGCATAATCCCTTGTCTGAAATTTACAGTCTGAGCTCCTCCTAAGGGTAGGTCTGAACTATATTATCACAGATCTTTTTCTATAGTACCCTGCCCTCGCTGCAATGATAGTGTATCAATTCGAGAATGATAAAAACGTGTATAGTTATTCCCCAATCAATTGTTTTATAGCCCTTAATTCTATGCCCTAGTTTACAAGGAGTAAATTGTAACTCGCATTTTTCTTGAGCAGCTTTTAATCCTTTTCAGAGCCCTTTTTCTTCCTTTTGTTCACGAGTTGTGAAGAATGGTAATTGTTGTGTTGTTTCACCAAAAAGGATGATAAAAAATGAAGTCCGAACAGGTGCATATATAATGGTTATGTTTTAGAGATTTGAAGGGGCAAGTTTATGGAAAGAGGCCGACATGTAAAATAGGAATAGGTCGGTTGTAGTTTATGTTATGGGTATATAACTTCAAAAATCAATTTATATTTAACTAATAGGCATTTGAAGGCATGTGAGGGCTCGTTGGAAAGAGGAAACTGTCCTCTTTCCGATGGTATAAGACTCATTCATAAAGATTGACTTTATGATGGTGAAAAACTTTATTTATTGTGACAAACCTTGAAATGATATAGGCATATGATGATTAGAGCAGTTTTCCTTTGTTAAAGGGATCATCTAGTGTGGTGGTAGTGTAGGCTTCATTAGGAGAGCTCAACAAGTTTATTTCCATTAATGACAATTATTGACCAACAATATCCCCCTTTGTCATTGATGGAAATATTTTAACATTTTATCCCCCTTTGACATCAATGGAAAAGTGGGGTCCTCAAGCACTCCCCCTATCGAGTTGCTCCCCCTGTCATGCAGCTCCACCTTTCATGTTGCTCCCCCCGACATGTTGCTTGTTTCATTGTGATCCAAGAGCAATGACCCCCATCTTTTGGGGGAGATACTCAAATGCTTCTCGTCGAAGGGGTTTTGTAAAGATATCTGCAATTTTCTCTTTGGTATTGACGTACTCCAACTTGATATTTTGTTCAGCAACTTGTTTACGGAGAAAGTAGTATTTGATTGGAATATGTTTGGTCTTTGAGTGCATCACATGATTCTTTTTTCGAAATTTGGGTACCAGAGGACAAGTGGTTCCCTAAGGCTTTGATGTTTGGCCTAGAGAAAAGTGTCCAAAAGTATTTAATTTTTTTTTTCTCCTAAAGTGACTTTATAAATGGTAAAGTCAAATCTAATTTTAAAGTGACTTTATAAGTGATAAAGTTACTAAGTCTAATTTTAAAGTGACTTTAATAAAGTCAATGTGAAATTAGAAAGTGAAAAGTGACTGAAAATAAATGACTAAGAGGGTCTTTATTAAAGTGGGGTGAATTAAAAAATAGAAAGTGAGATTTAAATGCACATTTAAACTCAGCCCTAGATCTAAAGCTATCTCAGCCATTGGATTTAGGGATTCCCCAAAAGTCACTTAGAGTTAGGTTAAAGGAGGAAAAGAGGAAAAAGATCATTCATTTTTTCATGAGCAGATTGAGAGAGGAGGAGAGAAAGCAAAGAGACATTTCTGAGCAGTGAGACGAAAGAGGGCAGCAGCAAGGAGACTTCAACAAATCCGTGCAGCATCTTAGAGGCACATTTCCCAAGGCAGAAATCCATACAGCAGGAGGTTGGCACACTTTTCGAGAAAGTTATGGGCACGCAAATCAAGGGTGGCAATTCAGCATTTAATGTTGTAATAAATGCTGTAAAATTTATGTTTTGTAAGTTTTTTGTTTGACACGTTTTCCAAGGCAGTGTGCAAGCACAAAAATCGAGATAAGTACATTTTTGTGGTAGCTAGAATTTTTACTGTATTTTTCTGTCTCACTGTAAAAGCAATAGTCAAAAATAAAGAGGAGCTTTCGAATTGGTTTTCCCCAAGAGTTGTAGGGGTTTTTCCAGGCTCATGTTGACCAAAAATCAACGTGTCATTTTCTGTGTGTGTGGCTGATATATTTTCTGAGTTTTATTTCTGCATTTTCCAGCACTTTGAAATTTCCAGAATTTGTGTTTTCAGAAATATTTATTATTTTCAGCTTGTTGAATGTATGTTTATGGAAATGGGCATTTAACTACATGGGAGTAATAAGGAGAAACTGATAACCGGGGTTGGGTCAAAATTTCTACATGGTATTGGAGCTTGGGTGGTTGAAAAGTGCAGTTTGGGACAGCAAGCTTATATTTCACACAGAAAACTGAACCTTTACCACAGTAGTGAAATTTTCAGTTTGTTAGGACAACAAGAATGTCTTTGGGCTTGAGGGTGGAGGATAGGTTGGATGGGCATAACAACTACAGTACATGGAAGGAGAGAATCCAGAGCATATTTGAGGAGGCATAAGTTTGGGGCATCATGGTTCATACCCAACAGCACCCAGTAGCAGTGCCTACTGACGTTGTTCAGTTGGCTAAGTTTAATAAGAAGAATGCCAGGGGAAAGAGATGGATTCTGGATGGTATTAAAGACCATGTCGTTCCTCATGTGAGAGGAAAGATATTTGCACACGAGATGTGAACAGCCTTGACCAATCTCTACCAGAGTACTAATGAAAACAAAAAAATGGTCTTAAGGGAGAAGCTGAAGGCCATTAAGATGGCAAAGACTGATAGTGTTACTGCATACCTCACAAATATCACTAATGTGATAGATGAGTTGGCAGCTGTTGGAGAGATCATTCCACCCACTGAGTTGGTGCGGATTACAGTGAATGGCCTTCTCAATACATGGCTTAATTTTGCTGATGGGATTGTTGCACGGGAGACCATTCCCACTTGGGAGAGGTTGTGGGATGATTGCATACAGAATGAAATCAGAAAGAACTAGCTTGGGGCAGCCAAACCAGTTGAGGAGGATGACAATGTAGCATTGTTAGCAGGGGGCAATAAATGCAAGGGAAAGAAGCAAGCTTCTACAAGCAGTGGTGGGGGCAAAGGCAAAGGTAAAGGTAAGCAGTTGAACACGCAGAAGGACTATTCCAGGGTGAAGTGTTCGAATTGTCAGAAGTTGGGACACTAGCAGTTGTGTGTCCGGAGAAGAAGAAGAAGGGAAAGAACAAGACCATGGCAGCATCAGCAGAGATAGAGGAATTTTCGGAGAGCTTTGACCGGGAGTTTGGGTTCATTTCTTGTGAGTCCACTAGTGCAGAATCACCTGCCACGGAGGTTGAGAGGGAGTGTGCATTTCCCTCCACTAGCGGAGCATCTTCAAGTATTTGGTATGTTGACAGTGGGGGTTCACGTCATATAACAGGAGTCTATGAGTACTTCTCAGAGCTTTCAGAGAGTGGCACTGATATAGAGGTAGTACTTGGAGATGACAGCATTGTTAGAGCAGTCGATATGGGGACATTGACATTTGATAGGCAATCTTATATCTGTCTCAGCATTAGAGGACAGAGGGTATGAGGTATTGTTCAGAAGAGGATAGGTGCTTATATTTTCTAGGGGCGCTCCAGCTGATTCAGCTAGAGTGATTGGTGTACGCCATGCCAAGGTGTACAAGTTTGCGTTTCAACCCCTTATGGCATTGGGTAGTAGTACCGACAACAAAGCTAGCAGTTCAGAGCTGTGCGAGATGGGGCACATGTATCATGGGGCCTTGAGGACATTGCAGGATATCACTACAGGTGTGCCAAATTTCAGTTCTGATCACATTGATACATGCAGAGGATGTGTTATGGAGAAGTTTTCCAAATCTCCTTTTCCTAGAAGTGACAGCAGATCGACTAGGATTCTTGATTTGATTCATACCGATGTGAGCAGTCGGATGTCTCATGTTTCCTTGAGTAGATATGAATACTATGTTTTATTCATTGATGATCACTCCAGGAAGACCTGGATTTATTTCTTGAAGACCAAGAGTGAGGTCTTCAAGTGGTTTCAGGAGTTCAGAGCTCTTGTGGAGACTTAGACAGGTCGGAAGATCAAGTCCCTTAGGTCAGAAAATGGAGGGGAGTACACCCTTGGTGAGTTTGTTGATTATTGTGTGAATGCAGGCATCAGAAGAGAGTTCACAGTTCCTTACAACCCCCAGCAAAACGGTGTTTCGAAGAGGAAGAATAGATCCACCGTTGGGGCTACCAAAGCCATGCTACATGATCAGGGATTACCATTGTTTTTGTGGGAAGAGGCCTGCAACACTGTTGTCTATTTGCAGAACAAGAGTCCACATCGTGCCTTGGGGCATGTGACTCCAGAGGAGGCTTTTTCTAGGAAGAAGCCTAATGTTGGTCATTTTCGTATCTTTGGGTGTATTGCATACTCCTATGTACCCAAGGAGAAGAGGACCAAGCTAGAGCCCACTGCAGAGAAGGGCATCTTTGTGGGATACAGTGAGACCTCGAAAGCCTTTCGGATTTATATTCCTGCACAGAGGAGAGTTCTGGTCAGGCAGGATGTGAAGTTCGAGGAGGACAGGGCTTTCAGGAGGTCACATGAGTTAGAGTATCTAGATTCACCAGACCCTCAGGAGTAGGTAAGTCAATCACAGGATCCAGTGGGCAGGGATCAGGAGGTACATCGATTACGGTGTCAGGTCCATCAGTGAGCAGTGGCTCGCGGAGTCAGAGGGGTGGTGCTTCGGGCAGCATGCAGAGCAGTTCACTAGGTAGTCCACTGAAGGACAGTTCACATGGTACTTCAGCGTCTATAGGTACAGGTTCAGGCAGGAGGAAAGCAGACAGACATTCAGGAGTTCAGGCTTCTGATGAGGATGAGGAGTTTCACTCCCCGGTGGGAGAAGTGTGCTCAGGGAAGAGGAAGCCCAAGTGGCTTCAGGATACCTTGAGAGAGGCCACATCTGTTGTTGGGCCGAAGAGACCAGTCAAAGAGAGCAGACCACCTGAGCAGTGCTGTAGCTATATGGTAATGGTTGCCAACATCGTTGACTCTGAGCCTTCTAGCTATGAGGAGGCAGCTAGCCAACGGGTCTGGAGAGAGGCCATGTAGGAGGAGTATTCTTCTATCATGAAGAATGATGTTTGGGAGGTGGTGTCGAGGCTTGAGGGAAAATCCGTGGTTATTTCCAGATGGCTTTACAAGGTAAAGCACGCTGCAGATGGCAGCATCGAGAAGTTTAAGGCAAGTTTTATGGCTAGAGGGTTCTTGCAAGTAGAGGGATTTGACTATGAGGAGACCTTCGCTCCCATGGCTCGATATACTTCCATTTGCTCCATTATATCGATCACAGAGGAGATGGATTGGAAGATCCACCAGTTAGATGTGAAGACCACATTTCTCAATGGCTTCATACAGGAGGAGGTGTACATTGAGCAGCCGCAGGACTTTGAGGTGCATGGGAAGGAGTCCCATGTATGCAAACTGAAGAAGGCACTTTATGGCCTGAAGCAAGCTCCTAGAGCTTGGTACTCCAGGATTGATACGTACTTGCAGGAGAAGGGTTTCACAAAGAGTGATGCAGATCCAATCCTATACTTTATTGTGGTAGGTGATGAGCCTCTCATTCTAGTGTTGTATGTGAATGACTTGGTCATTACGGGTGCAGAGGGACTCATAGAGGGCTGCAAGAGAGATCTTGCTTCAGAGTTCGAGATGAATGACATTGGCTTGATGCATTACTTTTTGGGTTTGGAGGTGTGGCAGGAGGAGGGGAATTTCTTCCTGGGACAGGGGAAGTATATTGTGGACATCCTTAGCAGATTTCACATGGAGGATTGTAAACCCATGTCGACACCTATGATCACTAACTGGAAGAAGCTTCACGCTTCAGATTTCGAGTTGGTGGATCCCACATTATATAGAAAATTGATTGGTTCCTTGATGTATTTGGTCAACACTAGACTAGATATATGTTTTGTAGTCAACAAGATGAGCCAGTTCATGTGTGAGCCCAGGATAGTGCACTGGGTTGCTGCAAAACATATTTTGCGGTATTTGCAGGGGACAGTAGATTATGGTCTGGATTATAGGCAAGGAGATGGAGTGAGATTGGCAAGGTACACTGATTCTGATTGGGCAGGTTGTGCTTCTGATAGGAAGAGCACTTCAGGGTGTTGTTTTGGGTTGGGTTCGACAGTTGTGTCGTGGTTCAGCCGAAAGCAGCAATCAGTAGCATTGAGTTCAGTGAAGGCAGAGTGCATGGAAGCCAATCTGGCTAGTTGTGAGGCCCTATGGCTTCGCAAAATGTTGTTTGGCTTATTTTGTCAAGCGTTGAAACCTTTAGTGATTTACTGTGATAATCAGAGTTGCATTAAACTCACGAAGAATCCATTATTTCATGACAGGTCAAATCATATCAAGATCAAATATCATTTCATCAAAGGCTATGTTCAGAAGGGAGTTGTGAAGCTTGAGTATATTCCCACGGATGAGTAGGTAGCAGATATATTCACCAAAGCCTTACCACGGGGCAAGCATGTCTACTTTAGAGACAAGATGAGTGTGGTGAGGAACACTTTCCTCAGTAAGAGCGAGTGTTGAAATTTGGATACCAGAGGATAAGTGGTTCCTTAAGGTTTTGATCTTTGGCCTAGGGAAAAGTGTCCAAAATTATTTAATTTTTTTTCTCCTAAAGTGACTTTATAAGTGGTAAAGTCAAATCTAATTTTAAAGTGAATTTATAAGTGATAAAGTTACTGTCTAATTTTAAAGTGGTTTTAATAAAGTCAATGTGAAATTAGAAAGTGAAAAGTGACTTTGGAAATAAATGACTAAAAGGGTCTTTATTAAAATGGGGTGAATTAAAAAATAGGAAGTGAGATTTAAATGCACATTTAATCTCAGCCTAAGATCTAAAGCTATCTCAGCCATTGGATTTAGGGATTCTCCAAAAGTCACTTAGGGTTAGGTTAAAGGATGAAAAAAGGGAAAAGATCATTCATTCTTTCATGCGCAGATTGAGAGAGAGGGAGAGAAAGCAAGAAAACAATTCTGAGCAGTGAGAAGAAAGAGGGCAGCGACAATGAGACTTCAACGAATCCGTACAGCATCTTAGAGGTACATTTCCAACACTGTTACCGATGAAATAGGTAACCTGACCTCAAAACGGGAACTCTAGCCCAAAAAAACTCAAAAAACTTGAAAAAACACCCCAAAAACAAAAAAAGTGTATTCTAGAACGCACTTGGTTTTTTTTAAGGTCAAATTTCAACATTTTATAAAATTATGCTAAAAACAAAATTGTTTCTTGAAAAAAGGATTGAAAAAACACCCTCAAAACAAAACCAGTTGATGCTGGAATAACAAAAAAAAAAAAATCATATTTTTTGCATTTTTAAAAACAAAAATAACATTTTTTTAATTTTTAAAATTCAAACATTAAAAAAAACCTAAAATTTAAGAAAAAAAATTTAAAAAATTTAAAAAATTAAAAATTAAAAAAATAAAAACATTTTAAAGCTTAAAATTTAAAAATATATAGGAATAGAAAAATAAAAATTTTAATTCAAACATTAAAAAAACCTAAAATTTAAGAAAAAAATAAAAAAATAAAAACATTAAAGATTAAAATTTCAAAATATATAGAAATAAAAAAATAAAAATATTAAATTAAAAAGAAAAACAAGTTAAAAAAAGAAAGAAATTATGAAAAATTAAATATAGAAATTAAATTTAAAAAAGAAAAAGAAAATGTTTATTAAATTTAAAAAATAAAAATAAATAAATTTAAAGAAATATATTAAATTTTAATAAATTTAAAACTTAAAAAAAAAAAAAAAAAAAAAAACATTTTTGAAATTAAAAGTAAAAAAAATGAAAAATTAATCAAAAATAAAAAAAAAATGAAAAATAAAATACAATAAAAGTATTAAATTTAAAAAATATATATATTAAAAAAACAAATAGATTTTAAAAAATAAATTAAATTTAAATTATAAAAAAATAATATATATATATATATATATGAAATTAAATTAAAAATATACATATTAGATTTTATTAAATTTTAAAAAAAAAATGTTAATATTAAAATAACAAATTAAATTTTTTTTTTTTAAATATTAAATTTTAATAAATAAATAAATAAACAAATAAATTTTGAAATAAAAAATAAATTTTAAATATATAAAAACAAAACAAAACAAAAACAAAAACATTGTTAAAATAAAAAGAAAAAACACTTTAAAAATCAATTAAAATTGAAAAATTGAAAATAAATATATTAAATAAAAAATAAAATTAAAAACAAATTAATTTGAAAATACTAAGTTTAATAAAATATATATATATATATATATAATTTTAGATACACAATTTTAATTGAAATAAATAAAAATATAAAAATTTATGTAATTAAAAAAATAATAATAAAAAATTTAAAATTTAAACAAAAAAATATTAAATTCAAATAAATTTAAAAAAAAAAAAGAAAAACAAAACAAACAAACAAACAAAACAAAACAAAATTTACTAAATTTTAAAAAATTAAATGAAAAAAAAAATAATAATAATTTAGAAGAAGAAAAAAATTAATTAATTAATTAAAAACAAAAACAAAAAAATGAATAAAATTAGAAAAAAATAAATGAATAAATAAACAAAAACAAATTAAAACAAATTAAATTTCAAATATAAAAATTAAATTTTAAAAAAATAATAATAATAATTAAATTTTTTGAATTAAAAAATAAAAATTAAAAAAAAAAAAATCTAATTAAAAAAATAAATATTAAAAATTAAAAAAATTAAAAAAGAATTTTTTGATCATGGTGGCACCGCCACTCGGCCTCCCGCACAGGTGGCGGCGAAGGCCGGCCACTGGGCGAGAGGGCGGGTTGAGAGATCGAGGGAGCGACGGGCCGATTCCGAGAATCGCCCTCCCGCGACGCGGGAATCGCCCACCAATGGCGAGGGGTTGATTTCGAGAATCGCCCTCCCGCGACGAGAGGCCGATTCCGGGAATCGACCTCCCGCGGCGGGTGGGCGATTCTCGGAATCGGCCTCAACGCGATTCCCGGAATCGGCCTCCTGCCATGGGAGGGCGATTCTCGGAATCGACCTCCTGCGGTGGGAGGGCGATTCCTGGAATCGGCTTCCCACGGTGGGAGGGCGATTCTCGGAATCGGCCTCCCGTCGCGGGAGTGCGATTCCCAGAATCGGCCTCACGGCGATTCCCGGATTCGGACTCCCACCGCGGGAGGGGAATCGGCCTCCCGCCGTGGGAGGGCGATTCCCGGAATCGGCCTCCCATCGCGGGAGTGCGATTCCCAGAATCGGCCTTAGGACTCCCGCCGCGGGAGGGGAATCGGCCTCCTGCGGCAGGAGGGTGATTCCCAAAATCGGCCTCAGGCGATTCCCGGAATCGGCCTCTCGCCGCGGGAGGGCGATTCCCGGAACCAGCCTCCCGCGGCGGGAGGGCGATTCCCGGAATCGGCCTCCAGCCCAGGCATCGGCGGAGGCCGGCCTCTGCCGCCACATGGGCGGGAGGCCGATTGGCGGCGCCACCACGATCAAAAAAATCTTTTTTATTATTATTATTTTTTTTTAATATTTTTTTTTTTAATTCAAAAAATTTAAATTTTTTTTTTTTTAATTCAAATTTTTTATTTTAAATTTAATTTGTTTTATTTTTTATTTTATTTTTAATTTAGTATTTTAGATCAATTATTTTTTAAAATTTAAAATTTATTTATTAAATTTATTAAATTTTAATTTAATTTAATTTTTTTTTTTGAATTTTTTAGTTTATTTAGTTTTTCATTTTTAAAATTTATAAATTGTTTCATTTAAAAAAAAAACAGTAAATTTATGTATATTTGTTTTTTAATTATTTGCACGTGGTTTTTTTCATTTTTTTTTTTGTTTTTTTAATGATAGTTTTTTTTATTTTCATTTTCATTTTCAATTTTCAATTTTGTTTTTTTTTTTTTAATTTGTTTTTTTTGTTAATTTTAAAATTTGTATTTTTGTTTTCTTATTATTATTATTATTTTAATTTAAATTTTAAAATTTAATTTTTTCTTTTTTTATTTTATTTTTTTATCTAAATTTTAATTTTGTAATTTAAATTATTTTTAAATTTTCTATTTTAAATTTTTTTTTTTTAATTATATAGTTTTTTTTAATAACTTAGAAAAAAATGTTTTTGATGTTTTTATTTTTTTATTTTTTTGGTTAATTTTTGTTTTTTTTTCTTTAAATTATGTGTATTTTTTTCAAATTTTGTCATTTATTTTAATATAATTTTTGAAGATATATATTTTAACAAGTTAATTTTTTTTTTTACATTTTTATTGGTTTTTTTTATTGTTTATATATATATATATATATATTTATCTAAGTTTTGTGTTTTATCACCAACATGAAAATCACCACTCTAAAAAAAAATGTTGATGCTGCATCAATACGTTTCAAAATTAGCATGAAAATCACCGCTCTAAAAAAAAAAAATTGATGTTGCATCAATACGTTTCAAAATTAGCATGAAAATCACTAACATTTTAAAACAAATATTCATACTTCATAAATAAAAATATTAGAGTGTCAAAAATGTACTAAAAAAAAAAAGGTGATTCTGCATCACCACTTTTCAAAATCGGGTGTTTTTTATGCTACCAAAAAAAAGTAGGTAACAATGTGGTTACCTATTTCATCGGTAACAGTGTTTTCCCAAGGCATAAATCTGTACAGCAGGAGGTTGGCACACTTTTCGAGAAAGTTATGGGCATGCAAATCGAGGGTGGCAGTTCAACATTTAATGTTGTAATAAATGTTGTAAAATCTATGTTTTGTAAGTTTGTTGTTTGGCACCTTTTCCGAGGTGATGTGCAAGCACAGAAATTGAGATAAGTACATTTTTGTGGTATTGTAAAAGCAATATTCATAAATAAAGAGGAGCTTTCGAACTAGTTTTCCCCAAGATTTGTAGGGGGTTTTTCCAGGGTCATGTTGACCAAAAATTAGCGTGTCATTTTCTGTGTGTGGCTGATATATTTTCTGAGTTTTATTTTTGCATTTTTCAGCGCTTTGAAATTTCCAGAATTTGTGTTTTCGGAAATATTTATTATTTCCAGCTTGTGGAATGTATGTTTATGGGAATGGGCATTTAACTACATGGGAGTAATAAGGAGAAACTGATAACGGGGTTGGGTCAAAATTTCTACATCTTTGAAACACTCATGGCACTAGTGTTGTCACACAAAAGAGTAATTGGTTGCTTAATTTTTATGTTGACATCCTTCAAGGCTTCCTTCATCCATAGAATTTGTGTACAACAATCAGTAGCTGCTATATATTTGACTTCAGTTGTAGAAAGAGATATAGATGATTGTTTTTTGCTGAGTCAAGATACAAGACAATCTCCAATAAAGAATGCATTTCCACTGGTACTTTTTCGATCATCCATGCTTCTGATCCAATCAGCATCAGAGTAAGTTGTCACAATAAGAGTTGAACTCTTAGGATACCAAAGACAGAAATTAGTCATTCCTTTCAGATATCTGAGAATTCTCTTCACAGCTACAAGATGGGATTGTTTAGGACTTGACTGAAATCTTGCTACCATTCCTACTGCTAGCATAATATCTGATCTTGTAGCAGTTAAGTATAAGATAGCTCCAATTATTGCCCTGTAAAGAGTTGCATCTATGAGAGGAGTATCATCATCTTTACTTAATTTACAAGTTGTGGTCATCGGTGTGCTCATTGGTGCACAATCTTCCATCCTATATCTTTTGAGCATGTCTTTAAGATATTTTTCTCGAGATATAAACATGTCTGCAGAGGTTTGAGATATTTGTAGCCCAAGAAAGTCAGACAGCTCACCAATCATTAATATTTCAAATATTTTGGACATGTTTATAGCAAATTCATGGCTCATCTCATCATCATTGCTAGCAAAGATTAGATCATCAACGTATACAAGAGTGATCAAAATTTTTTCCTTGTCCGTCTTCATGTAGAGATTGCTACCTGCTACTCCCTTTTTGAAACCTTCTTGTTGCAGATAGTGACCAAACTTTGCATACCATGCTCTAGGGGCTTGTTTTAATCCATACAAGACATTTTTTAGCTTGCATACAAAGTCCTTCCCTTCAGCAAGATCAAATCCTTTTGGTTGCTCCATGTAAACTTCTTCCATGAGATCTCCATTCAGGAACGCTGATTTTACATCCATTTCATAAACCTTGAATCCTTTTGAGCAAGTAAATGCCAAAAACATTCTTATGGCTTCCAATCGAGCTACTGGTGCAAAGGTTTCTTCGAAGTCAATTCCTTCAATTTGCGAGTATCCCTTGCAGACAAGTCCGACTTTATTTCTGATGATTTTCCCATCCGCATTCCTCTTGTTTTTGAATACCCATTTTGTTCCAATTATATTTTTATCTTTTGGGCGAGGTACCAGCTCCCAGGTCTCATTTTTTTCGATTTGAGACATTTCTTCTTCCATGGCCTTTATCCAATAAGGATCTTTACTTTCTTGAGAAAAATTTTCAGGTTCTATTAAAGATAATAGAGCAACATCATATTTTCTTGGAGTGTTTGTCATCCTTCTTCGAGTTTGAATTCCTTCATCTATATTCCCGATAACTTGTTCTTCCGAATGATGTTTTTGAATGAATTTGATCTTAGAAGGAGTTTGTGAAGGTTCACTTGGAGGTTCTCCATCCTCCTCTTCTTTTTCAGGTTCTTCTTCTTCATGATCTTCAATTCTCTTTTCTGGAAGACCTTCATCAATCTTCACATCAATGCTTCCCACTATTTTCCGTAGACGATTGTTGTAACATTTTTTAGCTTTGCTCCTTGTGGAGTATCCAAGAAATATTCCTTCGTCAACCCTAGAATCAAATTTTCCTGGTGAGTCATCGTTTAATTTTATGAAGCATTTGCTTCCAAAAATCCTGAAATATTTTACTGCAGTAGGTCTTCCTTTTCGTAATTCATAAGGAGTATTTTCATTATTTGGTCTTAGTTGAGTTCAATTTAAGGTATAAATTGTCGTCCCAACTGCTTCTCTCCAAAATTTTGGTTGCAAATCAACTATTAGTAGCAATGTCCTTGCCATTTCTTGAATGGTTCGGTTCCTTCTTTCAACTACTCCATTTTTCTTGGGTATCCTAGCAGCAGAGAGTTCTCTTTCGATTCCATGCTCTTTACAGAATTCATCAAATTCTTTTGAGGTGAATTCTCCTCCTCTATCCATTCTAAGACATTTAATCTTGGAATCTTTCTTATTTTCAATGAGAGCTTTAAGATTCTTAAAACATTCAAATGCTTCAGATTTATATTTTATGAAATATACCCACATCATTCTAGTGTAGTCATCAACAAATAGAGCAAAGTACCTTTCACCTTGAAGAGCTAGAGTTCTCGTTGGCCCACATAAATCTGCATGAATGATTGCCAAAGGTTTTGATGTTGAGAACTCCTTAGTTTTGTGGCTAGTTCTGGTTTGCTTTCCATGTTGGCATGGGCCACATATAACTTGATTTGGCTTGAACATTTTTGGAATGTCCCTTACTGCATTAATTTTGCTGATGTTGACCAGGTTATCAAAACTTGTATGCCCCAATCGCTTATGCCATAACCAACTTTCATATGTTTGACTTAAGTAACATTTATCCCCTTGGATTTTACTAAGCATGTAGATATTAGTTGGTGTTCTTACTCCTTTTGCCACAAATTCTCCTGAGGATGAATCTCTTATTTCACAATGTTTAGTACTAAAGACAACATTATGTCCTTGGTCACAAATTTGGCTAACACTTAAGAGATTGTGTTTGAGCCCTTCTACCAGCAAGGTATTTTGTGCCTTTCCTTGTCCATTGACAAGGGTAGCAGTTCCTTTTCCGGTGATTTTAGCGGATCCACTTCCAAAGGATACATTTCCATTTTTGTTGTTCAATGAGACAAACTTATTTTGGTCACCTGTCATATGTTTTGAGCATCCACTATCCACGAACCAATGATTTTCTTCACTATGAGCACATAGAGCTAGACCACATTTATCCGTTTTGAGATTTACACTTTTAGCTTCCTCTCCTTTGAGAGGGAAATTTTGTTCATTATGATCATAATTATTTCATAGTGAGCAAGACGGATCAAACTTAGCCAAAAGATCAAAGGAATTGTAAATTTTTATTTGTCCTTGCTCTTTATGACCACGTGGTTTGTTTGTTTGATCTTTCAATCTTGGTGCTTCATTCTTATGAGCCTTGCAATGCTTAGCTTGATGCCCAAAGTTTTTACAATAGTAACAATACCCAAAAAAATTAGTTTGGTACCTATTGTAATAGCCATAGCTTGAACCAACATTCTTCCTTGGAGTTTCTCTTTCTTCAATTCTTGGTTTTGAGATGGGCCTTTATTCCTGACGAGATGACTTTTCTTCTTTTGGATGGCAAGAGAGTATGTCGACATAACTCCTTCCATTATTCTTTGTACTTGATGATTCTCCTTTGAAACCAATTCCAGATTTGTCATGTTGAGTTTTTGAGTATTAAGAATGTTATCAAGTGCTTGAGAGCTTTGCCAACTCCTTTTGACTTGCTCCAATTCCTTTCTTAGAGATATTATTTCAGCTTCATGTTTTTCAAAGATATCATCCTTCTGTTTTGGCTCACTATTCAAGAAGTCTTCGCTTCTTTTTGCTTCCTCTTTTTCTACTTTGAGAGAAATTATCTTCTTTCATAGATTCTCATTTTCTTCAATGGCACTCATGAGCAATTTATCCATGTTTCCTTCATCTTCTAGTTCTGAATCATCATCATTTGTAAATGCCATGAATAACACTTCTTTGCTTCCAACACAGTTACTTTCCTCATCTGATTCATCATCACTTTCTTTGTGATGACGCATATTTCTAGTTGATTTCTTTTTTATGACTACAAATTCATCTTCATCAAACTCATCTTGTTTGGAGAAGAAGTTCTTCTTATTAAACCCTTTATTTTTGTACATCATCATTTTAGAGTCCTCTTCATCATCACTATCATGTTTATGAGGACATTTTGCAGCGTAATGACCTATTCTTCCACGTTTGAAACAAATAAGAGGGTACTTACCTTTTAGCTTAGATCCCTTCTTAAGTCTTCGTACAAATTGAGCTAATTCGATTTCAGCATCAGATTCATCGTTGCTGCTATTCCATCCTTTTCCTCTTTTTGTTGATTTGAATGCTGCTTCTTTGAAATTTGGACTTCCTTTCCTCATCTCATAGGCAATGAGAATTTCATGAAGTTCATCCATCTTGAGAGTATCTAGGTCCCTCATTTCTTCTATGGCACTTACTTTGGAGTCAAATCTGTCAAGAAGTGATCTCAGGATTTTTTGAAAAATAATGCTTTCTTCAATATTTTCTCCTAGCCCTTTAAGAGAGTTAACCACTTCAGCTACTCGGAGGAAGTATTATGATGCAATATCTTCTTCATCATCGATTTTCAAACTCTTGAATTGTCTTCTATAGGTTTGAAGCTTTGCCTTCTTAACTTTGGAGTCCCCATCATACAAGGAAACCAGCTTGTCCCATACTTCTTTGGCTGAGTCACAATTCATGACTTCCGTGAATTTAGAATCGGTAATTCCACTAGTGCTGGAATTTTAAGCTTTGGCATTAGCAATGTAGGCTTTTCTTTCTTTTGGATCAGTTGGAAGACCGGAGGGAGCTTTGTACCCATCCAAAACAGAGTGCCATACTTCAGGACCAAGAGACATTAGATAGTAGGACATTCTCTTTTTCCAAAAACCAAAATTTGTTCCATCAAAGATAGGCAACTTCCTAGTTGTTTCTATGTTCTTAATTGTGCCTAAGAATCCTTCTTCCAGCTATTAGGTTGATAATGAAGAAGCTAGCTCTGATATTAATTGTTGGAAATATTGAGAGGGGGGTGAATCAGTGTTTCTTTTCAATTGTTAATTTTTCCCAGTTAGACTCTTCATAATTAAAAACATAGAGGTGTATAATAATGATATTAATAAGGCTCAATAAGAACTTCAATCATTTTTCAAATAATTGAGTACAATAGATGTATGAGGACACCAACCCTTTAATGAATCAGGCACCAACCTATTGCCAAGCACCAACTTGGACTTTGATGAGGCTCCGACCTCTAGGGCTTTGACCCTATCCTCTCCAAGGAAACAACCTTGTATTTAGGGGCACCTACCCCAAGGACACCAATCCTTTTTATCTTCTTTTGATATGAAATGAGAATGATACTTACTTGAATGTCCTTGACATACTTCTTCACAATTCAATCAGCTCCAAAAAAAAAAACTTATTCTTGTCTTCACACAATCTTTACCATGCTCTGTCTGCCATTTGATTTTACTACATTGTGCAGGTTGTTTAATCACTGTAACAGGGTCCAAGATTACTAGAAAGGATAATTGCCTTTAATCCATGCCACAATGGGAGATTTTGTCATTGTACATGTGTTGCTACAAAGTCCAAGCGCTGTCTTTTTAAAGTCTACAACTTTTCTATAGGTGAAACTGAGCTCCACAAATCTAAACGAGCCACTGTGTAATGTCACAGTCTGAATAGAAGGTTGATGTTGGAAAACAAAAACGAGCTCCACAGAATCTGTTGTTGGACCAAGCCACTGTGTTATATCCTAGTCCAAAGTATACCCAGTTTGCTGAAGGTATTACTACAATCTGAAATGCATAGTCCCTTGTCTAAAATTTACAGTCCGAGCTCCTCCTGAGGGTAGGTCTGAACTATATTATCACAGATCTTTTTCTATAGCACTCTGCCCTTGCTGCAATGATAGCGTATCAATTCGAGAATGATAAAAACATTTATAGTTATTCCCCAATCAACTGTTTTATAGCCCTTACTTTGGTGCCCTAGTTTACAAGGAGTAAACTGTAACTCGCATTTTTCCCGAGCAGCTTTTGATCCTTTTCAGAGCCCTTTTTCTTCCTTTTGTTCACGAGTTGTGAACAATGGTAATTGCCGTGTTGTTTCACCGAAAAGGATGATAAAAAATGAAGTCCGAAAAAGTGCATATATAGTGGCTATATTTTAGAAATCTGAAGGGGCACGTTTATGGAAAGAGGCCGACATGTAAAATAGGAATAGCTCGGCTGGAGTTTATGTTATGGGTATATAACTTCAAAAATCAATTTTTCTTTAACTAATAGGCGTTTGAAGGCATGTGAGGGCTCATTGGAAAGAGGAAACTGTCCTCTTTCAGATGGTATAAGACTCATTCATAAAGATTGATATTATGATGGTGAAAAACTTTATTTATTGCGACAGACCTTGAAATGATATAGGCATATGATGATTAGAGCAATTTGGCTTTGTTAAAGGGATCATCTAGTGTGATGGTAGTGTAGGCTTCATTAGGAGAGCTCAAAAAGTTTATTTTCATTAATGACAATTATTTACCAACAGAAATAAACATAATATGACCTCATATGAAATATGAGGTGGTTGAGGAGATGAAGGAACTATGTATAGAATTTCTTGGGGAGCAATATGTGAAGAAAGAAAGAAGAGTTCGTGAAAGATGCAACTATAGTCACATAAGATAAGATCAGTGATCAACATTCGATGACTAGAAGAATTGGCTAGGGCATCTCCAAAGAAAAGATATGAAGACCTTAATAAAGTTTGTAAAGGAAGGAGACCCTTGACATTGAAAGTCTTGGAGATGTGTTTATGAATGTGCAAAATGTTGATGTTGCAAGCAACAGATGTCATGATGAAAGGTCATCATAAAAGGTAACTTTGATTTGATGTTCATTTTTTATTTTTGAACATTTGGTTGGGTTGAAACAGGGTTACCGAAAGAGAGTTATAGATGACACCTACAAGAAGATATCTTGAAAGGAACATGACTTGGAAAGTTGTATGAAGGAAAGCTAGATGTGGACTAGAAGATCACTTTCCGATGAAAAAGAAGCATGACATGAATATTATTTCAACCCTATGGCTCGTTGAAGGAAAGTGATGGATGGTCGATACCCTACGAAGAAAATCTAGAAGATGAAGGCTCCATAATGAAGAAGATGAAGTTCATGACATCAAAGGGGGAGCCCTAAAAGTAGCTGATAGTACCATGATCTCCACCAAATTGGTAATAATCCCCTAGTTAAGAGGGAGCTTGGACAAGTCGTTGATTAAGAGGGAGCTTGGATATATTCCTTTTATAGGAATGGGTATATCTTCCCTAGTTGAGAGGGAGAGATAGACACATAATTCTTATCTTCATATTGTGAAGAAAGAATGGAGGATTGAGCAAGCATCTGAGATTGATTCTGATACTCTTTGAGGATGTGGTAGGGCATCCAAAATAGGTAAGAGTAGTCGAAGAGGAAATTCCTTGAGGATGGGTTATTCCAAGATTGGAATTTTCCTAAAAGGACATACCTTGTGAACACTTGGGTGGGGTATGTGCCTTGAGAGACAATGATGATGGTGTCTTTTAGTCATTGGTCTCGCCAACATTGTGCTCTGATCTTATGGAGAGATAGAGTTGTTAATCAAGGCCTTTCTATGTGACAACGGTGGCTGGTATGATGAGATGCTCTGGTATAAGTTGATAAGATAGCTTATGAGATGGCTTACCAATCCGACTCTTCTTATGAGAATTCTTCAGTTTGAGAATGTCCAAGTACCTTGTATGAATTATGAATACCTCCCTAGTTAAGAGGGAGTGTTGAAATATGTAACTGGGTTCGGTCTTCATAATGACATATGTAATCATGATTTTATGCATTTGATGTAAAGAGAAAAAATAAAAGTATCATTGTTATTCTTGAGGCATGGGTTTCATGCTCAAGGTTATTAGATTTATAGGTCAAGCACCCATTGAGTTCTTATAGGGTTTGTATTTGAGTCAACAAGTAATAAGAGTCATTGTCATGTATGGAAGACCCTTTTGGGCACGTTGCATATTGTAAAGAAAATGTATTTGAGTCAAAATTATAGTCAAAGACCCTCCAAGACCTTGTCAATGGGCAAGCAACAAGTCAGCTTGCATGGAAGATCAAGTCGGCCTCATGGAAGCAATTGGTACCCCTATAAAGCCTATATATAAGAAGGAACTCAACCTCATTTGGACACACACAAGCAAGTTCGATCTCCTCAAGAAAGAAGCTGAGAAAGGACGGAAATCAAGGATAAAAAGGAAAAGAGCAAGATCAAAGTTTTGGACCTCTCTCTCTCTCTCTCTTGTATTAGGATTTCTACAGTCACTGGGCAAGATGAAATTCTAAAGCTGCATCAAAGTTGTGAAGTTGCGTCAAATCTGTGAAGTTGCATCAAGGTCGAAGTTGCAAAATTGAATCAAGGATGAAGCTGGGAAGTTGCATCAAGATCGAAGTTGTGATGCTGCATCAAGGTCAAAGTTGTGGAAATTGCTAGATCGAAGTTGCAGAAACTATTGTTGGGGGTCGAAGTTGCTGAAAAGTCGAAGTGTGTTTCTAGAAGCAGTGTAGAGAAAGTTCATCAAAAAGGAAAGTTGACTTGGTCTTGGAGGGGTCTTGGTCAAGGGTCATAGGTCTTGGAATTCGTCAATTGAAGTTCTATAAAAAGAGGAGTTCTTGTGGATTTTCCTCTCCACAAGGGAGGTTTTGGCCCTGACTGATAGTGTATATCTTGTGTCCTTTTGTCTCATTGTTCTTTCTTGTTTAGTAGTTGTTTGATGATGAGAAAATAATAATCAAGTTGAAGAAGAAGCTAATCAAGATAAGTAAAAATATATCACAAGCAGTTATCAATTTAAGAAAAATCACTTAATCTAGCTGCCCCTAGATTTCTCAACAATTAGATGTGGTTATCAGATTGAAATTTGTACTAGTCTTGATTGCACTAGAAATCAACAGTTATGAGCGGTAAGTTGTGTTGGATCAATCGAATGAGTTCGAGGTTTATCAACAAACTCCCATATCTCGTTTTCCTCCAATACAAAGACAATGCACTCTCACCAAGGATTGAAGTTAGAAGCACCTTCAAATCTGTCCTCGAATCTCAACCCTGTAGCCATTTCCTTTATCCACAAAACCCAGTAAGCCAACGACCTCTTGATGAAAATAACCTGCAGCTTTCACCTGTTCACACTTTTGCCAAATCTTGGTTTCCTTTCAGAGGCTTGAGAGCTCTGATACCCTGTTAGCTTTCTTAAGCCCAGATCTGCTTTCAAATTCCAATAAAAATAATTTATGCCCAGATACGTGCACGGAAAAGAGAAAATTTCAGATTTGATTTTATGAACAGAAATAGATTGAGCTTAGTAACTTTAAAATGCACAGCGAAAACTGAAAACTAATCACACAAATATGACATTAATTTTCACCCTAGAAAACCCCAAAGAGAAAAACCTGCAAAGAGGTAATTTATATCTTCAGCCCATAGAGAAAAGTCTGGAAATTATTACAGAAATTATTAATCCTATATAATTCAGAAATTAGTAAAACCTATACAATTCAGAAATTTCTTGGAGATCATGCCCAGAATTCAGCCCAACATTTACCCAATGCTGTATGGCCTCCTTGGGATTCATGCCACATCAAAAACGTGCCAGAAGCTGGCTCAATCTGCATGCAGCAGATGTAAATCTCCACGCTTCCCTGTGTGCACCTGTAAGCCTCTACAATTGCAACTAGAAGCCTTGGGATGTGTGCAGTAGGATAACCCCCTTGAGTTTTCTACCTTGAGATGCGTGCAGCCCTGAAAAGATCGACCTCTCTTCTCCTCAATGATTTCTCTTCTCTAAGAATTGATTTCCTTCCTCTTCAGGTCAAAAGTACCTACATGTTCAACTGTTATGTCTTTTCCTCTCCTTGGATCTCCAAAGTGATTAACAGTCAATAATCTTGATCACTTGAGATCAATGATCACGACTTAATCTCTCATTCACACAACTCAACTCACTTTTTAGTCATTATAAAATAAAATAAAAATTAATTGTCTTCATAAAAATAAAGTTAATATCTAGAGAGTATCTTCTTCTACATGCTAGACACAATGCCAATGTAGAAGTACATGTCCGAGCCACCACCTTCAACAAAATGAAGGGAAGTACTAAAGAGGTTCCATATGAGATTTTCTTTCGAAAAAGCAAAAACAAAAAAAAAACTGCTTGGAATGAGGCATTGTCCTTGGAACAATTTGTTTACTGGTAGATGCAAATCATCTAACATAATATATTTACTGTTATTCACTTGCGAGCTTTAGTACATATACCATTAGGATAGGTCAACAGACAATAAGAGAAGAAACAAACGACGGCTATTAATAACTTTCAGTAAGACGGATCAACAAAAGCAATAAAAACATGACAGGTGGTCAGCTACAAGGCACTAACCCTATTAAATATTCCCGAGATGTGCACTTCAAGGGTATTATACGACCCAGCTTATCAAAATTATCAGATATATCTCCGTCATACACGTCAACTGCAAATGACTGACAATACAGTGCACTAAAGGCAAAATAAAATATAAATGTAGATGTTTTCTTAGTTTTCGTTCAAATCCTTGTGCTGATTCTGCTCATGTTCTTGATCATCTTGTCAATGATTAGAAATATAGGATTGGGTGAAACATACATAGAAGAAAATGTGTAATAGACTTCGGTAATTATCGTTCATCCAAGGGAAACACAGGGGATGTCATTAAGAGTGTCCATCACCCACGTATGGTTAAATAACTCAAATATTTTGTAAAATTTATATCTTAAACCTGTTTTACTCATATTTGATAGTGCCTGCCCTTCTACAAAAATATAATTGGCTAATAATTTCGACATGGACATATATGCATGAAGCCCTCCAGGTCCTTCGAAATGAACTGATAGAAATCATCACTATAAAATGGAAGTCCTGGGAAGTTCAGCTACATAAGTCAAAAGATCATAAAGGCCCAGCTTGCCTTTTACCAGTTATAACACATGAATTGAAAAATTGAATGTCTGACATCAGTGTAGCCATAACACATGAATTGAATTAAATTGAATGCCTGACATCAGTGAAGACATAACAAATGAATTGAATTCATGAACTGGGAGAGTGCCACCCACTAAGCACTGGATCTACCCCCGATTGCCAGCCATCAATATCAGAATATGAAGTAATATCATTAGCAGAGTACAGACAACATTAATTCAATAAATGAGCAAAAGCACTGTAGAAGAGTGGATCTGGAAGTTCAAAAAACTACGAAAGAGGGAGGCATTCTTGTAGGAACGAGGGAATGTTTGAGGAAGGGGCATCTAAACCCTTAATTATGCACTCTCAAAAACAGGGATCATGCATTGTCATGACCGCCTACGGATTCAACTGGACTGTTTCTTTATCAACTGATGCAGGTTCCACAGCCTCTGCCATAAGAATTTCAACATTATTTGAGTCCTCATTTGGTGGCACAGCAGTTTCAGTACCCTGGCCCTCCTCATCAGCTTTTCCAGCAGCCTCTTTTTTTTGTTCTTCAATCACAGAGACCTGCATCACTGTTGTGTTATAGGCCTCTATTGTTCCAGCAACTTTTCAATACATCAAAAAGGATACAAAATATTACAGTTTTAGGAAATGGTGCATTGCTTAATTGAATGATTGTAAATATTTCATATCAGATTAAATAAGGCTATTTCTACCACAGGTTTTAACTTTGTTATCTGCCAACCCCAAACAAAGTAATTGGTGGACAGCAAGACAGAGAATGGTAGAATTATTTCATATGTGAATACATGCATCCAGCAATGTGTCAGTGAATAATCAAACAGCATAAATTGCTAGCCCTCAATGTGTTGGACATGCACAAGGATAGAAAATATCCTGATCTATTCATGGATAGGACATCACAGCATGTAGGTGCTATTTTCACAGAAAACCCATATGAACTAATAGGATTACAATGTAAAGGACTCCACTTGTTACTCTAAGTAGCTAAAGAAACAAAAACAAGCTGGGAAACAGCCATTTTGCATTTGAAAGCCAAGATAAGTTGCTTGTTATGCCCTTTGATCTTGGTTAGGAATCAGGATATAGTACATTTTATTTTATTTCCTTGCCTTGGCCTGCCAATACATTTCCAATTTTAAATTTCAATACCATCTAAGTAAAATTCAACGTTAGTAGCCCAAGGGGTTAGCTCAACTAGTGGTTGCCAATGTTGCTGGACATTTGGCTAGTTCCGTGCCAGCAGGTGCGCAGTTCAAAATTCAAATCCCCCTGGGTTAGGTGCACTAGTCTACACTAATAGGTTTAATAGAGAAGCGATCCACAAATGTGGCGAAGCATCCCTTGGATTTCCCTAAAGGTTTTCCCTGGGAAGGAAAAAATAAATTCGACATTAGTCGGTTTGATTTACGGTTATACTGTTCTTAGATTCCCTAGATCATGCTGAACCTGAGTTTACTTCTATGACATGGTTTTTATGGGAATATGAAATCTTTCATGTTTTTTTTCTCATCCAATAAATATCCAGCATAATTATTCATGAAAGTACTCAAGCCTGGAAGTAGGGTCACCTACACTTTAAAAGGGCGTCAGCATTTGAGTAATAGGAAGTTGGAACAGTGGACCAATGCTATATTCAGATGCATTAAACAAATTATAACCATTAACAATATCATGCCTAAATGGATGGAAAGGGAAGAATGGGAATAAAAGATGTTTGCCACATATGAAACATACAAGCAAAACACAATCATCATTTCCATCTGAGGCAAATAAAGCAACAGCAATGAACAAAGATAAAATAGATTAACTTATCTTAAGAACAGCAGATTAATATATTGACAATATGTTGAGGGAATGGTAGCGTAAAAGTTGTTAGTCGTGATTTTTAACAAAATGGATGTTTTCGGAAGAATATTTTTGCATCATATATGAGTTAAACCAGTTAGCATGTAAATTCTAAATAGTACTTAAAACTGTCCTATAAGTTACCAAGACTGCAACAGAACAGGTAGAAATCAACCGACATATTAGTCAATCAACTCAATAAAGGTGCAAAGCTCAACAGGGTAGCATATGAAATGAAGCAAGGTTGAACAGTTTGTCTTGAGTTGTATAGGGATTAACTAACATAGAACACTTTTTACATATAAGTATGTATGTTATATATAAAGAGACAGCTCTTTGATGTTGTTTGACACTATAAGAGGGAGGAAATGAAAATTACTGCCATATACTATTCTGCAATCCTTTAGAGATACAAGTCTGGCAAAGATCCCAAAACCACAATGTGTTGATGGTTGTATGGGTTGCACCAGAGGTTTGGCTGCTATAATATGTATGCACAAAGGCTTAGTTCTGAGATCAGAAATGGATGTTGTACCCTCGTATCCCAGTCCTTTTGGTCTGACCATCCAAATCAATGTGCCTGTATGTTGCTGTGTTCCGGTAGACAATTATACTCAATTATGATTTTTCAGTGTGCCCAGAACTGCCTCCCTTGGCTCTCTGTGCACCAACTTCAAAATTTCTTCCTCCATTCCAAGTGAGATTTCCCAGCAATACAGTCTGTCTTGGGAAGGAAATATATATGATCTACAGATGGATACTACGGTGAAAACAATGTACAGTCACCACTATTCACAATTTCACACCCAGACTTGCATTAATTTACAGAATCCACTCATTACTTCCATTCACACACCACTTCTCAAGCATTATCCTTTCCATGCTGAGACAACTAGTGTGAAAAAAAAAATTATCATTAACAGCATTAACATAATTATGTTTATCCAGATGTACTAACAGATTTCATGCTACAGTCCCAGGTATGAATGGCAACCACTGCTGAACTAATTACACACAATGTCAAAGCATTCATACAATCGAGGCATTCTAGACATTAATTGTAAACATTAGAAATCTTTCCCAAGTTACTCATTGCATGCCAATGATTCATAAGAAATGAATAAAAGAAATTAATGACATGTTATTAACAAAACAACAAGAATAAACACCTACCTTTTCTTGAATTGCCCACCAAAACAATCAACTTCCACCCAACCGTAGGCACTCTGAAGTGCACAAATATATATGAAATAAATAATTATAAAAAATATATATATAATGGGTAAATAGTTAAATGATGAATATTACAATAAGCCCCCGTTATGAATACCTAGGTGGGGTTCCTTTACACTAATGGATATGTCTTTAAAAAAATACATGTCTATTCACTAATTTATTAATTATCATTTGTTATGTATATAACATTGCCGCCTTCTTTAAGAAATATGTTGTCCTTGAAGCATAATAAACAGAATTCTTTCAAGTTGGGGACGTTTCTATGGATGGCTTTTCTCTGGTTTTGACATTGTTCGCACTTTGAGTGTTTGGTGAGGTTCTTGTATATTCTTGCATCTTCGTTTGAGATTGGAAGCTTCAACACCATATAATTTATAGTGTCAACCTTGCCAATTAAATTCCATGAACTGTTCTTCAAGGTTTTAGTATAACTTCCCAACTATATCAACCATTCCGCACCTAACACCATATCCATTTCTTCAAGTAGTAAAACATAGAGTCCTGTTTGTACTTTCAGTTCTTGTATTTGAATTGAAGCCTTATGACAGTTTCCCACTTCCTTGAATTTTTGCCCATAGCGACCTTAACAGTGTCGTCCTTGGCTGGGTACACAGAGATTAAGTTGTCTTGCAAGAGTAATATCACGAAATTGTGACTGCTCCCATAATCTACTAATATTGTGATTTCTTTTCCTTTCAGGATTCCTTTGAGCTTTAGCATATTTGGTTTCCTTTTTTCTGTAATTCCCAGACTTTTGTGGATAGTACTCTTCTTTGTTAAATGAGGTGGAGTATATCGAAGTATAGGAGCTTGGGTATCTTCTCTTTGCAATAATCCTTTGAGTTATCTACCGGAGGAATTTTCGTAATGCAGGTGATTGATGCTAATGACATTTTTGGTGAGTTTTCATTTCATCAGTGCCCATCATGTTTTCTTCAACAGCAACCTACACTTCCTTCCCATCTATAATTTTATAGTGATACGTGTGGTCAGTTGCACATTTATGGCCATTGGCCCATCTTTTTCCACATTTACAACATTTTTTTCCCTTCTTTTTCATTTCCCCCTCAAAGTTGCTACTAGAAGAGTCAGAGTCGCGTTCGGCTTCATATCTATAAGATTTTTGGCCCATGTATTTGCGTCCCAATGTCCATTTGTCTCCACATAACCGACAATCACTCTCTTTTCATCGTGAATAGGTCTTATCAAATTTTGGTAATAATGATCCTTCAGATTTCTTCTCTATAGCTTTTGCTTTATGAAATGCATCTTCCATTGTTGTAATATCATGTAACTTCAGCTCGTTTTGGATGTGTGGTTTTAGTCCAGTAATATAAGATAGAACCAAACGTTCTGTCAATAATGTAGATACTCTCGTAGCCAGTGCTTCCCATTCACATGTGAAGTCATCCACATTCCCTTGTTGTTGCAACCTAGTGAGTTCTGTGAAAAAGTCCTCTTCTTTGATGCCTTGAAAACGTTTAAAGAATTCATCCTTAAATTTGTTCCAACTTATTGCATATGCTGATTTTTTCCACCACATGTACTAGTTGTATGCAGTTGCATGGATGCATATCTGATCTTTTTAGCTTTGCTGAACCAAGCCACACCCTGTTTTTCGTTCCCATCAAATTTTGATAATTCAAGTTTTGCTCAGGGAGGATATGCGAAGATTGGTTGCCTATATGGTTGCTATTGGTTTTGGATCATCATGCCATGAGTAGGTATATTTAACTGTGGACTAGGAGTATTATGCAGGGTTTGAGGTATATTTATTTGGGGGCTTGGTATGTGACGCGAGTTAGGTGAATTGAAAGTTTCAGAAGCATTTTGTTCTGGACAAGATGTGTTTTCCAATGTGACATAATTTATTAGGAGGTTTTGTAACTAAGTGAATTGATCCTTTAATTCTGCGTGATTTTTGTTGACCAAGTTCCCTAGTTCTGCTTGATCTCGTTGTATAACATCATGATTGCGATTGATCTATGATCCTAACTGTGCAGGCTTCTCCCTTAATTCCTTCTGAAGTGTTTCATGTCGTTCCTCCATCTTGGCCAACTTCGTACTAAACTTTCTCATAGTCATTGTCCTAGTGACCTATATGATAGAATATACCATAGGCCAAAGGTTTATTAAAACCACGGGTCTATAAACCACCAACAGTAAAAGCAAATATAATCTTCCTTCCTTTTTCTTGTCATTTCCTTTTTATTAATCCTATCTTTCCAATACCATGGGTTTTTGAAATGCAGGGTGCCTTTCCACTAATGGATGTGTCTTTACAAAAAGACGTGTCTATTCACAAATTAATTAATTAGCATTTGTCATGTTTATAACACACTCCAAAAATGCAGAGGCCACTCCCAAGCCAAGGCTATGAGACCACAAGCGTGAATTCCTATTGGCTAGCTCTGAACATTGTCACGTAGTCCAACCTATAATGCTCAGACAGGGAAAATATCATTGTAATTCCTCTGGGTATAGTAATCCATCATATCCCCTCTCAGACCAGCACAACACTAGGATAGGAGTTACCTTCTTTTAATTGCAGTCACCTAGGTAATCCTTTTTTCCCTCAGTGCTCCAGTGCTAGAAGAAGAATTCTACTGGTTACTAAAGATTTCCAGCCTTAAGCAATTGTTGATCTTTCCTCCAGCAATCATAGGTAATTCCGGTCAAGGTTTTCGTATATATATATATATATATATATGTATATATATATATATATATATATATATATATATATCAGCAGGCTTTGAAAAGAAATTGTGCAGGAACAAGAAAGTATGGGTAAAATTAAAGAAGAAGAATGAACGAAGAACCCCTTGCATGGCTAAAAATTCATATACTTCCAAAAAAACTAAGACTATGTTCATTCTCAATTAAGAGTCAAGACATTTATCATTCCTTTGGACAAATATCTTGCGAAGCTGAAAGTCTTCAATAATCATAAAGTGAAGCTGAAGAACTTAGGGTAAGTTCAAGGAAATAATAAAATAAATTAATTCTCCTAGTCCTCTTTGTTTCCCTCTCCTAGACCTATAGCCTCCTTTATGCTTGCATGCAGCCTTCTAGCGGTTTTATTAATATAATCAAAATGTAAATGCATGCAAAACCAAAATCCACTATGGGAATGTTCGCCCGCTTGCTGAATAATTAATGTATCATGTCATGCTCAAAAATAGTCTAGGCTTCTAGCCAGATTATCATTAAACATATACATTATTTATCCCGCATAATTCAGGGGCCAAAATCAGGATATTTCATTCCCCTCGCCCTTAGATCAGCACCAGCCTCAATGCAATATCAAGATTGAAATGAAAACAGGTATGCCTCATAGCATCATCTAGCACCCATGTTGCTTCATGAACACTGTAATGTGACCATTGGGCCTTTACTTGCCCAATGGCTTTGTTCCAAAGCAATACGGCATTCAAGTCAAAGATGTAAAATAATTATATTTTGCAATCTCCTAATTCAAACTAAATCAAAGCCCCATACATTACATAATTAGGATCATATGCATGTTTCATTAGCAAAGATAAATGAAACATATTGTGAGCTTTTCTTTTAGCAAGCAATGCAAGCCTTTATGCAACTGGTCCTATTCTATCAAGGACTTAAAAAGGTTGACAATATCTCAATGCAAGCTTGGCACGGGTTACGAGCTTTAGTGAGTTTTTCCTTGGTCTCATTCTAAGAAACACATGATCTCCAAATCCAAATTCATTGTGCACTCTGCTTTTATCTACATAATTTTTCTTCATACCCTGCACTTCTTTCAAGTTCTGCTTGATTCGAGTGTTAAATTATGAACCCAATAACTTGGCAATTTATTTCCTAGCATATTAATCACAGATCTACTAAATAAAAGCATGATCAGGATCTTAACTAAACTAGAAAGCAGAAGCAAATAAAAAACTAATCTCAATCACACATTACACAAAAGTTTTCTTCTCGATCAAATCAATTCTTCATTAAATCTTTAGAACTTACACAGGCTCCCTTAATAGCTCACTGAGAAAAATACATACAACAAGAACCTGGATCTGATCCAGCTGATCAAGCCCTAAACCTGTCTTTCGATTTGCTTGGCTGATTGTGATGTCCCTTGTTGCCCCTTGCATCGTCCTTGAACCCAACACATTTGAATGGAAGTCCTCCACCCAATCACTAAGATGTCCTTTTCTCAATGTCTTGTCTTCACTCAATGTGTCCTATCCCTTAGTTTAGCCATCCTTTTATAAATTTGAGTTATGACTGAATGCACAACCCCAATTTCCAAAGTGATTGATGGTTGAGATTAGATCTCACCTCACTTGAGATCGACGATTAAGATTCATCTAATTCACTAATGCAAAAGCCTTTGCATTTTATTAGATTAACTCACTTTTTCTAATAAAATAAATTACTTTAATCACTAAAGTAGTTGCTAAGGTTAAGGGTGTATTAGGCGACACCCATATGCCTAGACACTTATGCGTATGCAGAAGTACTTATCCGAGCTACAAATGTCAACATTGTTATGGCCATTGGGCGCTATATTAAGACCCTAATAAACATTCATTATTAGTTTAATTGTTACACACCCATATGCCTAGACACTTATGCATATGCAGAAGTACTTATCCGAGCTACAAATGTCAACATTGTTATGGCCATTGGGCGCTATATTAAGACCCTAATAAACATTCATTATTAGTTTAATTGTTATTAGGATGTCAGCTAGAGCCTCTCATGGTCCCATTTTATTATAATTGAACCTTTTGTCTCCTATACACACACACACACACATATTGTCTTAGAATCATAAAATATTGTCTTGTACATTGTATTCATTGTAAAAGGAGGTTCCCCCCTCAAAGAGGATTGTAATTAGTGATTTCTTATCATTTTTAAGGCGCAAGGCTCATAACATTTGGTATCAGAACATATGATCCTAGGCTTTCCTGCTTCAAACGAGCCATCTTGGCATTTTCGCTATAACTTTTTTTCTAGGATGCTTTAAATGGTGGAAATTTCAGCATATTGAGGAGAAATCTCGAAGAACATCTGGTTAAAATTGCAGATCTTGGTTCACAATACTTTTGGAGATATGTTGTAAGGAAGTTAGGGTCCCTGAATGCTCCTAAAGTCAGTTTCAAACAAGCCAGTTTGGCATTTTCACTATAACTTTTTCCTTGGACATTTTAGATAGTGAAATTTGGATCATATTGAGGTGAGATCTCGGGGAACATCTAGTTAAAATTTCAGAGTTTGGTTCGCTATACATTTTGAGATATACTCTATGGAAATTACGTTTGTCAAGGACCTTGAAATCAGTTTTTCAAACAAATGAGCTTGACATTTTCGATATAATTTTTTCAAAGATGCTACAAATAGTCAAATTTTGAGCATATTGCAGAGCTATCTCCAAGAACATCTGGTTAAAGTTTCAGATTTTGGTTCCCTATATTTTTGGAGGTATACTCTCTAGAAGTCGGGGCTTGTGAAGGGTCCTTAATGTTGAGAAATCTAGGGCAGACACAAGAGGTGATTTCTCTAGCAATGATAACTGCTTGTGAAGCCTTTTACTTATCTTAATTATATTCCTTTTGACTTGATTATTATTGTGAGATCTTCTTCATCAAACAGCTACCAAATCATAAAGAACAACAAGACAAAGAACAAAAGATATAGGCGATCAGCCAAGGCCAAAACCTCTCCAACTTGAGAGGAAAACCCAAACGAATTCTTCTTCTTATCGAAACTTCAATTGATGAATACCAAGACCAAGACCCTTGGCATATCAACCTCTCCAAGACCAAGTCACAAGGTTACTTTTCTCTGCTTACCCAAGTCAACACTGCTCAAACTGAATTCTAGCACTGCAAATTATGGCCTTCCTCCACAATCCTGCAATTCTTGGCTACCTGAAACTTCTGCAACTTCACACGTGTGGGCTAAATTATGGATCTTGATGGCGGTTTCCTTCTTTGCTTGACTTCAGGGCTTCTCCTTGTGACTTCGGCTAGCAAGAGAGCTGGATTGGTGACTTTCTTGATGACTCCTTCAAGGACTGATATGATACCACTGCAAAAACTCTAGATTTTGTCACACATGCGAGGAGAATAACCCAAAACAGTGCCAAAGTACTTCAGTTTCTATCCCTCCTTACTTTGCTTGATGATGAGCCCCTTCTCTAGTGTTTTTCGCACTTCCTTTTCTATTTCAGATGCTTGACTGAATTGTCCTTCAAGTGATGCCAAGTGCTCCTATATATAGTGGTTTGTTCATGCAAGATAGGCTGACTTGACCTTTTGACTAGGCTGACATTCTATTCTAGAATCATCTTCGTCTTCTTTTGAAAGCAGACGTGATGAGGTACTTGTGACAAGGTCTTGGAGGGTTTATGACTCCAATAAATTCTCTTTTTACAATATGTAACATGCCTAAATAGGTCTTCAATACATGACATTGACTCAATTGACTTTATGACTTAATGACCAAACTTAATAGCTCACAATGGGAGCTTCATTTATAAATAAAATTCCTCGAGCATGAAACCCATGCATCAAGCATAACAAAATAATTTTATTTTTCTTCTTTTCATTAGTAACATAAAATCATAACTACACATGTCATTATGAAGACCAAACCTAGTTACATATTTCAACACTCCCTCTTAACTAGGGAGGTATTCATAATTCATACAAGGTACTTGGACAATCTCAATCTGAATAATTCTCATGAGAAGAGTCGGATTGGTAACCCATCTGTATAGCATCATATCATTCAACATTGTCCCATAGCAAGGCCTTGACTAACAGCTCTATATCTCCACAAGATCAGAGCACAATATTGGCAAGAACAATGATTTATAGAAACCCTCATCATTGTGTCTCTCAAAACATACCCGGGTTTACTCAGAATATGTTCCACCAGGACTATTCTTATCTTGGATTCCCAATCCTCAAAGAATATCAGTCCTCTACAACTACTCTTATCTTGGATGCCCTACCACATTCTCAAAGAGTATCGGATGCCAGATGCTTACCCAGTCCTCCATTCTATCTTCCCAAGTGAAGACAAGAATGATGTGTCTATCTCTCCCTCTTAACTAGTGAGGACATACCCATTCCAATGAAGGAATGTACCCATTCCTATAAAAGGAATGTACCCAAGCTCCCTCTTAATCAGGGACTTGACCAAGCTCCCTCTTGACCAGGGACTTGCTTCCAGCAGCACTTTAGGTGGAGATCATGGGACGAACAACTGCTTGTAGTACTCCATCTTTCGATGTCATGAATTTCTTCTTTGTTGTGAAGCCTACAACCTTTTGGGACTTCTTGTAGGGCACAGACCATCAATCACTTTCATTCATGAATTATGTCATTCATGTCATCCTTCTTTTCATCAGAAAAGTGACCCATTAGTCCATATTTGGCCTTCCTTCATGCCTTGCTACCTTCTTCATGTCATGTTTTCCTTAAGGACCTTTCATCCAACCTCATGAGCATCAGTTGTAGAAGACATCTATAACTCTTCCCTTGACAGCCCTACAATAGCCCATCTAGATATTGTTCAAAAATTAGAAAAATGAATCAATAAATCAAGATTACCTTTGTGATGGTCTTTCATCATGACATCTTCCTATTTGCATCAACATCCTGCATACATATTGACACATCTCCAAAAAGATATACGATGTCAAGGGTCTCTTTCTTTTTCAAATTTCATTAGAATCTTCATAAATTTCCCATGGAGATATCATAGTCCAAACTTTTAGTTCTTGGATGTTGATTGCCTTTTTCATAGTTGCATTTTTCACGATCTTTCCTTACTTTCTTCACATATTGCATCCAGGAACTTCCATCCATAGTTCTTTTGTCAACCACCTCATATTCCATATCAGGACTTATTATGTTGATTTCATCTTAGACAAAATGTGACCCATGCCTTCATGCATCCTTCCAAAGGAGGACTCAGGAGATCCTTTAGTTTTGATCATGCTCACAAACAAGATAGAGCATTTATCCCTGCAACCATATGACATGACTCGACATTTATCTAAGTATATGCATACATACCTCATCTCTTCCTTTAAGTCATCTAGACTTCCTGCAGGAACTTCCTTAATTGAACAAACTTCAATCACCTTGACCTGCCTCGCATCTTATGACATCATACCTTTACTACATGAATCCCATATAAGGTGGAATTCTCGGTGAAACACTTGCTCCTATAAATAGGTGAACCTTCCAGTGAAGATTCCAATGGAGGATCTGTTGAGTTTTCTTGAGTGATGGGGTAGCATCGAATGTGCTCTAGCTCCAAAAATTTGTGCAAGGACTAGAGTACATGAGATCTCCAAGACCCAGAAAGAGATTTGGGAAATTCCATCTAGTTTGGGAGATAATTAATTAATTAATAATTTTAATTAAGGACCCTAAGTCTAACTTAGGCAAATTAAATTATTAAAGGTAATTAATTAAAACATGTGATGAAATGAGTCAAGTCACACGGATCAAGCTTTCTTTTAATCTTAGCCATCCATTCAATATTAGATCATGGTCGTTGGTTTCCCAACAAGAAAGTATAAAGGAAAGGCTTGGGGTCATTTGGAGAACACACACACATAGGCAGAGCACTGAGACTAAGCTGGAATTCTAGGGCGGGTTTGCTAAGAATTTCCAGAAGTGTTTCAGCTGCAGAGATGGATAGTTTTTGCAAAGGGGATGGTTTGATCCCAATGCCAAGAATCAGCAAGAGGCAGAGAGCAGCATCCAGAAGCAGAGGCAGCAGCAGCAGTTACGCAGGAGCTGCGTAGCACAGACAGTAGCTTCAGTTGCGCAGGTGCTACACGGTCCCTTCTGGGGCAACAGGGGACCCTCCACGGTTACGCAAAGACCCTTCTAGGGCAGCGTCGGGTCTGTGTCACCCATTCTGGGGTTATGCAGCCCTCTCCAGGCCAGCGCAGAGGCACGCAAAGGCTGAAAGGGCTGACGCATGGGCTTCAGGGGCAACTGAGGTGTCTAGGGCCAAAAATTGGATGAGTCTTGTAAATCTCGTTTGAGGGTGTGGATCAGTCAATCTTTTGGTCTCAGAACAACAAGTTAGCTGCAGATCTATTTTTTTCTCTGTCGGGTTAACCAGTATGGTGCCCAGATTTTCTCTATTCAGAAAACTACTTAATAATATAAACCCTGCAACAGCCAGAAGATCAGTTTTCCCACATTGCGTTTTTCCGGGGACAGTTGTCCAGAAAATCCTGTGTGTCACTTACATGTACTTTTATGTTCTAGATCTGAATAGTGAAAGTCTGTTATGTGTTTACTTCGATGTTAATCTGAAGATTTCAGCATTAATAACTTGTTTAAGTAGGAGAAGTATAACCAAAACTAACAGTAGATTTGTGCATAAAGTAACTTTCAAAAATTTTCACATGGTATCAGAGCGATTGCAGATCTAGCAGGGTCACCAGCAAAAGACTGAAGAATCTTGCTACAGAAAGCAGTAGAAAGCCATATCTGAAGGGACAACGCAGTTTCAGAGAGAGCAAAGCCACGCAGAGGTCAGGGTGACGCAGTCCTACGCAGTTTCCACGCAGGCCCACGTACTTACTGCGCAGAGGCAACGCAAAGGTAGCGCTAGGACTGTCTACTCACACAGAGGCCAGCTAAGGTGACGCAGATCTGAAGTTGTCTGATTCAGAAGTGTCGAAAGCAGAGTTGCAGAACTTCAGAAGTTGCAGTGGGGTTAAAGTTTTGAAGATTCAAAATTTAGCCTAAGCACTAGGTGACAAAGAGTGGGAGGAGATCAACTTCTCAGAGGGTTTCTAGCCAAAGAAATATGCAAATCGATCAGTGGATTGAAGAGAGTTGTTTCGTTGTTGATTTGGCAGATTTCCAAGAGAGGAAATCAGTTGTTAGAGGGAGCAGAGGGTGCCTTTTCGCCAAGGACCCTAGATCCAAGCTTCAGTAAAGAAGCGAGGAGAGGAAGATCTGTTCCGACAGAGTAGATTTGAGCAGATGGCACCTCACGGACTACGTGATCAGGATAGGTTGGATGTCCTGTCCAACTTTGCAGTCTGGAAGGCCAGAATCCTAGTAGTAATGGAGGCATACAATCTAAGAGACCATGCAGAAAAAGTCTTGGCCACGCCGACCGCTGTGGATCTCCTGAAGAAGCATGAGGAAGTTGCGGCACATGCCAAACGTTTCATAATGGATGGGGTTAAGGATCATATTGTTCCACACATAGCTGAAAAGAAAACAGCTCATGGGATGTGGAAAGCCTTGACAGCCCTTTGTGAAGTGAAGTCCGTCCAGAGGAGAATGCTTCTGGAGAATCAGTTGCGGTCATTCCTGACGACCAAGGGAGAAGAAATAGAGCCCTTCCTTTTCAAACTACAATTGATTAGAGATCAGTTGTCTACCATGGGAGCAAAGGTGGAGGATGATGTGATGGTAAGGACTGCACTCAATGCGGTCACAGAAGAGTGCAAAACCTTTGTCCAAAGTGTCTTGGGCAGAGCGGACCTTCCCGACTGGGACAATATGTGGGCAATCCTTCGTCAAGAAGAACTCCGCCGATTCACCAAAAGGCAGTACAGCATGGGATCCAGTAAGGTGAAGAAGGAAGAGGAAGAAGATGTAGCCTTGGCATCAAAGAGGCAGCAAGGGAAGAAGAAGCGTGATCTATCTAAGATCAAGTGTTTCCAGTGCAGCGAACTAGGATATTTCGCCAACAATTGTCCACAGAAGAAGAAGGACAAGGAAGCTTCTACTTCCAAGGCTGTTGTGGCGGACGATGAGTCAGAAGATGACGTAGCCATGAGCGCTCATGAACCACGAAAGTGGGGCGACATGGATCTATAGAGCAGCTACAGAGTGCTGGCGGGATCCTTGAGTAGCTCATCTCTTGGATCACATCCGACCTACGGGAGCCTTAAGACAGTAGCAGGACAAGTGGAGCAGTTGGTGCAGAGAATCACGGATGGAGCAGAGGCGGAGCTGAAAGCTGAAGGGAGCAACGCAGTGCAGATGCAGCAGCAGCAGCGTAGGGGCTGATGTGATTTCAGCAGCGCAGAGCAGAGTTGTAGCAGCGTGGAGGCTTTAGGAGGACAGAGCAGTGCAGCAGCAGCGTGAGCGATTTCAGCACAAGGGGATGATGTGACTTCAACGGTGCAGAGGGAGTCTGCTTACGCAGTGCAAAGTTGTAGCTGTGCATCATCTTCCAGATGTCAGCATAGATCAGCAGCCGATGGATCTTCACTGATGAGGATGCAGCCCAACTGACTTTTCTATCAAAGATTGGGTAGGAGTTTCAGTTGCTTCTCTCAGCAACTGAAGATGCAGTGCAACAGTTGGCAACACAAGGCAGCAGATCGAGTGGGAGCTGCAATACAGATGTGGCAGTGACGGTGGCAGCGTCATGGGCAGCAATACAGAATGGCAGTAGCGGCATAGTGATGAAGGGCAGCAAGTCCAGCATCAATGCAAAGACCCACACCAAAGATCAGTGCAGAGCTTCGGCGTGAAGCAGCATTGTACTAGAGCACATTCCTCGCTAAGAGGGAGTGTTGAGTTTTCATGAGTGATGGGGTAGCATCAGAGGTGCTCTAGCTCCCAAAATTTGTGGAGGGACTAGAGTACATGAGATCTCCAAGACCCAGAAAGGGATTTGGGAAATTCCATCCAGTTTGGGAGATAATTAATTAATTAATAATTTTAATTAAGGACCCTAAGTCTAACTTAGGAAAATTAAATTATTAAAGGTAATTAATTAAAACATGTGATGAAATGACTCAAGTCACACGGATCAAGATTTCTTTTAATCTTAGCCATCGATTCAAGATTAGATCATGGCCATTGGTTTCCCAACGAGAAAGTATAAAGGAAAGGCTTGGGGTCATTTGGAGAACACACACACGGAGGCAAAGCACTGAGACTAAGTTGGAATTCTAGGGCGGGTTTGCTAAGAATTTCTAGAAGTGTTTCAGCTACAGAGGGGTAGTTTTGGCAAAGGGGATGGTCTGATCCCAGTGCCAAGAATCAGCAAGAGGCAGAGAGCAACATCCAGAGGCAGCGCAGAGAAGCATAGGCAGCAGCAGCAATTACGCAACAGTTGCACAGCACAGAGAGAAGCTTCAGCGACGCAGGTGCTACACAATCCCTTTTAGGGCAACGCTGGACAGCAGGGGACCCTTTAGGGTTACGCAAAGACCCTTCTAGGGCAGTGTAGGGTCCGCGTCACCCATTCTGGGGTTATGCAGCCCTCTCAAGGCCGGCGCAAAGGAACGCAAAGGCTAAAAGCACTGACGTTGGGGCTTCAAGGGCAGCACTGAGGTGTTTAGGGCCAAAAATTGGCTGAGTCTTTTAAATCTCGTTTGAGGGTGGGGATCAGTTAGTCTTTTGGTCTCGGAACAACAAGTTAGCTTCAGATCTATTTTTTCTTTGTCGGGTTAACCAGTAAGGTGACCAGATTTGTTGTATTCAGAAAACTACTTAATAATATAAACCCTCCAACAGCCAGAAGACCGCTTTTCCCGCATTGGGTTTTTCCGGGGACAATTGTCCAGAAAATCTTGTGTGTCACTTTGTCTATGTGCATGTACTTTTCTGTTCTAGATCTGAATCAGTGAAAGTCTGTTATGTGTTTACTTCGATGTTAATCTGAAGATTTCAGCATTAATAACTTGTTTAAGTAGGAGAAGTATAACCATATCTAACAGTAGATTTCTGCATAAAATAACTTTCAAAATTTTCACATGATCTTGATCATCCTCATCCGGCAAATGCTCCTCTTGAATGATGTATGATGAGATTTTATACTAGATGACTTTCTTCTTCCCATAAGTACTACTTATGCTTCTAATGAGGTTACCGAGAGCTACATCCTTCTATAGGTGGTTGCCATAGACTTCTATCTCAGCTATCTTTCATGCTTCCTGACAATGATGTTACGAGCTCTTGCTTTCAATCGTATGCTTCTATGATTCCATCTCCTAACATGATGCATCCGATCATGCTTCTAATGATTCCTATGACAGTCATACTTTACAACAGAAAATAGAAGCTTGAAAAGAACTGGGTGAGGAAGAATATCTCAATCATAGTAGAGATATTTTACTTCCTCCTTCTTGGATTTCTTCTTTTCAACTTCCTCCACTTCTTCAATAACATGGGTTTCTTCCATTCCTCTTTTGTTATTGTCCTTGTCCTTTTTGAACTTAGGACAATCCCTTTTGTAGTGCCCATATTCTTGACATCCATAGCATTTAACCTTTGCCATATTCTTCTTTCGTTTCTGAGGACCAAACTTTTCTTTTCTCTTTGCCATTGCAGTATATGCTTGAGTTTGCTCACTTGATCCTACATCAGACTTTGCCTTCAACCTGGTTTCTTCAATTTTGCATAGTGACCATAGTTCATTGAATGGAGTAGCTTCATTTTTCCCATAGATACTTGATGAAAAGTTGCCCCATTCTTCCGGTAGTGCATTGAGCACTATGGTAGTCATTTCTCTGTCAGACATTATCTCTGCCAATTCTTGTAATTGACCTCTTATTTCAGATATCCTCATAAAGTATGAAGCTATTCCTTCTTCTTTTGATATCTTCATCTTGTAGAGTTCTTGCCTTAACAAGATTACTTCACCTGCAATGCTTACAGAGAATAACTCTACAAGTTTATCATATATTTCTTTTGATGTTTCTGATTTTGATACATAGGGAATGAGTGTTAGTTTTTGTAGCATCGGATGTGTTCTAGCCTCAATATTTGGCAGACAGGTTAGAATACATGTATTCTCCAATACCCAGAAATCGTTTCTGGAAATTCCACCTAGAGGTGACTTAATTAAATTAATTAGTCAGTTTTTAATATATCCTAATTCTAAACTTAAGAAATATGATTAATTAAAAGGAATTAATTAAGTCATGCTGAGAATCTTCTAGAAAAAGATATGGATCGATTTCTAGTTAATCTTAGCCATCGATTAAGTTTTAATCGTGGTCGTTGAAGTCTCAACGGAAGATTATAAGAAGAAACTCTATGGGGCTTGGAGAACACACTTCAGCAGTTCGATTTCACTGGCAAATCGATTTCCAGAGTAGCAACGTTTTGTTGCAGGAGAGAGAGATAGTGAGCTCGAAGCAGTGAGAGAGGGATAGGGATAGTAAGGCCGGATCAAGCTTTTCCAATTCCGAAGAGTGCATTGCAAAGAGGCAGTGAGTGCCATAGAGAGGCAGCGCTGAGCCATGCAGAGGCAGTGCGGAGCTTCAGTGGGTGATTATGTTTTTGTTGGGGAGCAGGAGATTTTCTGAGTCGAAAGTTGGACAAAGGGTCCAGAGGTGAAGAAGATCAATCTTCCAGACAGCAGTTGCAAAGACAGCAAGAGGAGAAGCAAGTCCGAGCTTGTGGGACACAGTATTGCGTAGGCTGACGCAGAGACTGCGCAGAGTGAGCAAGGAGGAGCTCAAATCATGCTGAGGTCAGTGTCAGATCGCCTGAAGTGAGAAAATCTCTCACTAGATTTACTGCCCATTTATTTCTCTGTTTGGTTTGCTAGATTAAGCAACCATAGTTTTGTACTCAGGTTTACTACTGCATAATAATCAAACCCTCAATTGCTGCACTGGTTTTCTCGAGTTGGGTTTTTCCGGGGACTTAGTCCAAAAATAACTATGTATTTTGTGTGTGTGCATCTATTCTTCCAGCGTTTATTTTTCTTCCGCAGTATTTGTTTTGAGAAAGTTGCAGTGTATTAGTTTCAATATTTACCGTAACACAATAAATAATTTGCTTAATTTATTTAACAAATAGAAGAAACTATATGAGTTGTTGCAGTAGGATTCCGGGTAACAGAATTTTCACATAGTATCAAAGCGCAAATAGAAATCCGAAGAGCTCAATTGCAGAAAGGAAGAGGAGCTTCGTAGCACTGTGTAAGAAAATGCTCGAAACCCCAGAGGCAGCATAGTCCCTTTGGCCAGGAGGGTCAATTTTTGAGGAAAAACCGATTTTCTCTAAGAAAGCGACAATGAAATCAAATTTTCCAGATCGAAGATTACCAAAGGCAGAGGGAGCAACTATATTTTTTCCTTGCAAAGCAGATCTTCACCTAGATGCAGTATTTTGCAGCAGTTGCTAGTGCAATATAGCATCAGGAGGAAGAAAGAGCGCACACTGAGGGAAATTTTTCTTCAGGGGACTTCTAGCTTCAGAAGTTCAAATTGCAGAGCAGCAGTCGTTGTGAGTAGATTTACTCACTCCAACAGGGAGTGCATAGAGCCTAACAGCAGCTGCGCAGAGGAGCAGTCGAGGATTTCGACTTATTTTTGTTGAGATGGCATTAGCAGAGTTGGGAGATTAGGTTCGGTTGGACAGAGCATCCAACTACGTGATCTAGAAGGCAAGGGCTTCCTTCCTTCTAGATGAGTACGATCTCAAGGCTTACATGGATAACGTGGTAGTTGTACCCACGGATCCAGATCAGCAAAAGGCCTACAAGAAGGAGTTGGTGAAGGCGAAGAGATTGATTCTCGATGGGGTTTGAGATCATGTGCTATCACACATAGCTGGCAAGGACACTGCCAAGTAGAAGTGGGATGCTCTCGCTATGCTATACCAGGGATCTTCCGAGCAGCAAAAGATGTATATTGAGTGTGAAAATTTCTAAATCTACACTACAGAAATCCTACTGCAAAAATATGATTTGCATTGCCTACTTGTCTTATTTTTCTGAATATTCAGTAAAATACTAATGCAAATACTCTCCAACCTGCACAATTATACAAATCAAGTACTGAAGAATAAGTAAAGCACACAGACAAAGGACACATAGATTTTTCGAACAAATGTCCACAGAAAAACCCAATGCGAGAAAACCGGTGCAGCAGCTCTCGAGGGCTTTATTATTAAGCAGATTTCTTAATACAAGCTAGGGTACCAATGTGGCTCACCCAACAGAGAAAATCCTCGGCATAAGTACCTTTATCCGGAGACAGATGTTATGGCAGATCCAGCAACTGGATGAAGAAACCCCACAGGTGAACGTGCAGTCCCCACTACTGTTGAGCAATGGCTACAGCAAGCTAGACTGTGTCACCTTCTCCAGGAGAAGCATCACCCTCTCTGTGAGCCTTCCTGGCTCAGAAATCAAAATGTTGGACGGTTGCCCGATCTGCCCCATAGAAACCCCAGCGCAGCGCTCCGAGTGACTGTGTCACCCCTTCTAGCTTTGCGTCCCTCTGCATGAGCCCTGCTGGCTCTACGTTACCCCTCCTGGGCCTGCGATGCCTCTCTAGTGCTAATCTACGTCTCTACTATTATATTCTAGGCCTTGGATGAAAATCCCGCTACCGAACTGCCCCTCACTGCACTGCAAGCTCACTCTGAAATTCTCAGCAAACCGCACCCCAAAATTTCGACTTAGCTCAAGTGTTGCTACTCTGTGTGTGTTCTCCAACTGACCCCAAGTCTTCCTTTAATACTTTTCCAAATTGACAAATCAACAGTCGTGATCTAATCTCTAATCGACGGCTATGATTAGAAAAGACTTGATCCTCGTCACTTAGAACATTCTCACCCACATGTTTAAATTAATTCACTTTAATTATTTTGTTTCCCTAAGTTAGACTTAGGGTCCCCATTAAAATAATTAATTATTTGAATAACTTAAGCTCCGAGTGAAATTTCTCCAAATGATTTTTGGGTCTTGGAGATCTCATGTGTTCTAGCCCCTCCACAAAGTTTCAAAGCTAGAGCACATCCGATGCTACCCAAAAATCAACACTCCCTCTTAGCAAGGAATCTGCTCTAGCAACATTTCAACCTGAAGCATCATCCTGATCCACGGCATTGGTACTCTGCGCCGCTGATGCTCGGGTGGTGCCCTTCATCCACTACGTTGTTTCTATCTGTATTGTTGCCCACGTCACTGCCACTGACACTGCCTCATCTGTATTGTAGCTCCCTCTCAAATGTTGCCCATAGCACTGCCACTGCTAACCATAGTATTAAAAATCAGTCGGCTTGAACCAGAAACCAGTCAAACCGGCCAGTTCATTAGCTGACCGAGTCAAACTTGTAGAAAAACCGGGTTGAACCCTCCTCTTCGCCAAAAAAACTGGTCCAACCAGTGCTAACCGGCTGGTATAGGATGGAACCGGCCGGTTTATGGTCAAACCGGCCAGTTCATTGCCAGGCCAACTATGGACCCCACATAATGCAATTTTTTGAGTTTTGAAGCTTTTTTGAGGGAAATTTAGGGTTGTTTTCCTCCAAAAATATCCACTCTAAGAAAAGCATGCCTACCCTCTCATTTTCCTAACACATCCTGTTGGCAATTAATGGTAATGTTAAATTCTTAAAGTAAAAGTGACATTTCCTTTATTTTTCATTTTCATCCTTTTACTTGAATTTTTAACATTGCCATGAAATGACTCGGGATGTTTAAAGTGGTTTCGACCTCATTGGATTTCATATGGAGAAACTAGAATTTTAGATTTCACTCAAAATTCAGCAGACTTAATGGTTTTTACGGTTTCATGGTTTGGGGGTTTGCAATGTTTCCATTCGATTCTATCATGTGTAAGGGTATGAGATTGGCATTTGATCAAGAGCATGAAGTCCTTTAAGGACCTTGATGTTGGTGGCATTGATTGTTGAACTTTGTTGATGTTGGTGGTATTAATTGTTGAACTCCCCTATCGTGGCCTTAACAAGAATGTACCCTTCACTCAAAGGAGAACAGCTGGTTAGGCATGCTAATCTTTTTCTACTGCATTTTAAGGTTGAAGAGATGAACCCTTCACTCAAACCAAAATCATTGGTTAGGCATGTTAAACTTATTCAATTTCTATCATGTTATAAGGTTGAGCAATCCAAGTCTGAAGACTTTGATCTAGATGATGTTTATGTATCTCTTGTTGATGATCCCATTTCTAGTAGTGACGAATCAATGATGAGTTTCATGAGAGACCATGTTGCTCAGTCATTTGTAGTTTTGATGTCTATTTTTGCTACTACTACTACTACTAAAGTTGTAGAGGAATTTTAGGAGTCCTCAAACTCTGAGCCATATTATTTATGTAGCTCGTGTTGATGATCCCTTGTCTAGTAGTGGTGATGATTTTGATCATGATGAGGTGTGATCATGTTGTTGATCACTAATATGTAGTCTCGTATTAGGCCAATGGCCTCATAGCTTGTAGCATTGTTTTTGGACTTTATGGGCCATTTGGAGCCTCATTTCTTATGTATTTTTCGATGATATGTATTGCATTCAGTGCCATTTTGATATATTCACCTTTACATGGTATATAAATGAGCAAACTTTGCGTATTTTGTCTCTATTGGCTTGGTTGCAAATCTTAAAAATAGTTTTTTTCTATTAAAAAATAATTATTTAATGTATTTTTTTAAAAATCGGTTTGTTTAGACCTGACCAGTACCGGTTAGACCAATTCTAGTTCGGTTACTGGTTCATTAGGTCCACCGATTCCGGTTTTTAATACTATGCTGCTAACTCCTGCACTGCAACTCAGTTGTTGAGAAGCAAGCAACTGAAAACATCACCCAAAGACTTGGCATACAAGTCAGTTTGAGTGCACCTCGATACTAAAGCACCCTTTGCTGCTAATCTACGTTAACCCTCTAGATCTTTGCTCTATTGCTGCTCTACACTGCTACTGCGCTATTGAAATCCATCAACCTCTACGTTGTTGTTGCCTCTGCTCTGCGTTGCTCAAGACTTCAGCGTCCTAGCTCTGCCAATGCTGCTCCATCATCACTCGCACCAACAGACTCCAGTGATCCGACTACTGTCATTAAGGGCTCTCGTAGCTCGTATGTGATCCAAGAGTTTGGGCACCTCAAGGATCTTGCCCCTACACACTGCAGTTCGAAAGAACTACAAATCAATGTCGCCCCACCTCTTCTCCCGAGGCACATGAGCATTCATGGCCGCATCATCTCCATCATCGTTCTTAGTTGCGGCAGCCTTTGAATCAGACTTGTCTTCACCCTTCTTCTTTTGAGGGTATTGTGTGGTGAAATGTCCTAATTCACCACACTTGAAGCACCTGACCTTTGAAAGGTTTTTCTTCTTCTTCCTCTGTTGCCCATGCTATCCCTTAGATGTGAGAGTCGCATCTTCCTCCTCCTCCTTCTTGATCTTGATCCCTCCGCTACTCATGCCCGCCTTGGTCATCCTCCTAATCTCTTCCTGTCGAAGAGCTACCCACATGTTTCCCAACTTGGAAGCGTTGCTCTGCCCAAAATGCCTTGGACAAAGTTCTCTCACTCATCGGAAACTGCATTCAAAGTAGTCCTCACCATAAGACCTTCATCAGGTGTGGCCCCCACGACAATTAGTTGACCACGGATCGCCTTCAATCTGATGAGGAAGGGGTCGATCTATTCTCCCTTCAGCATCTGGGATAATCGGAGTTGATTCTCAAAAAGCATCCTCCTCTAAACAGAAGTCCCCTGATACCATGTGGTCAAAGAAGTCCACATCTCATGTGTTGTTGCCTTCTCAACAATGTGTGGGACCACATGATCCTTGACTCCATCCATGATCAAGCACTTAGCCTTCGCTTGAGCTTCCTCATACATCTTCAACAGATCAGCGTCAATAGGAACAGCAACTGCGCTCTCGACAAGATGCTTGATGTGATACTCATCCAGGACAGCTAGGATCTTGGCCTTCCAGATGACAAAGTTGGGTGCTCCATTCCTGTCCTAATCCCTCAATCCATGTACGTCCATCTCTGCTCAACTGAAGATGTCGAACTGGTCCTCTTCTCCCTTTTTTGCTTCCCCAACAAACTTGAATCTGAGTTTCTTGGCACTAGAAACCCTCTAAGGAACCTGTTCCCTCTGAAAAATGATTTCCCTCCCTGAAATCCTTCACCCACTGATGTCGAATCAGTCCTCTCCGATCACTCTTTGATGTTGATCTGCACTGGATCTAAACTTCTTGGCAAGAAGTCCGCTGAGGAACTGCTTCCCTTTACTTTGCCACGCCCTACTAGACACTGTTTTGCACCAACAGAAACAATGCCCTGCCAACAACTACTGAATAAAAACGATTTGCACTTCCAGCCATGGAAAACGGAAAGATGGAGGCTCGAAACCCCTACAGTGGCCTAGTAAGCACTGCGTTGCCACTGTTGCAGCTACAACGTCACCCTAGCTTGTCTAACGCAGGCTCTATGTGAGCCCCTCTGGTGACTGCATCACCCCTCCTTTGCTCTTCTAGATCTGCGTTGTCACTCGAGAAAGCTACCTTCCTGCAGCAAATTTTCTTTGACCTTCTAGTGATGGCTTCGGCTCTTCCTGATCTACAAATGCTCTGATACCATGTGAAAAAATCTGAATCTACACTACAGAAATCCTACTGCAAATCTCTGATTTGCATTGCCTACTTATTTTATTAGATTACAAGTTATTTTTCTGAATATTCATTAAAATACTAATGCAAATACTCTGCGGCCTACACAATTATACAAATCAAGTACTAAAGAATAAGTAAAGCACACAAACAAAGGACACAAATTTTTGGGACAAACGTCCCTGGAAAAACCCAACGTGGGAAAACCAGTGCAGCAGCTCTTGAGGGTTTTATTATTAAGCAAATTTCTGAATACAAACTAGGGTGCCAATGTGGCTCAACCAACAGAGAAAATCCTCGGCAAAAGTACCTCTATTTGGAGACAGATGTTATAGCGGATCCAGCGACTGGATGAAGAAACCCCACAAGTGACTGCGCAGTCCCCAGTGCTGCTGAGCGATGGCTACACCAAGCTAGATTGTGTCACCTTCTCCAGGAGCTGCGTCACCCTCTTCGTGAGCCTTCCTAGCTCAGAAATCAAAAAGTTGGATCGCTGCCTGATCTGCCCTACAGAAACCCCAGCGTAGCTCTCTAAGCGACTGTGTCACCCTCTCTGGCTCTGCGTCCCTCTACATGAGCCTTGTTGGCTCTGTGTCACCCCTCTTGGGCCTACGCTGCCTCTCTGGTGTTGATCTGCCTCTCTGCTATTGCATTCTCAACCTTGGATGAAAATTCCACTGTCGAACTACCCCTCACTGCACTCACTGCAAGCTCACTCTGAAATTCTCAGCAAACCACGTCCTAGAATTTCGACTTAGCTCTAGTGTTGCTACTCTGTGTGTTCTCTCCAACTGACCCCAAGCCTTCCTTTAATACTTTTCCAGTTGACGAATCAACGGTTGTGATCTAATCTCTAATCGACAGCTAAGATTAGAAAAGACTTGATCCTCGTCACTTAGAACATTCTCACCCACATGTTTAAATTAATTCACTTTAATTATTTAATTTCCCTAAGTTAGACTTAGGGTCCCCATTAAAATAATTTATTATTTGAATAACTTAAGCTCCAGGTGGAATTTCTCCAAACGATTTTTGGGTCTTGGAGATCTCATGTGTTCTAGCCCCTCCACAAAGTTTCAGAGCTAGAGCACATTTGATGCTACCCAAAAATCAACAAGGAGAAGCTGAGATGTACCCATATGCAGAAGGGGAAGCACATAGACCCCTTCCTCACTAGGCTTCAGGATGCCCGAGACCAATTGTCAGTTGTAGGGTCAGTGCCCCAACCTACAGAATTGGTGCGGTTAGCCCTCAACAGCGTTTCCAAAGACTCGCAGGTCTTTGTCCAGAGTATCTTGGGCAGAGACAAGTAGCCAGAGTGGGACAAAATGTGGGTTGATCTGCAGCAGCAGGAGATGAGGCGAGATTTGGTGAAGAGCACCATCAATGGTAACCGCAGCAACAGTGGGACGAACCAAGTGAAGGAAGAGGAGAATGTGGCCCTCAAATCAAAGGGGCAACAGGAGCAGCGTAGGAGGAAGAAGGACCTTTCTAAGGTCAAGTGCTTCAGGTGTGGCAAGCTAGGCCACTACAGCACTCAATGTCCTCTCAAAAAGGACAAAGAAGAGAAGCAGGACCAGCAGGCTGCATCCGCAGAGATTGATAGGCTTTGGAGGAATGTTTTGCCATGATAGCAAACATCTCTCCAGGAGTGAGGTGGGGTGACTTGGTTTTGTAGCCCCAGAGTGCTACAAGATGGGCAGGATTCTTGAGGAGGTCCACCTCTTGAATCAATACCTTGCTACGGGAGCCCATAGTACGCAATAGCAGGATGGACCAGTGGCAATTAGTGCAGTCAGGTGCCAAAGTGACAGATGTAGTGGCTAGTAGCAGTCATAGACTGAGCAAGGCAGTGCAAAGTTGGCAGCAATGCAGTTGGCACAATGAGGAGTCAGCAGTAGCGCAGTGGCTTCAGTGACACTGCAAAGACTAGTAGCAGTTAGTTCAATATGTTGGATATTTCTCAGTTGCAGCAGCAACATATGAGAGGGAGTTGCAGTGTAGATCTAGTGGTTAGTAGCAGTTCAGCAGGGTCAGCAGCAGCACAGATGTAGCGCATATCAGAGTTGCGCAGTGGTTGGTGGGCAGTATGGCCAGACATCAGCAGCATGACAAGAGATGGTGCAGAGGCAATGTATTGTAGCAGCAGTTGCAGTTGCAGTACTAGAACAGTGTCCTCACTAAGAGGGAGTGTTAGTTTTTGTAGGCATCGGATGTATTCTAACCTCAAGATTTGGCGGAGAGGTTAAAATACATGTATTCTCCAATACCCATAAATTGTTTCTGGAATTCCAACTAAAGAACTTGATTAAATTAATTAGTCAGTTTTAATATTTCCTAAGTCTAAACTTAGGAAATATGATTAATTGAAAGGAATTAATTAAGTCATGGTGAGAATCTTCTAGAAAAATATATGGATCGATTTCTAGTTATTCTTAGCCATCGATTAAGTTTTAATCGTATTATAAGAAGAAACTCGATGGGGCTTGGAGAACACACTTCAGCAGTTTGATTTCACTGGCAGATCGATTTCCAGAGTAGCAGCGTTTTGTTGCCAGAGAGAAAGCTAGTGAGCTCGAAGAAGTGAGAGAGGGGCATGGATAGTAACATCAGAGGAAGCTTTTCCAGTTTTGGTGAGTGCATTGCAAAGAGGCAATGAGTGCCACAGAGAAGCAGCGCAGAGCTTCAGTGGGTGATTCCATTTTTGTTGGGGAGCAGGAGATTTTCTGAGTCGGAAGCTAGACAGAGGGTCTAGAGGTGAAGAAGATGAGTCTTTCAGGCAGCAGCTGCAGAGACAACAAGAGGAGAAGCAGTTTCGAGCTTGTGGGACGCAGTACTGCGTAGGCTGACACATTGACTGCGTAGAGGGAGCAAGGAGCAGCTCCAATCGAGCTTAGATCAGTGTCAGATCGCCTGTGGAAGTGATAAAAGTTCTCACTAGATTTACTACCAGTTATTTCCCTATTTGGTTTGCTAGATTAAGCAACCATAGTTTTGTACTTAGATTTACTACTCATAATAATCAAAATCTCCGCTGCTGCACTGGTTTTCCTAAGTTATGTTTTCCCGGGGACTTTGTCCAAAAATAACTGTGTATTTTGTGTGTGCGCATCTATTCTTCTAGCGTTTATTTTTCTTCCACAGTATTTGTTTTGAGAAGGCTGCAGTGTATTAGTTTCGATATTTACGGTAGCACACAGTAAATAATTTGCGTAATTTAATTAACAAATAGAAGAAACTATATCAGTTGTTGCAACAGGATTCTGCGTAACGGAATTTTCACAATGAGGATCCTTGATGGATTCTATGAGAATCCTTTGTCCCTTACTTCCCCTTTCATATACCTTGCAAGTGTTTGAGCATATTCTTTTGGAGGTTTGGTGATTGATCCCTTAAAATGTTCCATGACCTCATTTTCTATAAGGTTCAGATCTCTTCTTTTCTTCCATGCTAGAAAGTTTGAAGCCCCAACCAGCTTGTTGCTTTCCTTGCAAAAAGACATTTGACAGATTCAAATGTAGACATAAATGTACTTACTTGTGAAGATGCTCCTTCAACATGTTGCCTTCTCGAATATGATGATGATATAGCTAATAGAAAAACGTCATCTTGATGAAGATGGTTTTTCTTCAAAAGTGATTCTTGACTCCAAAGAGAGGGAGATCACCTTAGATCTTTTGATGATGACAACCTTCTTGATCTTGCTTCTCTTTGACTCTTCAACTTGAGTAGAGGTAGGGTTTTGTGGTCTCTTTCCTTGATAATGACTTGAGAGAGGATCCCAATAATGCTTATAGTGTAGACTTCTTTGATCGATCTAGGTTTTTGAAACTTCCTTCAAGAAGATGATGTAGACCTTGACTTTAAAATGCCTTGAGGATGAGATGATAGTCTAGATGCTTTGATGCCCTTCTAGAACTTCAGTCCTTGATGCTTGAGTGTCCCTTATGGAGTTGCCCTTCCTTAATTTGTCACCTTAGCTCTGAAACCATATTGAGAAATCTAGGGCAGAGACGAGGTAATTTCTCTAACAATGATAACTGTTTGTGAAGTCTTTTTACTTATCTTAATCATATTCCTTTTGACTTGATTATTATTATGAGATCTTCTTCATCAAACAACTACCAAATCATAAAGAACAACGAGACAAAGAACACGAGATATAGGCGATCAGCCAGGGCCAAAACCTCTCCAACTTAAGAGGAAAACCCAAACGAATTCTTCTTCTTATTGAAACTTCAATTCAAGAAATACCAAGACCAAGACCCTTGACATATCAACCTCTCCAAGACCAAGTCACAAGATTCTTTTTCTTTGCTTACCCAAGTCAACACTTGCCAAACTGAATTCTAGCACTACAAATTTCGGCTATTCTGAAATTTTGACGTTCCTCCACAATCCTGCAATTCTTGGTTGCCTGAAACTTCTGCAAGTTCACACGTGTGGGATAAATTATGGATCTTGATGGTGATTTCCTTCTTTGCTTGACTTCAGGGCTTCTCCTTGTGACTTCGGCTAGCAAGAGAGCTGGATTGGTGACCTTCTTGATGACTCCTTCAAGGACTGACATGATACTGCTGCAGAAACCCTAGATTTTGTCACACGTAAGAGAATAACCCAAAAAAATGCCAAAGTACTTCGATTTTTGTCCCTCCTTTCTTCACTTGATGATGAACTCTTTCTCTAGTGTTTTTCGCACTTCCTTCTATATTTCAGATGCTTAACCAAATTGTCCTTCAAGTGATGATGAGTGCTCCTATATATAGTGGTATGTTCATGCAAGATAAGTCGACTTGACCTTGTGACTAGGCCAACATGCTATTCTAGAATCATCTTCATCTTCTTTTGAAAACCGACATGATGACGTACTTGTGACAAGGTCTTTGAGCGTTTATGACTCCAATAAATTCTCTTTTGACAATATGTAACATGCCCAAATAGGTCTTCAATACATGACATTGACTCAATTGACTTTATGACTTAATGACCAAACCTAATAGCTCACAATGGTAGCTTCATCTATAAATAAAATTCCTTGAGCATGAAACCCATGCCTCAAGCATTACAAAATAATTTTATTTTTATTTTCTTCATTAATTACATAAAATCATAATTACACGTCATTTTGAAGACCGAACCTAGATACATATTTCAACACTTAAATCAATTTCAAGCAAGTGAGCTTGACATTTTCGCTATAACCTTTTTTCTATGATACCTCAGACTGAAATTTTCAAATATCTGAGGAGGCATAACGAAGTACCACAAGTAAAAATTTCATAATTATATTTGAAGAATTGGACAAGTGGCAAGCTATACAAGTTTGATCTAGGGAAGAGGACAAAAACAGGAAAAATCTTAAGAAAGCTACCATAACTTTCACTTGGCACATCAAATTTTGGTTAGACCTATGGAATTGCAAAGAAGAAATATCAGTGTTACAGACCAAAATTTTAGATTCAGAAGGGCTCAAATCTTAGAGATATATCAGGAAAAATGCCAGTTATTCAGATATTCTCCAAATTAAGGTTTCAAGTTACGTAACATACAAGTGACATGACTTTGATTAGAAGGTCCATTTTATTTTGGTGACTAAAAGTTGTGATACAAGACTATTATTATTATTGTTTTCCCACATGCCTTCAAAGAAAGGTCCAAAAACTACTACACCAAATAAACATCTTGAAGGTTCATCCATGACTCGTGAAGAAATAGAAGATGTCAACTACTGGGTAAGTTGGAAAGTTAGTTGTCAAAGTTGCAAAAATCATTTAAAAGGGATATCGAACAAAAAATGGAGGAAAACAAGGAAGAAATATATAAAAAGATGAAACAAATGGAACAAAATATTATAGAATCCATATATGGGAGATTCCTTAAAATCGATAATGTGTCTAATGGAACTCATGAAAGGTAATATTCAACTTGAAATACTTGCCAATAATAAAAGATTTCAAGTGAATTTTGTTGATTTTTCAAGTGCAATAGATACAAGCACAAATTTTTGAAATACTGATAATTACTTCTAATGATGTAGATCCTCTTTCATCAATTCCAGTTTATCATTAAGCAATTATAGTTCAGAAATTCAACCATAAAACCATACGAACAGTAGAGATCACAATGCGCAAAGAGAACACAAGATTTACCCTGGGAAAACCTACTTGGGGGAAAAACCCAGCAACCTCTTCCTTAGAGAAATTCTTCAGTTCAATAAGAGATGCATCTAATGTCGCTAGTCAACTATGAGAACAAATTGATTAACAAGCTATGGTCAAACCTGGTCAAGCAACCCTCTAGTCAAGTCAAGTCAAACTTCTACCCTTCAAACTTCGGCCCTCTAAGTGTTGAGGGCAACACTTTTTTGAAGGAAAGGGGCATGTTAGGTCCCTATAATACTAGTGTAGCCTCTTACTGTTATTGTTAGTGTAGCCCCCTTATTGTTATTGTTGTGCCCATGTAGTCCCCATATTGTTATTATTGTGCCCCATAGAAGCCCACTATTGTTATTTTTGTGACCTTATATTATTATTGTTATGTAGGCTATGATTATATTGTGACCCCTTAGACTCCTACATATAGAAAGGAGGTCTTGTCATTTGTATCATCCAAGAATTGTTCATTTAAGTAAGGTAAAGGAGGTTTCCCCCTCGAAGAGGCTATTTCTCAAGTCGTTGATCTATCTTCTCTCTATTTTGTGAGCTGGTTGCATAACACTGATCTGCCTAGGTTGAATTTCGGCCTCCCAGAATATGCCCAGAATTTCGGCCTACCCAGAAACTGTTGCCCAAAAACTACCCATGATACACACGTGCGAGCTAGAATAGAGAGAAATCTACACGAGCGAGTTAGAGAGAGAGAAAGAGATGATCTTCGTCCTTCTTCTTCCTTCTTTTCCTTCTTGTCCTTCACTTAGATGCCCAGAAGATGTCTTTCTCGTGTGAGGTCGAATGGTGCCTTGAGGAGGAGGTCGAATGCTCTTTATATAGTGTTTTGCCTTCGCGAATGGGTGTGTCTCTTCACCAGGGCCGACTTGACTAGTTTAAAGCCAAAAATTCAAAATCCAAATTTCGAAATTTTCTCTTTTAAATCTGACATGAAAAACATGTCTTATAATAATTATTTCAAGGACTAATCAATGAAAATGACATGAAGAACATGTCTTACAAATACATTGTATATTACAAGGGATAAAATATAACTTATGAAGACCGACCATAGCTACAAAATTCAACACTCCCTCTTAGCTAGGCAGGTATTCATAATGACTAGACAGATGTTCTACATGTTGACAAATTTCTCTATGAAAAGGTTATAACAAATCATCAATAGTATCAGCATCATTCAACTACCATAATTATGGCCAAATAACTTTGACACATGGTAGATCAACAGCATCAACAAGCTATCATAATTATGGTTGTTACCTCTAACCTATCGTGTCTCCTCACCATAATCCTAGTCGGTACTCTTGACACATGGTACATCATTAGCATCAACTAGTCACCATAACTTTGGTCCATCTGACACATGGTATATAGACTAGTCTTGGTTCACCATCATTCCAGTCAATATCTCCGACACATGGTGAATCTTACACTCTATCTGAGTAAATTCTAGGCCTGATGTTCAATGACCTTGATGTTGAAAGGCCACACTCTATCTTAGTAATTTTGGGCCTCTAAGTCCATTCTTCCAAATTCTGGTCAATATACTTGACACAGGAAGAATGATTGTCCTCTGCCAGACCATTCTCCCTAATTCTAGTCATAAATGACATAGGGAGAACGTCAATCCACGATGTTATCTCATCGGCACTCCCTTTAAATGAGAGAGGCGATCTCAACAAGGCCAAGTTTGTCCTTGAAGTATACAAACTTCACTCTGGACAAAGGCTTTGTAAGAATATTTGCAATCTACGCATCAGTGGAGACAAACTGAAGCTTCACTACTCCCTTCTGCACGATGTCACGAATTAAGTGATACTTGATCTCGATGTGCATCAACCTGTCAGCTTCACACAACTTTGATTATCACAATATATTTTGGCCAGCTCTAGTACATGGTCAAATAGTTTTGCGAGTAACTTTTGAAGCCACACTACTTCCCAACTCGCTAAACTGGTTGCAATATATTCTACTTCATAAAAACTAAGTGCAACAAATGTCTACTTCCTGCTCATCCACGAAATCATAGCGGAGCCCAAACAAAAGCAAACTTCGGATGTAATCTTTCCGTCTTCAGCACTCCCTACCCAACCTGCATCTGTATAACCCTGCAATTGTGTAATCACCATTCAAGACATATCTCAAACCATAATCAACAGTACCACGCAAATATCTCAATACATGCTTTGTTGCAATCCAATGACCATGTCTAGGTTCAAGTGTAATGTCCCAAATTAATAATTTTGTTAAGGGAAATTCTCAATTTTGCAATTTTAGCGAATAATAAATATTTTTAGATAAATAAAATTAGGAGAAATAAATTGTGGAGGTATTAAATAAATTTTGGAGAAAATGTAATGGTTGGTACTTAGGAAAAGAAGAAAAATTAAAGTGAACATAAGTTGTGGAGGTAACCAAAAAGGGAAATCGAACCATGGGAAGAATCAAACCATGATATCAAAGCATAGTGCGAGAGAAATTGAAACATGGTATGAGGAAGGGAAAATAACAATTATGAGCCTCATTTTGATTATTCTATTTGGGCATTTCATTTCAGAATTGGAGAGTTTGCTTGAGCTGCTTAGCCAAGTAAACCTGTGTAGTTTAGCACAAGGAATTTCCAAGCGGAATTCCACCCATCATTTCGAAGAACATCAAGTGTCTCCCTAGTGAGGTAATTTGGGGAGTCCAATTCAAGATTTCCACAAAGCTTTATTGCAGGTATTCACTTTGTTTGCCACTCCTTTGGCACAGAGGCAGTTCGAGTTGCTTATTAGAGGATCAACTATTGTCGGTTGGATTTCCAACTATTTTGTAGGGGTTGAGCAGTAGTGTTTTGTCGAGTATTGGAGCTGATTTTGCCTAGAAGTTTGAGTAGGAAATTTTGCAGGAATTTGGAGGAGTTTACCTTCAGGGAAATTGTGCATTATTGCGGTAGTTTGATTTATGTAGCTCATTGGTAGACTGTGAAGGGCTACACGCGGATTTTTTGGGTTTCAGTGACTGGTGGATTCAGCCCAAGAATTTTCTGGGTTTTACGAGAGGAGAATGTGGTTAAATTTTCAAAAAAAATCGAGCCATATTAGGGTCTGAAAACCTCATTCTTATAGCAGGGCGAATTGTTGATTTAGCTGATATTTTCACATTGTTTGAGCATTCCAGGTCGGCTGGAATTAGCTCAAAATATTTATGGGTTTTATTGGTTGGGGTGCAAAGAGCCTCTCTCTAATTTTTCAGGATTTTTGGAGCAGTTTTGAGGAGTCATTTTGCAGTTTTCCTCTAGCAATAGCAGTAGCAACAATAACATTATTTTCTGGGTAATTTGCACATTTTGGGCTTTTCGGGTCAGCTGGAATTAGCGCAAGAATTTTCTGGGTTTGGTATATTTGGGTGAGAGAAGCCTCCAGTTAATTTTGTGGAATTTTTGGAGCAAATATGATGGCATAAATCACAGTTCACCTCTAGTAGCAGCAAAAAAAAATTTTGGGCAATGTATTGGGACAGATTAAGCCATTTAAGTTGGAGTTTTGCTTTTAGATCTTCACCTGGGTATTGCAATCTTGCATTAGCAAGCCCAGGTTCTATCATTCTACTCTATTGTACTCGGCTCCAGAGAAATTTTAATAAAATGGCTCAGATTTGTTGCTACTATTCTATGGTTTATTGATCTATTTTTTCTTGTGTAAAAATTGTGCTTGCATGGTTGTATTTTCTTGTTGTAGCTTAGTGCAAGTTTTTGGTATTTATTGTATTTCCTAGTTTGGGATACTACAGTGGTATCAGAGCCATGATCTTGGCTAGCTGTGGGCCCTAAGACAAGTGATGAAAAGCTAAGAAATCATGGAATCCAAAGAAAGGTTAAAATCAAACAACATGGCAGTAACCTTGAATGAGATTATTAGGATGCAACAAATGATGATTGATGTGGGGGAGCAGTTGATTCATACCACGGTTGGGAATTATGACCATTATCAATTATACAGCAAATCCACTATGCCCAAAGTTATGAATAATGCATCAAGATGGCAAGACATGATTGCAACTGATGTGGAGTTATTGGCAGCAAATTGCAGGGCATACCAATCATTGGGACATGACATTCAGGCATCCCTTTCCTTTTTGGAAATCTGTGAACTAAGATACATGCACAAATCAGTGGGAATTCAGTGGAATTATGCAGGGATAACGAGGAGGATCAAGGCAGAAGATGAAAAAGCAGTTGAAGGGGGCAATGTTGGCAAGGAGACAATTGAGCATACACCCATTTATGAGATGTCAACAGTTGATGAGATGCCCAATGTTGTGACCGAGCTTTCAGGTGATAGTAGCGCACCACAGGTTGATGAGGTGTCGAGAGATATCTCCACCATTGATGAGGAGTCGATAGGTACAGAAGCATCAATATCTATGATAGAGTTGTCAGATGACAGTCACCTATATCTGACTCATGAGGATGTTTTATATGAAGGGTTGTCGGTGGAGGAGCAGTTGGAGGCTCAATTTGAGGTCGTGATGGAGGAGGATGCACAACCGTCCTTGGAGTTAGACATTGACGAGGGGCGGCACAGAGAACACGCATTGGGATTTGAGCACAGTTCATTTCAGAGGCACGTTGACGGGGTCCACAACGTTATTATCTCACCCTTATGAATTGGATGGAGAGGGCAGAGTTGTCTAGACAGAACATAGGGGATGACCAGGTCAGTAAGGGCCATCGGCTTGAGTTGAGTATGGCACAATGTCAACATGGAGGGTGTGTTCCATACACAGAAGATTGTACATTCGATCCCTCCTCTAGGACTGGATGGCGAGAGGTACCGAGCTGGTACCCGATGGAGCAAGTTAGGCGGTTGGGTACATCCATGGCCATATTTTGGCAGAGGTTGTGGATTAATAGGGGAATACGAGGGCCAGATTATTGTTAGGATCCATGTGGGATTCCCCGTCACAACATGGGCTTGGTTAGTGATGGTATTATCCATGCGATGGATCCGGTCATTGAGCGCCCACACACTTTCAGCTCCCCATCAGCACTAATGTCGGGTTGGATTGGCAGGGGGGCAGGCAAACTTCGCGGGTTTACATGGGATTGTAGGATGATCAACATACTCTGGCAAGGGCTAGTCGAAGGAGGTACCATCAACAGGCCATCAGTCAGGGCATTGTTTGGCGATAGTGCTCCCTTATTGGCACATTGGACGGAGGAGCTACTAAGGCTAGGCACAATAGTATCATTTCCATTAGATGTAGTGGATTCACTAGCAGAGTAGCACATGCATTGGCACATATGGGATGCCATATGGTACAGGGTGGTATGCCAGTGAGCATTGATATCCAGTGGTGAACGGAGTTGTGCCTCGGAGTTCAGTGATATGCAGAAACATGTAGGGGTGTGTGTATTTATGTACAACAGAGCATGATGATGCACAACAGGTTGTTGGAGCATTGCCACCAGAGATATCTCCTGGCAGGGACATTAGGTACACCATTAGATTTGGCATACCCAGATTTGGAGAGCGAGTTTATCACAGGGCTGACCGTGAGCTTCCATTTATCACTCTCCAACATTGCACACTGGCACAGAGGACTTGGCTATTGAATCTTGATGCTCTCATCACAAGCAACGAGACCTAGGAGGTTCATCTGAGATAGTTGGATAGGACACAGTGAATCAGGGGAGAGGCTTTCCATCCATGGCATATGGTCAAGGTGCAAGTTGGCAGGTGCAGGTTGTCGAAAAGTGTAACTAGGATCGATGTTGTTGAAAAGTGTAACTAGGATCGATCTTCATATTGGCTATGTAATTATGTATTTATATAAAGAAGAAGACAAAGATAATAAAAATGTATTTTTGTTGTACTTGCTTCATGTGTTTCATGAGCAATATTTTTAGTATAGGTCAACAGACTTCTTCTTGATGTCTATTAGGGTTTGTCTTCTAGTTATAAGTATAATTAAGTGTCATGTATATGAAGAGTCTAGTCATCATAATATGCTTCAAGACCTTGTCATGAAAAGGCTCTAAACAACGTTCATCTTCACCTCATTAATGCTGGAAAGTATGCTCTTCAAATCGGCCTCTATGTAGTGATGAAGTCCGCCTACAAGCTTGTTGTAAAGTCAGCCTAAAAACAGAGAGAAAGCATTATATATATAAGCAGTTGTGGCCCATTTCAGGACAGAAATGGCGGACACCTCTAAGGCAATCACAGCGTGAAAAAGTCTGTCATAATTATGAGTTAAAGGCAGTATTTAAGTATAAAGTGCGGATATGTTTTTGGGTATTGTTTTTGATATAATGAATGCAGATCAATAAGAAAAGACTGCGGACAGTTCTCAGATAAGGTCAGAGTCAAATGACAACGTTTAAGTGTGGATTTATTTGAAGAAGGGTTTGTGGATAGTCTTGAAGTAATATTGTGGATCAGAAGAAAGTATACACCTACAGTTCATACGAAGTTGAGACAGTGATCTGTGCGTAGAAAAGCCTATGAACAATCTGAAGAAGAGAGCAGTCAGAAAGTGTGAGAAAGTAAGAAAGGTAAATCAGTAAATCTGTGATTTACCTTCCTACTATACAGTGCATAAAAAGAAAGTATTACTGCTCAAGTGAAGAAGATTCAAGGATATTCCAAATGAAAGAGAAGGTCTCGAATGATCTTGTATTTAATATCTGAATCAGTAAGAATAAGTGTTTGAAGGAAAACTGAGAGAGAGACCGAGTTCTCTAGCATTGGTGCAAGTCAGTGCAAGTTGTTGTAGGAAAGAAGGATCAGCGTTGGAAGCAGATAAAGAAAAAGTGACAAGGTCTTGGAGGCATATATAGGTCAAGGGTCTGAGTCTTGGTCATGGTACTTGTCATTTGAAAATCTATAAGAAGAATTTCTCGTGGGTTTTCCTCTCCAAGAGGGAGAGGTTTTGCCCTGGATGGAAGAACCTAAATTTGTGTCTCTTGTATTTTGGTAATTGACTTGATGAAAGACTAAATAAGCTATGAAGAGAAGACATAAGTAAATTAAGTAAGCTCACAAGTAATTATCAAGAAGAGAATTTGAATTAATCACTAGCCCTCCAATTCTCAACACATGCTTGGGGATGGACCAACCTGCTGCAGGAGTAGCATGTGCTCCATCCTTGAGCCCAAATTTAGGGGATGCATGACACCTGTTGGGCAAGACTTTCCAAGATGTCTCAGGAGCACATACAGTGGTTGGTGGACCCATCTTGTAGGTGGATAGTTAGACTCCAGGCAGTTTTGGGCAGCACCTATAGGAGACATGATATCAGATCTCACAGTATGGTATGGCAGGAACAAAGCAATCTTGCACACACCGGATAAATTCAGGATGTATGGAGTACATATATTGATTACATGCAAGGACCTGAGATGTGGTACGAGTTGGTACCAGCAGTTGTTAGGACTTTGCCGCAGTCGATATGGCAATGGGATCCAGGGATTCGGTTGGATGACTGGTCACTCTATTTTGTGATGAGCGGGATTGGGGCAGAGAGTGACTCAGCTCACTCTTGGTTTGACATATGGGGGAGCACCGAAGCCTTTGTCACATGGCAAGGCCGGTTTTCCTTGTTACTGATCCGGATCGAGATTGGCAGTAGATGGCTAGACATTGATATCATGGAGATGCCAAGGCAGGGTGAGCTTGGCCTTCATAGATTTTTCACAATCAAGTTCTAGGAGAGGAAGATACACTCTGCGCACGATGGGCAGTATGTCATAATCAAAGTGGTGCAGCGTCAGCACGGTGACACACTTATGAGACTGGAATGGGTTTTAGTGGTTTTCTATTGGCGCGGGGGACTTCACCAGCATGGCAAGATGGTCTGCAGGACAATACTAGGGGAAGTTCATGCGGGAGAGACTTCATCTCCACAGGGGTTGTGTTGTCTTCAGGAATTTACTCTTGGAGTGCATGAGGTGGACTACTCAATAGGGCAGCTTCATGGGGAGTTGGATAGAGTCCTACATTATCATGATGCTCCACTTATTGATAATATGGAAAGGACTTCTGGTACTTGTATCTGGTTCGATAGCAAGTGGAGAAAGGAGTACTTCACATTGATTAGGATGGCTTGGAATCCTAGTGTCAAGGGATTCCTTCATGTCGGGACAGTGTTGAGATTGAGAATGACTCAGTGGTACATTTGGGACCCTGGTATTATTTGCGGTTACAGTGGTGATCAATAGTCACAGAGAGCACTTGTTCAGGCATTGCTTGAGGACAAGCATTCTTTGGCGGGGAGGACTGTAATGTCCCCAATTAATAATTTTGCTAAGGGAAATTCTCAATTTTGCAATTTTGGCGAATAATAAATATTTTGAGATAAATAAAATTAGGAGAAATAAGTTGTGGAGGTATTAAATAAATTTTGGAGAAAATGCAATGGTTGTGACTTAGGAAAAGAAGAAAAATTAAAGTGAACATAAGTTGTGGAGGTTACCAAAAAGGGAAATCGAACCATGGGAAGAATCAAACCATGATATCAAAGCATAATGTGAGTGAAATCGAAACATGCTATGAGGAAGGGAAATCAATAATAAAAGGAAGGCTAGAGCCTCATTTTGAATATTCTATTTTGGCATTTCATTTCAGGAATTGGAGAGTTTGCTTGAGCTGCTTCGCCAAGTCAACCAGTGTTGTTTACCACAAGGAATTTCCAAACAGAATTCCACCCTCATTTCGAAGAACTTTGAGTGTCTCCCTAGTGAGGTAATTTGGGGAGTCCAATTCAGGATTTCCACAGAGCTTTATTGCAAGTATTCACTTCGTTTGCCACTCCTTTGGCACAGAGGCAGTTTGAGTTGCTCATTGGAGGATCAACTATTGTGGGTTGGATTTCCAACTATTTTGCAGGGGTTGAGCAGTAGTGTTTTATTGGGTATTGGAGTTGGTTTTGGCCAGAAGTTTTAGGAAGGAATTTTGAAGGGATTTGGAGGAGTTTCCCTTCAGGGAAATTGTGCATTCTTGCAGTGGTTTGATTTATGTAGCTCATTGATAGACTGTGAAGGGCTACACGCGGATTTTGGGGGTTTCAGTGACTAGTGGATTCGGCCCAAAAATTTTCAAGGTTTTCTAAGTTTTGTGAGAGGAGTTCGTGGTTAAATTTTTAGAATTTTTCGGGCGATATTAGGGTTTAAAATCCTTATTCTTCTAGCACGGCGAATTGTTGATTTAGCTGAGATTTTCACATTATTCGAGTATTCTAGGTCGGCTAGAATTGTTGGAAAGTGTAACTAGGTTCGGTCTACATATTGACTATATAATTATGTACTTATGTAATGAAGAAGACAAAGATAATCAAATGTATTTTTGTTATGCTTGCTTCATGGGTTTCATTAGCAAGGTTTTTATTATAGGTCAAAAGAATTCTTCTTGATGTCTTTTAGGATTTGTCTTCTGGTAATAAATTGTATTAATTAAAGATTCATGTTTATGAAGGGTCAAAGTCTCAATTGTATGCCTCAATACCTTATCACATAAGCCTTGAAATTATGGCTCAAGATCTGCGTTGATGTATCCTCTCAAGTCAGCCTATGTACAGTGAATTAAACAGCCTCCGTGTCCATGCACAAGTCGGCTCAGAAGTAGCCCTCCTCGTCAGCTCAATAAGAAGATATGTCCTGTATATATAAGGACAACCTGCAGTTTATTTGGGGCAAGCACTTCGGATGTGTCTAATATAGAATAGCGTGAAGAACTCTGAGTTTTTCATTGATACAGATAAGAAGGAAGTGTGAAGTTAGGGTTGCAGAGGAGCTGAAGGTAAGTGCGGATATGGGACTGCACTCAAGCATAAAGTAAGGTGTGCATTCAACATAATGTAAGACTGTGTTATAGTGCGAATTCAGGACTGTGTTTAAGCAGGAAAAAAATAACGTTGTAGTACTAAAGTAAGATCTACATTCAACATAAAGAAAGATTGTGTTAAGATATAAGATTATCACAGATTAGAGCGTGAAGAAAGGATTGTGATTAAGGACATATTCATGATATAAAGTGGATTGTTCTATGAAAGGAAATCAAGATAAGCATATACAATCAACAAGGATGCACAAGGTGAGACATGCATAGTGCTGATATCAAAGAAAGGATCTCATATAGCCAGAGAAGAAAGAATATAAGTAGAGCCCGAGATCTCTAGTTTTAGTGTTGAAAGGTGCAGAACAGTGCAGTATGGTGCAGAAAGAAGGATCAGCTCAAGGAGTCAATGAAGAAGCAATGGCAAGGTTTTGAAGGCATACATAGGTCAAGGGTCTTACTCATGGTCATGGTACTTGTCATCTGAAAGTCTATAAGAGGAATTTCTTGTGGCTTTTCCTTTCCAAGAGGGAGAGGTTTTGGCCCTGGCTCGAAGAGCCTAAATTTGTGTATCTTGTGTTTTTGGTAATTGACTTGATGAAAGACATGATAAGCTAAGAAGAGAAGACATAAGTAAAAGAAGTAAGCTCACAAGTAATTATCAAGAAGAGAATTTGAATTAATCACTACCCTACCTAATCCTCAACAAGAATTAGCTCAAAATATTTTTGGGTTTTATTGGTTGGGGTGCGAGGAGCCTCTCTCTAATTTTTCAGGATTTTTGGAACAGTTTTGAGGGGTCATTTTGCAATCTATTGTTGAGAATTAGGTAGGGTTGGTTTAATTCAATTCTCTACGTTGATAATTACTTGTGAGCTTACTCTTCTTACTTATGTCTTCTCTTTGTTATCTTATTAGATCTTTCATCAAGTCAATTATCAAAACACAAGAGACACAAATTTAAGCTATTCAAGCCAAGGCCAAAACCTCTCCCTCTTGGAGAGGAAAACCCACAAGAAATTCTTCTTATAGACTTTCAGTTGACAAGTACCATGACCATGACCCAAACCTTGACCTTTGTATGCCTCCAAGACCTTGTCACTGCTTCTTCCTTGACTCCTTAGGCTAATCCTTCTTTTATGCACCATCTTGCACCGTCCTGCACTAAGATGAGAGAGCTCGGTCTCTAATTGTCTTCTTCCTTCTTTGTACAGTGTTTTGCACTAGTTATCTAGAGAAACTTTGTCTCTATTCAACAATCCTCTCCTTCCTCATTTTTCCAAGTGACTTCTCCCTTTGGCCTCCTTTCAGCGCCTTATTCCACTTAATGATAGCCCTGAACTTAGATCTTCAATTACAGTGCCGACTTGACTAATAACCACAGGGATATCCGAACTTATTTCTTGTTGATTTGCATCACACCACAGTCCTATCTTCGCACTTAGTTACAGTCCTGAACCTTCGCATTTATTCCACATATCCTCATCTGAATTTCCTACAATTCCGTCCGAAAAACACAAACTGATCTGAATTTTGTTCCTTTGTTTTCTGCGCAATACACTTGGGTATACATAGTTGTCTGAGCCTATAAATAAGTCGACCTGACCAGTGAAAGGGTGTGACAGTTCATGAGCTGACATGTGCATTGTTTATAGGCCGACTAGGAGAGGTATATGGGCTGACTTGTAGAACGTATTGTAGATTGTCTTGAAGAGTATTTACATCAAGTATTTCACTATTCTTGAGCCATATTGTTGAGCTACTTTGACAAGGTCTTTGAGGCATACTTCATTGACTTGACTCTTCATATACATGACTCTTAGTTAATACATTTATGACAAGATGACAAATCCCTAAAAGACATCAAGAAGAAGTCTTTTGACCTACAATAAAAACCTTGCTCACGAAACCCATGAAGCAAGCATAACAAAAATACATTTTATTATCTGTCTTCTTCATTATATAAATACATAATTACATAGTCAATATGTAGACCGAACCTAGTTACACTTTCCAACATTTGCCTCTAGCAGTATCAATAGCAACAACATTATTTTTTGGGTAATTTGCACATTTTGGGGCTTTTCAGGTCAACTGGAACTAGCCCAAGAATTTTCTGGGTTTGGTATATTTGGGTGAGAGAAGCCTCCAATTAATTTTGCGGAACTTTTGGAGCAAATTTGATGGCATAAATCACAGTTCACCTCCAACAGCAGCAACAAAAATTTATGGGCAGTCTATTGGGATAGATTGAGTCATTTAAGTTGGAGTTTTGCTTTTAGATCTTCACCCGGGTATTGCATTCTTGCATTAGCAAGCCTAGGTTCTATCATTCTACTCTATTCTACTCAGCTCCAGAGAAATTTTAATAAAATGGCTCAGATTTGTTGCTACTATTCTATGGCTTATTGATCTATATATGCTTGCGTAAAAATTGTGGTTGCATGGTTGTATTTTCTTGTTGTAGCTTAATGCATGCTTTTGGTATTCAATGTATTTCCTAGTTTGGGATACTACATCAACCTAGAACTGGTTTAGAGTATTCACTGCAAAGCAAATGCTCAACCTAGTATTAACCAAATACATCAATGAGCCAATCAGCTTCTGGTACATGGATGGATCTATCAAATCTGACTCAATGTCTCTCAGCTTTCTTAGATTTTCTACCATGGGACTTCCATTGATTTACAGTCCATCATCCCGAGCGTCTGCAGGATCTTGATAATATATTTTCCTTGACCAAGGAAGATTATAATAGGCTTCTACCATACTTCTAGCCTCGAATAATAGTGCATCAACCCAAGATCCTTCATATCGAATTCAAAGGCTAACTCCCTCTTACTTCGAATAATGAGATGCTCCACACATGTCAAAAATAAGTCATCAACATACAATAATACAATCACAAGTTCATTCTTCTCGACCTTGAAATACAAGTTTGGATCAGCATCACTTTTGGGAAAACCAAGTCTTGTTAGGTAAATGTCAATTCGAGAGTACCAGGCTCTCTGTTCTTGTTTAAGTCCATATAAGGCTTTCTTCAATCTTCAGACATGAGATTCTCTTCCATGAACCTCAAAACCTTGAGGTTGTTCTATATACACTTCTTCCTCAATTACACCATTTAGGAAAGCAGTCTTTACATCCATCTGATGTAAATTCCAAGCCATAGAAGAAGCAATAGAAATAATAGTTCTAATGGTAGTGTACCTAGCAACTGCAGCAAAAGTCTCATCATAGACTTCTCCCTCTTTCTGGGAGAACCCTCTGGCCACAAATCTCACCTCGTATTTGTCAATACTGCCATCCACTGCATGCTTAATTTTGTATACCCATTTGGAGGTGACCACAAACTTCCCTTCAAGTCTTGGCACAATCTCCCATACATCATTCTTCATAATTGATTGGTATTATTCCAACATCGCATCCTAACAAACTTGTTAGCCACTTGCTTCTTCATAGGAGGAAGGTTCAGAATCAATAAGATTAGTCATTAATGCTACATAAACAAAATACCTCTTTGGTCTCTTGCTTTCCCCGAGGGTGCCACGTGATGTTGCATTTCCTTCTACTTCCTGCAAAGTGGATCTAAGCCATCTTGGCCTCTTCCTGATCTCAAGGAAAACAATCAAATCCATTGGTCTGCTAGGCCCTTCTGGATTTTCTTTATGAATTGCGTGGATTGGATGAACCAAAACTTTCTTCCTTGGGAGCTTCATGTTCTTTGCCCTCATCAGAATCCATTGGAACTTCTTTAGATTTCCAATAGGCAACATTCTCATCAAAGGCCATGTCCCTGCTAACTTCTACTTGTCTTTTGTTTAAGTATGTAACTAGGTTCAGTCTTCATAAATATGAAATGTACTCTTGATTCTTGTATATTGTAAAAAGAAAGAATAATTATTATTATTATTTTTGTAGCATGGGTTTCATGCTCAAGGTAAATTTATTTATAGGTCAAGCACACATTGAGTTCTTCTAGGAATTTGTCATGAAGTCAAAGAAGTCAATTGAGTCATTGTCATATATGAAAGACCCCATTGGGCACTTTGTATCTCATAAGAAGAATTTAATTAAGTGAAAGTCATGTCTAAGACCCTCCAAGATCAAGTCAGCCTGCAGTCAACAAGTCGGCCTACAATGAGATGACAAGTCAGCCTCATAAGGGCTATTCGACCACCATGAGAAGCCTATATATAAGGAAGAACTTGACCTCATCAAAGAAGCATTCAAGCAAGTTCGTTGAAGTACAAAAAAGAAATAATAACTAGCGAAGAAGAGGAGAGCAAAGAGGGAAGAAAAATCGAAGTTTTAAGGATTCTTTTAGGGCTAAATATCCCACACGTGCAAAGAGGAACTAGGGCATCTTTGAGTTGCAACAAAGACCGAATTGCAGTCACATTAAGGAGCCGAATTTAGTGTCAAGAAGCATCAATATTGGAGGTCGAGATATCAAGGAAAGGAGGTCAAATCAAGCGAAGGAGGAAGGAGGAAAAATTCACCAACGTCTTCTCACACATGCCAACTAGAGTTTCTGTAGTAGAGGTTGGGAATTGCAGTCCTGAAGCAATGACCGGAAATCTGAAGCAGAGGCTAAAATTTGAAGGTTTGGAGCAGGTTGACTTAGGTTGACATTATGAAGGACAAGCTCATCAAAAGGAGAAGTTGACTTGGTCTTGGAGGAGCCTTGGTTAAGGGTCTTAGGTCTTGGAATTCGTCATTTGAAGGTTCTATAAGAAGAGAATAATTCTTATGGGTTTTCGTCTCAAGAGGAGAGGTTTTGGCCCTGGCTAGCCGCCTATACTTTTTGTCCTCTTGTCTCATTGATCTTCATATTTTGGTAGTTGTTTGATGAAAAGAACATTATAATAATCAAGTAAAGAAGAAGTTAACTACAAAGTACATCAAGTAAAAGAACATCACAAGCAGTTAACAAAGTAAGAGAAATCGCCCTAATCTAGTTGCCCTTGATTTCTCAACATCTTTGTCCTGGAACATAGATTCTATAAGCCTTTGATGACTCACTGTACCCAACGAATATTCCTTTCTTTCCTGAAGGATATAGCTTCTTCCTCTTATCTTTGGGTACATGAACATAAACTAGACCACCAAATACTCTCAAATGAGCAACCTGAGGTTTATGTCCAGTAAGCGCTTCTTCAAGAATCTTGTCTTCCAAAATTCCATGAGGACTTACATTTTTAATATAAACAGTTGTCATCAATGCTTGACTCCATAGAAACATAGATAATTCTTGATCATGCATCATTGTCTTAACGGATTCTTCAATGGTTCTATTCCTTCATTGAGCAATTCCATTTTGTTGTGGATTATAAGGGACTATCAACTCCCTCTTAATCCCAACTTCTTTACAAAAGGTAATGAGCTCTATGGAAGTATATTCTCCTCCATTATCAGGCCACAGAAACAATGGTTCTATTCCTTCATTGAGCAATAGATAATTGTTGTGGACTTACATTTTTAATATAAACAGTTGTCATCAATGCTTGACTCCATAGAAACATAGATAATTCTTGATCATGCATCATTGTCTTAACGGATTCTTCAATGGTTCTATTCCTTCATTGAGCAATTCCATTTTGTTGTGGATTATAAGGGACTATCAACTCCCTCTTAATCCCAACTTCTTTACAAAAGGTAATGAGCTCTATGGAAGTATATTCCCCTCCATTATCAGGCCACAGAATCTTGACTTTCTTTCCCTTCAAGTTTTCTACTTCAACCTTAGATTCTTGAAACTTGTCAAAAACTCCATCCTTTATCTTCATGAAGTAAATCCAAGTCTTGCGAGAGAAGTCATCGATAAAGGTTACATAGTATAAAGAGCCTCCAAGAGATTTCACTGGCATTGGACCACATACATCAGAATGGATTAGATCCAAAATTTCCTTGGATCTATTTTTGCTCTTGAAAATGGCTTCTTGGCATTCTTCCCAAGCGCACATCCTTTACAAACTTCTTCATGTTCTACCTACAATTTTGGAACACCTGAAACCATTTGTTTTAAAGCAGGGAAAGCTCTATAGTGAAGGTGTGCATATCTTCTATGCCAAAGTTCGCATGGATTGATGTCATTATGTACTAATGCTTGAGAAAGTTGCTTCAAGAGTCTATACAACCTTCCTTCACAAACTCCAATTATTCTAGTAGAATCTATACTAGAGCCCTTATGCCATACAAGAACTTTGCCATCAACAAATGCTACTCTATCTCCCTTATCTTCCAAACATGACATGGAAACGAAATTCTTTTTCAAACTTAGTACATATAGTATGTTGTTAAGATGAACGTTTTCACCTGAATGCAGCTCAAAGGAAGTCTTCTCAACACCTTTTACTGCATAATTGTTGTTGTCTCCAAGTTCTACCTTTTGAGATAGTCTTCTTTCCATTAGACTAGTGAGATTGTCCAAGTCTATCGTCATGTGCCTTGAGGCACCACTATCTACTAGCCACAAATCATCTCTATCTACAATAGAACCTGTAAGAGCAGATAAGTAAAAGAAATTTTTGGTACCTGAATCTTTAGTCTTAGGTTTCTTTGGTAGTTCATCAATGTCTGTTGTAGTGGCATGTTGTTTTCCCTTTCTCTTTTTGTCATTCGATCTTTTAGGACAATTGCTTCTATAATGACCAAATTTGTGACAATGATAGCATTGAACCTTTGACATATTATTCCTTCTTTGAGGTGCAGGTCTTATTCCTTCATTTTTTTCTTTGGAATCCAAATTTCTTTCTTCCTCTAGCCTTCTTGAAACATGTAGCATATGCTTGAGAGACACCTTCTTCGGGTCTCTGAATCCTTCCTTTGATTCTTCTCAAGTACAAGCAGTCCATAGTTCTACAAACTTTGGAACTTCTTTTCTGGCACATATAGCTGATGTAAATGAGTCCCATGAATCCGATAGACCATTAAGTGTTTTAGTCACTAGTTATTTTTCAGAAATGACTTCATCAATTGCTTGAATTTGATCTCTTAAATAAGAAATCCTCATGAAATATGAGGCTACGGTGTCATTTCTATTGGACATACTAAGAGGGGGGATGAATCAATATTTCTTTCAATTGTTATATTATGCCAGTTAAGGTTTTTCACAGTTAAACTAGAACACAAGTAGAACAAAAAATAATTTTATTAATGAAAATAGTGAGGACTCCAAACCTCGAATACAAATCCAGGCACCAACCTGGTCTCAAGGAGGACACCAATCATCTTAGGCTTCAACCTAAACAAACACTTCCAATATACTTCAGAACTCCAATATTGCTTCAAGATGTCATCTAAAAGCTTGCTTCAACAACGTCTCCAACTCTACTTCAAAGATTACCAAGGTCCAAAAACTTTAAATCAACTTCACCAAGATGTCTCCAAAAGCTTTCTAAAGTATGTGCTAAATACACTTCAAAATGCTACTCAAAAGGGTCTTCAAGATCTTCTCCAAGATTGTTCCAAACACTGATCCAAGATCACCCCAAAGACTGCACCACAAATATCTCAAATGTCACTTCAAGGTCTGATCAAGGTCTCTCAAAGTTTTACTCCAAAGATACTTCAGAAACTTCTTCAAGGATTGCATCAGGCTTCACTCCAAGGTGTTCTTCACAAATGTATTTAAGTCTGATCGATGAATGTCTTCAGAAATCTGCTCTTATAGCCACTTCAAGGTTTGGTCTAGGGCTGCTTCAGAAAGTTTAAAGTTTGCTACAAGATGCCTTCAAAAATGTACACGAGGGATTGTTCGAAAAGTCTTAAAAATTATCATAAATTTGCTTCAGAAGATAGCCTGAATCTCCCTTTTCTACAATCTAAAATTTGTCACATTGTCCAAGTGCAGGGTCGAAATCATCCACAAGAGGTTGAATCTGAGTTGCAGGGGCCGAACTACAGACAGAGATAAACAGACTGAATTTCAGGCCTTTCACAGACTAGACCACAGAGAGAGGGCCGAGGTCTATAGTTGCCTTTGGCCGAGACTTCCATAGGCCGAAAATGTTGGTCCTCAAGGCCGAAATTTGTTCGTCAAAATTCTAAGTTTTGATCTAAAAGAAGGTCTAAAAACTGCTCCAAAAATATTAAGTTTTGCTCCAAGAATTTGATCCAAAAAACCATAACCCAGGAACTATTGACCACTGGAGTGGCACCTGATGATAATGAGAAGACTCCATGACCAAGGATGAACCAGAGGACACATGTACCATCAGATATCATCAGTTCAACAGAATTTTTAAACTCTACTTCTACTTCTTATCATTTTCTCTTGAACCCAGATTCCACGCCCTACGGGTTATTGTAATAAGTGATGCTAGTAATGATGAATTTGAGTCAGTATTGAGTCTGTAACAGGCCTAGGTTGCTTGGGACCTTGCCAACAAGTGAGTATTACTCTGGGAGGTTCTTTTTACTCGTTTAATTATCATCTCCCTACCAGGAGTTAATAATTAATTGAGTTTTTTCCTCCAATTTTACCCCAAATCCGGAGTACGGCTTGATGGTGAGGCCTTGGGTGATTCCTAGTGTCTAGAGTCAAAGTATATTACCATACTAGATCACACAAAAAATTTCGTGGAATTTGGTTAGGTCTAGGTAGTGATTTTTTAATTTTTTAGATTTCCCGCAAGTCAAAAATTCCAATAAAAATTGTAATTGAATTGTAATAAGTGTTGCCTAGAAAAGTTGTATGGGGTATGAATAATAAAAATTACACCTCTCACGCTCAAATTTCTACTATAACACACTTTGAGGAGTTAAAAATGTGTTTTGAACCCTCAAAACCCATTTTTCCTAAGTTTAGTGGGAAATCTGGCAATTAATTAAGCCAGAAATTAAATAAATGGAGAAAAATAAATATCCACACATACTAAATGAGGTGGAAATGAGGTGGAAAAATATGATGGAGTTAAAGTGAAGTCCCAAGGTGATGTGGACTCCTAAATAAAATCAAGGAAAAGACATGTGCTCAAATAAAATTGAATTTCTGGCATTAAATGGGAGTTGCTTACTTGGAAATTCGAATTTGTGAAGTTAGTGCATATTTGGGAGGATTTGGGAGAATATTTGGTGGAGATTTTTGTGGGAAATTGTCCCCACATGGGTTACCAACCATATAAACATGTTATTCCATCATAAAATTCGAATTTGGCACATAAGGAAAGAAGAAAATGATGTCCACTTGCCAGAATTCGATTTTTACACTTGGCATTGGAGCTCCACTTACCAAATTCGAATTTGCCTTGAAATCTCCTCCCTCTCACCACTTGATATGGTTCTTCATTGGGATTTGCTCCCAACTTCTTATATAATGGAGCCATGGGCTCTCATATGGGATCATTGGATACGAGCTATTGTGCTTGCAAAAGCGCTGCTACTTTGTACACTTTTCAAGAATATCAATAAAAAGACTTTGGGGGTCCATTCATGGGTGTTCTTCCTTTGGAGCATGGTGCATTTGGAGCTATTGGTATAATCTTTTCTATGCTTTGAGTTATTTCATTTTCCATGTATTCTTGTGAATTTGCTAGTGCACAACTATCTTGTATTAGCATTTGATTTGAAAGTAGGCTCTAGAGGTTGAAAGTTCTAGTTTATTTTCAAATAAATTTCTAGAAGTTTCAATTCATTGTTTGCTTATCTAAATCTACATGGACTAATTTGTGACTTGAGTATTGTAAAAGAATTCTTTTTGGATCAAGCGTGAGGGGAAGTCTTTGGGAGACCAACCCACTCTTAAAGCACCTTCAAAGGAACTCTCATTTGTTATTTGGATTTTCATTGTTTATCTTACGAAAAAGTGTCTTGCAGGAATTCGTTTGAACATAGTTTGTATGCATGCAATCATTTAAAAATATTTCACTTTTAATTGTTCTTCATTGGATCATATTTTGTTATTTAAAGAGCGTAAGCATGGCTAGACAAAGAGGAGAGTTTATTCATTCTCTTTGGCTTAGCCCTTTGTAGATTATTGTGCAATATATTGTGATTTTCTTTGTCTAACACTTGGTTGGTTTTTTGTAGCCTTCTTTTTCTAACTTGTTTTTTTGTAGCAACTTGTGGGATTCACCTTTAAGAAACTACTAACAAATTGTTACAAGACCTTTGAGCTCTAATGTCAAACGAGGAGGACTCTCTCTTTTTCCTTTGGTCGTGGGCAGTTAAGAAGCTTCTATGAGGAAGACTGGGTTCCTTTTGTGGCTTCTTCCCTCTCTCTTGGCCGTGAGCATTGAGGAGGCTTAACCTCTCTTCTTCACTTGTAAAAATATGATTTCTATTGAGCCTTTATTTTGCAGAAATTTCTCATCAAGGATAAATCTAAGACCTCAAGTTTCATTTGTAAAGGTTTTCCTTGAGCTTGTAGAAGGCTTCATAGTCTCTTACTTCTAACAACTAATAAAATTTCTGATTTTGAGAGCGTGGGTTTTACCCATTAGCATCCCAATCTCTCCATTTTTGGAGAGGACTTGTGGTGTGATATGTTGATCTCTTTAAATTGCATGCATCTCATTTAATTGGTCAATTAACACAGCCATGCATTTCATTCATTTCACTAACTATTCACTTTGATTTGCTACAAGTTTTAAGAGCATTTACTTTCATAGCAAATTCAGATTTTTTTTATATGCAAGCATCTTTACTTCAGTTTATTTAGCTTGAAATCATACTTCAAATTTGCTTATGCTTCACCATTGGGCACACTCTACAATATAAAGTTTGATGCATCAAGTCAAACTACATTTTATTTCATGACAAGCAAATATATTTCAAGTTGAAGTTGAATTTTCATTTTCATGTTAATTTACTTTTAGATCTTACATGCCCCAAGTATCACTAAAATTTACCTCCAACTTAAGTTGGTTGAATAGACGTTTTAGGGACCCTCTACCTCTATGGACTCCTCACTGTAAGATCTAAATATTTGGGCGAGGGTGAGATCTGAGGATTAGAATTCAATTGTAACTTTGCTTTAGAACTAATTAATAAAATAAACCAAGAGCACTATCTGATCACATTTACTTGCAAATTTCCCAAATTTTTTGCTGTCTTGATGGTTTAAAGATTCACATGCAAATATTATCTCAATAAGCACTTTGGATGCAAACATTTTAATTCCTTAAATTTTGCAACAAGTTTAATTCTATGGTACTTGGAAATTTGCTTACTTTTGCAACTTCATTGCATGTTGTCATTTTAATGATCATTATGCTTATCGATGATTGATATATCTTGTTTCATTGGCAAATACCATTATTTGGTGTTGCAAATTTAATGGCATGTTGTAATCTTGGTCTAACATTGAGTTTTTCTATCATCTCATTTACAATCTCCAAAGTAGAACACTAATTGTTTCATTTTGAGCAAGATAGTTTCTCATGCTTTGATTCATAAATCTATTTATCTTGAGAGCATTTATGATATCTTGTGCTAACAGTCTTTTGTTTCCATTTCAGGATTACTGTGTTCTCATCTCTTTGAGCATTTCTTTTACTTTTGAGCAAGTTATTTGTAAAGGCACTGGTTAAATGGTTTGTCATTATTTCAAAGTTGTTCATAAATGTTCATGAATCTTCAAAAGTAATCCAATTTCACTCTACTATTCTCCTAGAAACTCAAATCTTTAACTTAGTTTTCCATTTAGGGAGCAACCCCCATAGCTAACCTAGGAGATAGCTTAAACGGAGAGAGTTGGGATTAATGTGACAGCCCCTTCTCTGAGTTCCTTGCCACCAACCACACCTTGTGGGGTTAAAGGCTTTTCCCGCTAACTGTAGGTAGGTGTAGGCGGCAAGCAATAGCAGGAACCACAAAGACCAAAATATAAATCCCAAGTATTTCTTCTTCATTTTTCCACAAGAATTCTCTTCCTCAGGTCCGTATACTTGTTGTTTTCTGCTGAGTCGAACTGAAGGTCGAATAAAGGAGAGTATTTGCTTATTTATACTTGTTCAACCACACCGAACCGACACGCCTATTGGGTGTAGGGGGATCGACTTTATTTATGTAGGCCGACTTGTGTTTAGTTTGAACCGACTGGTTATGAGCATAGCCAAATCGGGTTCCTTGTCTTCTAATTCTTCGAAGACATTCTCAATAATTGTTTCAAGGCCTCCAAAGTCAAGCCTCTGCTTATCTGCAAATGATTGTAATTTTTTTGCTTGCTCAACAGTTTGTAAATAGAATTCAAACAATTAAAAACCCATATCCTCTAACACCCAATAGTAATGTTCGTTGTGATCATGGTATCCTCTTGAATGGAGAGTATGCGTTGAACCTGCAATGTTATATGTAATGTCATAGGATTGCATCCATCTATTCCTTTGTAAGCATGTAATCTCTTCGTGTATTATTGGTTGGATGATTCTGTTGAAGTAACCCATCATGAAGCTTTCAACAACATGCAAGACGAAGGTCATATTCACAAACTACACAACTTTGGTGAAGACCTATGATGTATATATTGTAGTTATCATAGTAAACATGTTCATCTAGATTCACAACAGCCTTGGGAATCTCCAAGCTCTCTGTTGGTTTTCCTTGAATACTAGCTTCCACTTCCTGCTCTAGCATTTGCTCTTTTTGAATTCTAGACAGGCACACCCAAATAGGTACTGGAGACAATGAACCCTATCAGATGTCCTAAATGCAAACTCCTTTTGTTTGGGCCATCAAAGACAACATCTCAACAATTTCTTGTCATTCTAACATCACGAAGCTCATTCTTCAAACTCATTGCTTGACCAATGTTGTTGATAGTATATAATCCAAATAGGGCATCATGCATCTCCTCTGAAGAATCAGACTTACAACATAAGTAATCAAATGATCTTTGATAGAGTCTACAATAATGCTCATAGTTGTGATGTCATCCTTCTCGTATTTTCTTTTTATTTCTGCATCTGATGGTTCAGTGACCTTGCCTTTCACAATGCCCAAGAGATCATTCTTTGTAAGGATAAGATCAATCCTAGTTTTCCAAGCCCTAAAATTTGAAGCTTCTTCAAGGTTGTTTTTTGACTTCATAGAGGAACCCATGGATGTAGACTAATAATCAAAAGTGATCTTCCACGCCTCTTCTTTCCTAACCAAAGCTCTTCAAATGTGATTTTCAATGTCCTTTCTTTCACCAAAGCTCTGATACTATGTTGATTTTTCAAGTGCAATAGATACAAGCACAAATTTCTGAAATACTAATAATTATTTCTAATGATGTAGATCTTCTTTCAACAATTCTAGTTTATCATTTAGCAATTACACTTAATAAATTCAACCATAAAACTATAAGGACAGTAGAGATCACAATGCACAAAGAGAACACAAGATTTACATTGAGAAAACCCAACAACCTTTTCCTTAGAAAAATTCTCCAGTTCAACAAGAGATACATCTAATGTTGCTAGTCAACTATGAGATCAAACTGATCAACAAGCTATGGTCAAACCTGGTCAAGCGACACTCTAATCAAGTGAAGTCAAGTCAAACTTCTACCCTTCAAACTTCGGCCCTCTTTGATCTGCCTAGGCCAAATTTCGGCCTCCCAGAATATGCCCAAAAACTCGGCCTCCCCAAACTTTTGGCCTCCCCAGAAACACACGTGCGAGCTAGAAGAGAGATATCGAAACGAGTGAGTTAGAGAGAGAGAAAGAGATGATCTTCGAACTTCTTTTCCTTCTTGTCCTTTTCTTAGATGCCCATAAGATGTCTTTCGTGTGTGAGGTTGAATGGTGCCTTGAGGAGGTCAAATGTTATTTATATAGTGTTTTGCCTTCATGAATGGGTGTGTCTCTTAATTGGGGCCAACTTGACTTGAGGGAGGGCCAACATGACTAATTTGGAGCCAAAAATTCAAAATTCAAGTTTCAAAATTCTCTTTTAAGTCCAACATGAATTACATGTCTTATAATAATTATTTCAGGGGCTTATCAATGAAAATGACATGAAGAACATGTCTTACAATTATGAAGACTGATCATAGCTACAAAATTCAACAAATTTGACTCTAATTGTGAAGCTACTCATGGATGGTTGCCAAAGGGAGTGAACATTCCCAAGGTTGAATTAAAGAAATATGATGGAACAAAGCTCTTTACCTAGGTGCACCAAATAGAGCAATATATTGAATTGCATAATATCATGGATGACAAGCAAAGGATTCACATAGCAACTTCGAACTTTGAGATAAAACCCTATAAATGGTATCAATGGGTAGTTAAAAGGAAGCCCCATTCTTATCATTATACTTCAGGTTTATTTACAAGAGATTTAGAAGTGCAATATGGCAAATTTTGGAAAAGACTATTTCAATCAATTGACAAGAATCAAGCAATTTGGTGATATTGAATACTACAATTCAGTATACCATGTTTTGGCCAGATGTGTGGATAACATAAATGATGAGCATTTATTAGAACTTACATGGGTGGATTAACAGAAGACATTAAACATGAGCTATTCCTAAAACAGCCAGAAACTTTTATGGATGTTATGCAATTTTCTTGTCATATTCGAACCAAGAATAAGGCTACACACAAGTCTGCCATGGGAGCATACACAAGAAGCAAAGATCATTTTGGGTTTCATGAGACATTCCTACCTCAACCTACTAGAATACAACAGAAGGAAATTGAGCAAAGAAGAGCAAAATGACTATGATTTGTTTGTAACAACAAATGGTCAAAAGAGCATAATGTCAAGAAACAAAAATTTTCACCTTGGAAAACATTGATGAAGAGGAAATGAAGGCATCTACACAAAGAAGTAAATAAGAACTCGTAACCTTAAAAGAGAAAGATATACAACTGGAAATTGTGCACAACATTGATTCAAATAGGTGTGAGATATATATTAATGCATTGGCAAGTTTTTCAATTCCTAAGTCCCTGAAGATTGTTGGTTACATTAAGAAGCAAAGGGCCATATTCCTTATTGACTCGGGTAGTACCCATAACTTCATTAATAAAAGATTGGCAGAGCACCTCAATTGTTTTGTATATACAGTGTCAAATTTCCATGTTTTAGTTGCCAATGGAGGGAATATTGATTGTGTGAGAAAATGCCACAACTTTAAAATGAGTAGGGAAGAATATAAATTGGAAAGGTTAATGTAGTAGTAATGTACGCCATTCCAATTGGAGATATAGCTGTTGTTCTTGGGATTCAAAGGTTGAAAACATTGGGTACAATTTCTACAAACTATAATGAATAATTCATGAGATTTGAATTGGAAGGAGTTCAATATCAACTCAAAGGGTTAAAATTTGGACCTTGTCAAGCCATCGACTCTCATAGAATGGAAAAGCTCCTAAAAAATGGTAGTAATGGAATTGTGATTTAACTGTATTTTAATTGTGGGATCTCCTTTACTGACCATTTGGCTTTTGGGTGGCACTACATGGGAAATCCAGATTTAGGTTACGTGGTCCTGATTCTCGATACCACCCACATCACTCCCGTTCCACTCATTTTAGCCCCATTCATCTATTTTCCCATCCAGGTCCACATGTGTCCACCGGGTCCACATTGGGTTAGCCTCCCCCTACCCTTGTCCACACCTTGGGTTAGACCTGGAACGATGCCCTAGAGGTTGATGTAGCTAAAAAAAGAAAAAACATAATTTGGCCACTCTCAATAGGAAATGTACCACAAAATGCAACAGATGGTCGGGACATACAAATTTAGCACATCGGCAAAAGCCAAACATAAGTTCTACCCCTTATCCATGGCCATCACCCTGGTTCCTATGGGCCCTAGATAAGCCCCCTCTATCATTAAGGAACCCATGATTGTCCCAACCCCTGGCGGGCAATGTACAGCCCCACCTTAAGGGGGTCTTCATTGCTACATATTACACATCATGCTCTCATCCCTTGGAGCCCCGAGCAATTATGAAGAAAAATCAATAAAGGGTAAAAGGCATATGAAGAAGGGTAGAAAAATAAAGGTCGCGGTAACTCATGTACCACGATTTTCTCCCTCCTGCACTCACATACCCAGGTGTGGGCTTCCCTTATTGTAGTCACCCATGAACCATGACATGTGGTCAAGATGATTCCCCTGATCCCCGCTCCGTTCCATTATTATATCATTTGCCACCTACCATTTGAGGGATGTACCAGACATGTCCCCCCCTCTAGAGGTTGAAGTCACCTAATAGGGTCCTTGTTAACCCCCTATTGATCTTGGAGACACTTTTGCATAACAAAGCCCACTATGGAAGGGCATGCCACCATGAAGTGCCTCATTGATCCCATGACTTGTAAGCTCTTTTACTGGATTACTCTAATGATTTGTTATATTGGAGGGAAAGGGGATGCATTGGATCTTATGCAGGATTGCAGGTGGATCTCCATTTGGGGCTTGGTCTTCCTATACGGGGTTCTAGCCCTCCAGAAGGCCACATTAGCGGTTGTAGGGTGAGCATTGAGAGCCATGGGCCTCCACCATAGTAGAGATCACTTCATGGATCCCCAGCAGCGCTCTTTGATTGCTCATGTTCCACCTTTTTGGATGAGGATGATGCACCTAGTTCACCATGCCCAGCCGGCTCCACACTTGCTCCATACACTTGGCAAATGTTCCAGGGTCCATAGGATCTCTCTCATTGCAGAGGGAGGGCTTATTTCATCATTCTAGCCCTTGCAGATGGTTTATAGGTATCTTCAATCCATTTGGAGACCCATGAGGATGTCCTTTATGCCCCCACACCCACTTGGGAGCACTACAGGTTCTTGCTTTGAAAACAAGGGGCCAAGCCCTTGTCCAGTATGTTTGGAGTCCATTTCTACATCATGGCACCCCTTGGACTTCATTAGGCCTCCTCAAAGGCCCAATGACTCACTTTCTTCATCATTCTACCCTCTTGAGAGGCTTCTTATTATGTTATTGAGCTATTTGGTGGGATTGTCACCAAAAGTATTGTTATTAAGCACATTATTTTATTTTAGGGGCTCAATTAGGCCAAATTAGCTAAATCGAACACATTAAACATTGTATAAATAAATGAGAGGTGATTCATTCTCTCATCATCACTGGGATTGGGTCATTCTCTCTTGTGAGATTATCGATATACCTTTTGGAGGACAAGTTTGGATGAATGGATTAATTTTGATGTTTGGATCTCTTTCATTCTGCCTTGGAGCTTCACCATTGGCATACGTTGATGATTAGATATACTCTTTCTTACATGTAAGGGCTCTTTTAATGTTATTCTTGTTATTTACTTTTTTCACATGCATGTTGCTAGGATTTTCGCAATACTAGGCTGAAATTTACTGCTTTTCTTTTGCGTAATTGTGGAAATTTGATCACTTATAGTGTTCCATCATGTCATGGGCCATGTATGAATGGGTGAATGTTCCTATAGATAATTTATGTTAAATACATTTCAATAAGTTATAATTTATTGCAAACCGAAGTATAAAGTCCTTGTGACAGTTGTTCTCATGCTCTAAATTCCATGCGAAGTTGTTGAAGGCCTACTTGATTAGGTGAATTCTTCCCAAACCATAAATTTTCCTTGACTCCATCTCTCCCAAAGGACAAAGAACTAATCCTCCATTGGTGATCATTTTCAATGCTTATTCTTTTCACCTCCCTCTTTTTCTAGGCCTAGCCTACATAGGTCATCAACTATCTCACAATCCAACCATCCAAACACTTATATTTTTGGTCCACAACTGCACTGAGGTTTACTCTAGAGGCACTCCAAATTTCAAGCAAATCAGACGGTGGGATCTCGAGATATAGCAAGCACTAGCTCAAGGACCATTTCTTGCCCTAGTTTTCCCTTGGCTGGTGTCCTCATTAGGATCATTGAATTCAAACCTCAATGAAAAATTGTCCTTTGATCCTCTTCTCCTCCTTAATTAGGTCAAGCCCCTCATTGAGTGATCAACTCCATACCTTTGACCTAATTCTGGGTCCACTTGGTCCCGTGTGGCCCCACAACCTATTGACGCCAATTCCACAAATATCACACAAAGACCAATTCTCCATAAATATTTTAGGCATAGGAATCATCTTTACTAGATATATGCCCAAACCCTAGCCTCGAGAATCCTCTTAGCCCTTCCTAGAAAGCATATCGTCTTGCTTCCCGAGCAAGAAAGCCATATAATTGAGTCTCTCTTGTGAATAGGCCTTGGGAATCACTCCTTGCCCGCTCATTGTTCCATTCATCTAGTGATTCCCCTTTTAAACTAGGTCTCCTTCTATCGGTGAAAATCCATAAAGCACAGGGAGCTTTAGCTGAAGTGACAGTGGGATATTGCTCCATTGTTTCCCTTGACTTAGTAGTTGCTCTATAGGATCCCCTCCTAGGACCCCTGCTAATTTGAGCGTAACAGGGCCTAGACAAAATGACAAACAATCTTCCCGAGCTAATGCTCTTCTACAAGGAATCTAGTTAGCAAAACAATATAATGTTTTCTCCCTCGCTGTGATACAAGATTCTCTCCTCCTTATACAACATCTGGTCAAAAATACAATTCCAAGAGACAAGGCATTGGGCCATCTCATAAAAAGAATGAAGGAGACAATGAAAGGTATGGACTCAGTGTCCTTCCATGTGCTTCAAGAAAACAACGTGAAAGCAAATAAATGGGCTAATGAAAGTAATCACTGAGAAAGAGGCAATCTGGTAGTCAATGGGAGAGTTAGATATGCCCAAATTCCCCAATTTGGCTATGTTCCTTATGGCCTCTCTCCATGAAGGAAATCGCAAAAATATTTTGAGGGGCCAAGATTGCGGGGCCTCTCTAAGATCTATTCATGCAAGGAAATGGGAATTTATTGTTCACCCAAAACAAAGGACAGCATTGTCATCACTACATGCTGAATTAAGTAGGATAAACACTCATCATGTAGGAAACATTACAAGAGTGACCTCGCTCTGCAGGCTACGCATTTATGTTGTGACTGGAGAGCAAATATCGACAATAATACATTCAGAGTTGTTAATTTTGGGCAACTAGGTCCAAACTCCATGTTGCACTGCTCATACGATGATGGTCATATTTTTGTTGGATTCCTCTTTCAGAGAGGTGCAAGATTGATCTAAAGATCATCTTGTTTGGATGAGCAGAACATATATTTTGAGTTTATTTTCCACACATGTGCAAGGTCGGCCAGATTTGTAATGTAGGCTCACATGCCTAATAGATGTGTCACACACCCTCACTGATGGATATAAATTGGAGAGACTTGGAGATCATTTTCTCATCAACTCATCACACATCTCTCATTGGGATCTGCTTGGTTCGATAGCCTTTGGAGGCCTCTTCCCTTCACACGTGCGGAGCTGAAGGAGCTGTTTTCTGCGGATCTGTTTTGCAGACTCAAAACTCTGCCAAAATTTCGATTTTGAGAGGCCATACTGCTGGGCACTAAAATCGAGGAAAACAGAGTTGTTTGACCAAAGCCCTAATCTGCAGCGTTGACTTTCTGTTGCTGCCTGCGCTGACTTTTTGGTTGACCAACGTTGACTTGTGATGAGCTGTCTTTGAGGGCTGTGGGTGTGACACTTGGAAGGTTGGCTGATCTAGAAAGGCTTTGCTGGCTAAAGCATCCGGTTGACTGTCGTAACACACAATATCTCATATATTTGCTGGACAAGAAGAATTGTAAATCTGATCTATATTATTGGCTTGTCTTCTGTTGATCTATAATTGTGTTCTATCAGCGTTTTACTTTCATGTTTATGTGATTGCTAATTTGTATCGGGCCAAAGAAAGATTGAAGTAAATTTGCATTAAGCATAGAACACACCATGGCTATCTAAATTTAACAAGAGTATCTGCATGGCGTGGGAGAAGCCTTTCACATAGGATTGCTCTTGCACCCAGCAAAGCCCGAGGGAAAATGGGACAAGGAAGATGGAAGCACAAAAGGATAGGAAGGCTCAGGAACTGAATCAAAGGCAAATTGAAGGTACTAAGGATCAATTGCTTTACCAGCTGATGGAGAGAATGGATATTATCCAGATTGATTTCCTCACCTTGAATCTGAAGAATAGGGAGCAGCCAGCCATAATAACCTCTCTGATGGATAAACAATTGAGAATGGAATCATGTATGGCCAAACAAAATGAGGAACTGAAGAAGCAAATCGAGGACCTCAAGAGACAATTCAAGAGCATGGAAGACTGCCAGGTCGCATCAACCAGCTCAAGTGCACCAATGAGCCTATGTCCTTTGATTTAAATGAGACTGCTCAGAACATGGGCATCCTAATTTGCATTTCCGATTAGATAACTGATGGTCAATAAAGTTTGTATTTTGGGGGATCGATTTTGTAAGGTTTTTACCTACAAAACACCCTTTCCATATTCTGTATAAGGCAAAAGTAGAAATAGAGAATTTCGATGGTCCAGGTAGAACAATCAGCAAAACTCGATGCAAAGAATTGTACTTCCAGGTGATACTGCTGCATTCTCAGCACAAGATTTTAATATAAATTTTCTTATTCTGGTCAAAAAGAAAAAAGAGGTAGAGTAAATATTTTAATAAAATCTTAGTTTCTTTCTTGTACTACTTTTGTTTAATTTCAAGTTAAATGTCTCAATATTCTAAGTCATTCTTAAGAATGGAAATTTTCTTTAGGAAATTTAATAATCTTATTGATGTACTTTTGACATGCTTTAATCAGATTTTTTTTCCATTGCATTTTCAGCACTTTGTTTATTTTGAAATTCACATTTGGGGTTGTCAATGAATTCAATCTAAATATTTTATTTGCTTCTCATGGATTCGATGGAATGTCATATGAGATAGCTTAACATAATCTTTATCAAATATTTCCGCAAATTAATTTGCTTGATGACCCCTATTTTAATGAGTAATTTTTTGAAATTTACTATAGCAGAAATATATTACTAATTGTTTTTCCTACATTTTTAAAATTCTGATTTTTATCACAGAAACTTAGTTTATTTCAACACTAAAACAAACAGCAATCTGAAGTATATATTTCCTTATTGCAATTTCCTTTCATGCACTTTAATTTCTGGTTATTTACATTTGAACGCTTTATTTAGAATGCAACTTGTCATGGATATGAATATTTCCCTGAGCAAGATTGTTAGTCAATTTTAGGATAGAAAACTTACTCCAGCATCTCTAAAGAACAATACGATCTCTAATTTATCATTTCAAACTATGGTTTGGGAAGCATACACATCCTGAGACTTCAAGCAGCTACTTTTTCAGCTTAAAGCTCACCTTGTTGGAGGTCTAGGTAACCCCTGTTGGTACCCATTCGAGTAGTATTGCATTAGACAAACCTAAACATAGACATTACTTCCATATACCTTGAGTATATCAGAAGTCCCCCAAGGTATCCTAAAACCATCCATTCAGTCATTGAACTGTTACAGTGCACCAAAAATAGCATTTGGGAATATTACCCTCTCGTATCATGGTGATCAGATAGAATGGCCAAGGGTATGATCTATTTTCCTTGGTTGGTGCTCTGAGAGATTGGGCTAAGTAGCATTGTTTGAGCCATGCCAATATATTTGAGGGATGTAGTACAAGGCACACCTTTTAAATTAAAGTCGTTTTCTCCTTTTTTATGTCTTGTCCAGGACACCTTCATTTTACAAGTACTTGCATATGCATGACCTTGGAAATAACGCTTAAGGGTTGATCTTTATACTCGTACATATTGAACACTAAGTCGGAAAAATTAAAATCAGCCAATAAAAGGTTTATTAAGAGGGCCTTGACAAAGTACATAATGCATAGCACAAGCCCTTAGTACATAGAGGAAGTGCCAAGCAACTCAAAAAAAAGTAATTTGCCAGGAAGGGCAACCCAACCTGAAATGTCACAAGCATAATGTCCACAAGCAGCAGGACAGACGTTATAGGGCATATGGCCCACAGTCCTCTATTGCAGATGGTGACATAGGTTCAGAAATCACAGTGCATCTAAGGACACTTCAGACAAACTCCTTATTCAGTCTCAGTGGAATAGGCTGATAAAAGCACAGAACAGCTTACTAATATGCACAACCACACAGGATGGCATGTATCATAGAACCAAAATGCTAACCATACTAAGGTCACTGAACTGTAAAACATTAAGGCTTTAAAGTTTAAACTTTCTCAATCCTGAAAGAAGCCATTCCAATGGTCACCTTCTGGATACAGGGCTATACAGTAGCCCATGAGAAAAACACACCAAGGGACAATGATGGTGGTTTGCTGTAAGACTCGGAACAAAAATAGCATGCAATGCAATGCCTTACCCCATATGTGTTCCCAGTGTTGCACTTGCAGGAACCATCCAGCCCCCGCCCACAATGGACACCGGAATCATGTACCGTGTGGAACCATGGCCAAAGCATCCTTGAAACCCTGCTTCCAAAAACCAGAACCATGCTTCGGCCCCAAATTGCGCAGTTCCTGGAAATTTGGAGCCGCCACATGCCGAACCATGCTCGCATCACATAAAGGAAATGTAAGCTTTTACTTAAATTTTTAACATTACCATTAATTGTTTCAGGATGTCTGAGAGTGGTTCCAACATCCAACCTCATCAAACTTCATATGGAGAAAACAGAATTTTATATCCCATTCAAAATTCAGCAAACTTAACAGTTTTCAAGATTTCAGGATCAATGGAATTGCGGAATTTCATTAAATTCTATCATGTATGTACTATAAGGGTATGTGATTGTCATTTAATCAGAAGCACCAAACCATTGGGGGGTTGATTGTTGAACTCCTTTGTCATGGTCTTAGCAAAAATGTACCCTTCACTCAAACCAAAATCATTGATCAAGAATGTTAAGTTTTTTCTACCATATTTTAAGGCTTGAATTAGGGAGTTTGATCAAAATTGGGCGGTGTTGACTGATGTCCCTAGAGAATTGAGGTAGTGACAAAGGCTAGACAAGAGGAGGAGAATGATGGATGAAATTAGTGAAGAGGATCCTGATATAAGTGATGGTGGAACATTGTTTGTCCAGGAGTGGTGGAACATGCATGGCGGTGCTACTGTCAAGGAGTGGTGGAACATGCATGGCGGTGCTACTGTCAAGGAGTGGTGGAACATGCATGGCGGTGCTATCCCACAGCTACAAGATTTGGCAACATGGGTGGTTCCACAATAGGTGAACACTTCTTCTATAGAAAGGTGTTCAGCGACTAGCTCAGTTTATTGTTTTGGACCTTTTCGTCCTCATATTTCGGTGGGTAGATGACCGATTGTGTAAACATAACTATTTGGTCATGTTACTGTTGACAACTGCTAGATAACCTATTTCATTCCATAAGTTAATGGTCTACTTTTTATTATATGACTTAAAAAATTGTATATTTGTTTGTAGTTGATCGAATCCAAATTCTAGATGGTTGATGCTCGAATAATTAATCATTAAAGTAATAGGGATTCCATTTCTATCATGATTTCTGTATAAATATGCATGTCTTCATATATTATGCAACTATTTTGGCATTTTGGATGTTTTTTTTTAATATATATGTGTGTGTGTGTAATAGACGCTTCCAGGATGCTTCGATTTCGAGGATTTTTGGAAAATGAAAGTTCTAATGCTTCGCTTCTCAAAAACACACCCGCTTCGTCCCTGCTTCATGCTGTTTATTTTTCAAGGTCCTCTTAGCTGATAATTACTTCTAATGATTTTAATCCTTACAATATATATGTGTGTGTGTGTAATAGACGCTTCTGGGATGCTTCGTTTTCGAGGATTTTTGGAAAATGAAAGTTCTAATGCTTCGCTTCTCAAAAACACACCCGCTTCGTCCCTGCTTCATGCTGTTTATTTTTCAAGGTCTTCTTAGCTAATAATTACTTCTAATGATTTTAGCTGATAAATCCTCTTGTATTCACATTCATCATTTAGGCAATTACACAGAAGATCTTCAACAGTAGAACAAAAATGACAGTAGGATCATAAAGAGACAGCGAAACAAGAGACACAAGAATTTTACCCTCAGAAAACCCACATGGGGGAAAAACCCAGCAAACTTTTCCTTAGAGAAATTATTCAATTCAACAGAGATACATCTAAATCTTCTAGCCAACAACAAGGTCAACTTTACCAGCAATATCACTATGGTCAAAGTCGGTCAAACTGCCCAAAGATATGTCTGCCCAGTATTCGGCCCTCTGCCCAAGATATAGGTCTGCTCAGATTCGGCACTCTGCCCAACAGTCTGCTCATAAAATGACTATTTTCTGCCTTAGAGTACTCTCACATGTGATCTGAATTGGTTGTTCAAGGAAGGGAGTCGAAATGACGTTATATAGTGAATTGATGAGCTTGAAAGTTTGCGTCCTTGGGGCTGTCCAACTTGATCTCCTTAAAGGGCTGACTTGACATTTGAAGATATTAAATTTGATTTTTCAAAAATAGAATTTCCTTTTTTGAAACCGACATCAAGAACATATCCTATATTTGTTATTACATATACATCAAGGGCTAATATATTAATTATGAAGACCAACCATAGCTACAAAATTCAACGCTCCCTCTTAGCTAGGGAGGTATTCATAATGATTATCTAGATGTTCTCTTGTTGACAAATTTCTCTAAGAAAATTTTATAACAATTCATCATCAGCATCAGCATCATTTAATAGCCTGGTCAGCAACTCTGACTCATGGTAAATCGACAACATCACCTAGTTACCATAATTCTGGTCGGTACCTCTGACCTATGCTACACCATAATCCTATTTTTGTATTCCTGACACATGGTACATCATTAGCATCAACTAGTCACCATAATTTTGGTCCCTCCGACACATGGTATATAAACTAGTCTTGGTTCACCATCATCTTGGTCAATATCTTTGACTCGTGGTGAATCTCCAAAGGCCTCACTCTTCACGAGTAATTCTGGCCCTGATGCTAAATGTGCACACTCAACCTATTTGGAGGGTCTAAGCTTGATATTGAAAGGCACCAACTCATTTGAGTGATTATGGGCCTCTAGGACCATTCTTCCTAATTCTGATCAACATACATGACACAGGAAGAATGATTGTCCTCTACCAGACCATTCTCCCTAATTTCAGTCAACACACTTGACATAGGGAGAATGTTTGTCCCTGATGCTATCACATCAAGTTATCAACACTCTGAACCATTCTCCTGGTCAATCTGACCCAAAGAGAATGCCTATCCTTGATGCTGCAATTTCTTGTTGAGAGATACATGCTCAATCATTCCAAGCTTGTCCTTGAAGTATGCAGCAACTGGAAATATTTGTTATAACTGATAAATTAATTATGCAATTTATTTTGGTTACAGCAAAATAACGAAATATTCACACTGCAATTTCTTCACAATTGAAATATTGTGGAAGATAAACTGGAAACTGAGAAAACACTGGCACACACACATAAAATATGACGCAGATATTTTTGGACAAATGTCCCTAAAAAAACCCAATGTTGGAAAATCGATGCAGCAGCAGAGTGTTTTATTATTAAGCAGCAATGAGAAATTCTAAGTACAATAAATATAGCCAAACTAGCGAATCTATCCAAGAGAAATACTGGCAAAAATTTACTGAGGGATTTTACCCTCTCTCCGAGCAATCTCGTCACTCTCTGACCTCTGAAAAGCTAATCGTCCAAGTGATCTGCACAGGCTCTGCGTCACCCCAGCATTGCATGCCAAATGCACTACCTAAAACAGCGGCTAATATAGTCATCCTGGCTGTTGCTGTTTGGGAAAATGCTTCTCTAGCCCTCCGGAAAATATTCCCGGCCTCTAGAACTGAAAACGTCCTCCCCTTCAGCCAAATCGAACTGCTCACTTGAGGCTTTGCGCAAACTCATGGAGAAAATTTTCAGCCTCTTCTTTCTAACTCTCTGGAACTGGAAAACTTCCTTCGAACTCACTATCTTTGCCCCTCTCTATCTCTGCATCCCCTCTCACCCTCGAACTCTTCCGACAGAATGTTGTTTCTCTCTGGAAAATCGAACTACCCAAGGAAATCGATCTCAAGTATGTTCCTCCATCTACCCATTGACCTCTTTTTATAATCTCCAATTGGGACTCCAACGGCCAAGATTAAAACTTAATCAATGGCTGAGATTATTTCCTAGTCAATCCGTGTGAGTTTCTAGAGAAATCTCACCTTCCTCAATTAATTGTTGTTAATTGATCATTTTCCCTGAGTTAGACTTAGGAAAAATTTAATTACTAATTAATTAACTTAATTAAGGCTTTTCTAGGTGGATTTCCTGAAACATTTTCTAGGTTATGGAGTCCTAGTGTTTCTTAACCTCTCTCACAACTGTCAAGACAAGAACACCATCCGATGCTATAAAAACTAACACAAACTTCATTCTGGGATAGAGGCTTTGTCAGCAATCTCCTTGATTGTAGAATAGTATTGGAACCATACCGCTCCCTTTTGTACCATGTCTTGGTACTAGATCTCGATGTGCTTTGACCTGTCATCATGGTCGTTACCTACACTTGATCAAACAATTTTCCAAGTAGTTTCTAAAGCCATACTGCTTCACAACTCACCAAGCAAGTCGTAATATACTCAGCTTATACAGTACTAAGTGCAACAAATGTATGCTTCCTGCTCATCCAAAAAATCATAACCGAGCCCAAACTAAAGCAATATCCTGAAGAACTCTTTCTTCCTTCTACACTCTTTGCCCGATCTGAATCTGTGTATCCCTACAGTTGTACTTCATTGTTTGAGACATATCTTAAACCATAACTAGTTGTGTCATAACCAATTGTACCATCCGGGTACTATAACACATGTTGAGCCACATGTCTTGGCTCAACCATAAGTTGATTGGCTACTTTATTGTTACTCTAGTTGGGTGCTCTTTCTAAAACAAATCCTATTGTGGCAATCTTGGCTACTCCCTCTACCACTGCAGCCTTCTAGTTATTGTAGCATTTCAGCTATCTAACCTGACAATTTCAACGACAGTCTATGTTGCCATTTGTTGCACGCTAGATCTTGTAGATCCATTTAGAAGTCACCACTGACTTCCCTTCGGCACAATCAAGGTATACATCAAATTTGTCGATTTGCCTGCTCCCTTTGAGCTCGGATCTCATCTAGTACAATATCTCTCAATACAAATCATTGATTCTAGAAGAGTCCTCCTACCACAAGTTTTGCTTCGTTCTTCCACTTACTTCCATCTACTATTAGAGACTTGGCATCCTTTACTATGTACCTGCAATCCTCACTAGGAGGCCATGGAAGAACGATTACAACCCAACAAAAGAAACAAAGAAAAAAGGCTAACTAATAGTAAAACAGCAACAACAATAATAATCAAGGAAGACAGATATGAAGTACTTACCTTTTGAGCATTATGGGAAATGTCAGCGCCCTCTTCATCTTGGCCTTCTTGCATTCATCTTGTAAATTCATCCTCAACATGATGTCATTCCTTCCTTGCATGAGCTAGGGTTTATTCTTTCAACAGAAACATTAATATAGGTCCAGCTCTATGGTTTTATCCACAAACCCTAGGGCCTTCTAGTCTGTTAGGGTTTACAAATGTTAATTTTGGGCAACTAGGTCAAAATTCCATGTTGCATTGCTCATATGATGATGATTATATTTTTGTTGGATTCCTCTTTCTAAAAGGTGCAAGATTGTTCTAAAGATCATCTTGTTTGGATGAGCAGAACTTATATTTTGATTTTATTTTCCACACGTGCAAATTGACAGGGTCAACCAGATTTGTAATGTAGGCTCACAAGCCCAACAAATGTCACACACCCTCACTGATGGATATATTTAGGAAAGAGATGATGCTCATTTCATCATCATCTCATCACACATTCTACTTGTGATATGATTGGTTCATACAGCCTAGGAGAAGATTCCATCCCTCACACGTGTGAATCTGAACCTGAAGAAGCTATTGAAATTTTCGGACTGTTTTAGGGCTTTCTGGACAGCATTGACCAGTGTTGACTTTGGGTCAACACTTGTGCTTTGACTTTGATTTCGGCACAGAAATTCCAATTTCTTGAGGCTGCATTTGAGGGCACAAAAATCGAGAAGCATTGACTTTGCCTATTGTCCATTGACTATGGCATTGACTTTTGCGTTGACCATTTGCTTTTGACTTGTGTTGACTTTTTGGAGTTGTCTTTGAGGGGTGTGTGTGACACTTGGAGAAAGGGTGATTTGGTTGTTGGAGAAGTTGGTTTGGCCAACTCAAGGCTTTGCTGGCTAGGGCATCCTGTTGACTGTTGTAACAAACATTTATCTATCTATTTGCTAGACAATAAGAATTACAAATTCTCATATATTATTTGGCTTGTCTTCAGTTGATCTATTATTATGTTCTATCAACATTTTACTTTCAAGTTTATGTGATTGCTAAATCTAAATTGGGCTTTAAAGAAGATTGAAGTAAAACTACATTTAAATATAGAACATACCATGTTTATCTAAATTCAACATGGTATCAAAGTTGAGGTGACAACAAAGCCCAAGATAGTGTGAAAAGCAATCACCGAAGAAGAAGTCTTGTTAATGATTAATGGCCTCCTCAACCTACAAGGGTTTCAAGACTGACGATAAGTTCACTAATAAGTCTGATTATCATGCCTAGAAGATGTCTTTGGATTTGGTATTAGAAGAAGATGTCATGGATTATGTGCAGGGGAAGATTCATGAGCCTCCATCAAATGCAACGGCTGCCACAAAAACAAAATATAAAAGAGGGGAAGTCAAGGCGAAGATGATTATTAGGGATTCTATACATAAGCATTTGGTTGCTTATATCTTCGAGCTGGGCACATCTAAAGAGATGTATGATATGTTGGTTAGCATGTTCAGGGCTACCAATGCTAATCAAGTTCTTTTCTTCAAGAACAAGTTGAAGAATATCAAGAAGGGCAAAGATGAATCCATTCAATCATACTTTATGAGGCTCGCAGAAATCAGGAATGATCTCCTTGCCAAAGGAGAAGAGGTAGCTGATCGAGAGCTTGTCGTCATTGCTCTTGGAGGACTCCCCAGGAATGGTATGTATTCAACACTACTATTCTAAATAATAATATGATTCCTCATTTTGATGAATTGTTGACAAAATGCACTCAAGAGGAGACGAGAATGATGGAAAGAGACCATCCCTCAAATGGGAATGGAGGTGACCCTACTTCCTTTACCGCTCATGCAAAAAATAACCATGGTGGTCCGAGAAATCAAAACCATGGAAGAGCGGGGCCCAAAGGAAGAAAGGGAAGATGTTACACTTGTAACAAGCTTGGTCACTATGCAAGAGAGTGCTCCAATAGAAGGGACTCTCCTAGGGATGATGACAACAACAACTTCTGGAGGAATGGCAATCAAAAGAACAACAGGTTCAAAGGAAAGAGGAAGGCTCCCTCTGATCGAAGTGGAAATGGCCAACCTTTCAAGAGGTCAAGAAATTCCAGGTATGATGAGTCCAATGTTGTTAATAATAAGAAAAATGAATATATTCTTGTATTTACCCTCTCTGCTGCATCTCCTCCCGACACCTTGGATGTCTGGTTGAGTGATAGTGGTGCTTCAAGACACCTCATTGGATATAAAGAAACCCTCTCTGATCTAATTAAGAAGGATACTAATTTAGAAATTATCCTTGGAGACAATGCCACCTATCCCGTGAAAGGGACAAGGACTGTGACCCTTCATCTATCTCAAGGTCAAGTCCTTCGCTTACAAGATGTGATGCACATACCTGATTTGAAAAAGAACCTTGTGTCCATGTCGACAATAGAAGACAAAGGATTCAAGGTAGCATTTATTGATGGAAAGGTACGCATTTGGAAGAAGAACTTTAAAGAAGCTCTTGCTATTGGTTTTAGAGTTGATACACTCTATCAGGTTGGAGGAAGTCCGTTGGGGGCCATGTCATGTGATACAACTCTTCAAACTGAGCTATGGCACCGGAGGTTTGCACACGTTCATTACAAAGCCCTTCCCGAAGCAAGGAAGGTGGTGACAGGGATGCCCGAGTTTAAAGATGATCATGAAGGTATATGTCAGGGTTGTGCCGAAGGAAAGCATACAAGGGGACCATTCCCTTCAAGTGTCACAAAGACATCTAATATCTTGCAATTGATACATTTTGATCTATCTGGTATGCTGCCCGTAAAATCCTTGGGAGGATGTTCCTATTACATGACTTTTATAGATGACTTCTCCCACAAGACTTGGAAATATTTCTTGAAGAAGAAGGACGAAGCATTCAAATGGTTTTGTACCTTCAAGGCCTTGGTTGAAAATAAAATCGAGAAGAAAATCAAAATTTTGAGGACCAATAACAGGACTGAATATGAGTCAAATGAATTCAATGACTTTTGCAAGGAAGTTGGCATTAAGAGGGAGACCACAACTAGGTATACTCCTAAGCAAAATGGTGTTGCTGAAAGAAAGAATAGAACCATTGTGAAAGTTGCCCGTGCCATGCTATATGACCAAGGTCTTCCGAAGTTTCTAAGGGGAGAAGCTGCAAACACTATTGTGTATGTTCAAAATAGATGCCCGCATTCCGCTTTGGACTCCAAAACTCCCGAGGAAGTCTTCTCTGGTAAGAAGCCTGATGTCTCCCACCTCAAAGTTTTTGGAAGTCCTGTTTGTTTTCATGTGTCGAAAGAAAAGAGAAGCAAGTTGGATGCTTCTGGGAAGAAGGGAATGTTTGTGGGCTACAATGAAACTCGAAGGCAAATAGAATCTATGTGCCTGGTCAAAGAGAACTGGAGATATGACACGATGTCACCTTCGATGAAGATGTTGCCCTCAAGAAAGTAAGAAATCTTCCTAGTTCAAAGGAAGACAAAGAAGAAGAAGAAGAAACTAGAAGGCAGGAAGAACCAAAGGATGAACCCATGCTCGATGTTAAAGGACCAATGGATCCTATTGATCCACCTCCTTCAAATAAAAGGAGACCCTCGTGGCTTAGGGACACTCTCGAAGATGCGAGAGACATATTGCCCCAAGGGGGACATTCCGTGAAAGTAAGAAGCCGAATAGGTTCCAAGGGTACCTAGCAGCCATGGGTACAATTGTACAATCTGAGCCTGGATCATTTGAAGAAGCCGTAAAGCATCAAGTCTGGAAGGATGCTATGCATGAAGAATATGAGTCCATTATGAAGAATGATGTCTAGGAAGTGGTCTCGAGACCGGAGGACAAATTTGTTGTCCCCTCGAGATGGCTCTTCAAGGTCAAGCATGGAGACGATGGAAGTGCTGAAAAGTACAAGGCAAGATTTGTTGCCCGAGGCTTCTCTCAAAAAGAAGGCATAGATTATGATGATATATTTGCACCGGTCGCCCGCTATACCACCATCTGATCTATCATTTCCCTTGCTGCAACGCGAGGATGGAGTCTCCATCAAATGGATGTGAAGATTGTTTTTCTACATGGTTCAATCAAGGAAGAGGCTTATGTGGAGCAACCTCTGGGGTTCGAAGTCCAAGATAGAGACTCATATGTATGCAGGTTGAAGAAAGCACTCTATGGGTTGAAGCAAGCCCCCAAGGCTTGGTATGAGAGGATCGATAGCTACTTGATGAAGCTAGGATTCACTCGAAGCGATGCTGATCCAAACCTTTATTTTAAGGTTGATAAAGAAAGGCCTCTTATTCTGGTTCTCTATGTGGACGATCTCTTCCTGACAGGTGCTGACCCTCTCATTCATCAATGTAAGAGGGAGATAGCTTCTGAATTCGAAATGAAGGACCTAGGACTGATGCATTATTTCCTAGGCTTGGAGATCTGGCAAAAGCCAGGTGAGATTTTCTTATCTTAAGGAAAATATATTGTGAAGTTGCTGGAGAGATTTGGAATGGTGGACTGTAAGTTTGTGCGACACCAATGGAACTCAACTTTAAGAAGTTGTGTGGAAGCATTGCTGGGCCCAAGTTGGGAAATCCCACCGAGTATCAACAACTCGGAGGGGCCCTGATGTTCTTAGTGAACTCCTGTCCGGACGTATGTTTTGCAGTGAACACTTTGAGTCAACATATGGTTGAGCCTCATTACATTCATTGGATTGGTGCCAAGAATCTATTGAGATATCTTCGGGGCACAATCAACCATGGGCTTAGATACACTGTCGAGAGTTTCAGACTCCATGGATATACCGATGTTGATTGAGTTGGCAGTGTAGTGGATTGTAAGAGCACATCAGGATGTTGCTTTACCTTGGGTTCTACTTCGATATCTTGGATGACCAGGAAGTAGAAATCGGTTGCTTTGAGCACTGCTGAGGCCGAATACATTGCAGCGAGTATGGCCTGTTGTGAAGTTGTTTGGTTGCGAAAGCTTTTCAGTGAGTTGTTTGGACATGTGCTAGATACCACCTTTATCCTTTGGATAACCAGAGTGGGATTCGTATTTCTGAGAATCTTGTGTTCCACGATCGATCTAAGCATATGGATATTAGGTACCACTTTATCGGGGATACGGCACAGCGAGGTGCCATAAGGCTTGATCACATTGGGACTGATGAGCAGGTCGCGAATATTCACACGAAGCCCCTTGGGAAGGTCAAATTCTTAACCTTCCATGAGAAGCTTGGAATCGTGGACAGACCCTATTGTGAGGGTCCTGCTTGAGTTGGAAAATGAGCTCTAGGAGCTCCAGGGGGCTTGGGGATAGCTTCTTAGAGCTATAAGCACACACGGGGCTAGGCTTGCCAAATATTCTTGTGCTTTTGTCCCACCTTTATGATGTTGAGATGGTTCACCCTTTTTTTTTATCTATGCCCCACATGCATCCTACCCATGGAGTTTTAGACTCATGGGAAGTACCTCTCATTTGGCCAATGAGATGGGAAATGTGGATAGAGACCAAAAGCAACACCGATGGACGCATCAGAGATTGCCGTACTCTCCATATCTAGGATGGGATGTGTCCAACACCTTTATCTGGGATCAAGTTTGATGAGGTTCTTACCTCTAAACTGACTTCAGGTCAGTAAGTTAACTTCGGATTAGTATGTGACTCTCTTGAGTCCAATTGAGGTTTTATCCTCTAAGCTGACTTCGGGTCAGCGGAGTGTGATGTCTTTGTGACTCACTCTAGTTTGTTTGCCCTCTGAGCCGGCAAAGCATGACACAGCAGGATGACACGGGATTGCAGGATGAGGATGATGATAGTACACGATGGTACTGATGACAGGATGGCACAGGTGGATAGATGGAGTTCTCCCTAGGAGTGTTAATTTTGGGCAACTAGGTCCAAACTCCATGTTTCACTGCTCATATGATGGTGATTATATTTTTGTTGGATTCCTCTTTCAGAGAGGTGCAAGATTGATCTAAAGATCATCTTGTTTGGATGAGCAGAACTTATATTTTGATTTTGTTTTCCACACATGTGCAAATTGACAAGGTCAGCCAGATTTGTAATGTAAGCTCACAAGCCCAACAGATGTGTCACACACCCTCACTGATGGATATGAATAGGAGAGAGATGATGCTCATTTCATCATCATCTCATCACATATTCTACTTGTGATCTGATTGGTTCATACAGCCTAGGAGAGGCTTCCATCCCTCACACGTGTGAATCTAAACCTGAAGAAGCTGCTGAAATTTTCGGACTGTTTTAGGGCTTTTTGGATAGCGTTGACCAGTGTTGACTTTGGGTCAACACTTGTGCTTTGACTTTGAATTCAACACAAAAAATCCAATTTCTTGAGGCCGCATTTGAGGGCACAAAAATCAAGGAGAAGCGTTGACTTTGACTGTTGTCCATTGACTGTGTTGATTTTGTTCCAAGTCTCATATTTTGGGAAGAGGCTTGGCCATCAGTATTCCAGAGAACCCAGAAATCGTTTGTGGAAATTCCACTCGAATCATGCTTTATTAAAATAATTAATTATTTTAAAGTAATCCCTAAGTCTAAACTTAGGGAAATTAAATAATTAAAGTGTATTAATAAAGCATGGTGTGATTCTTCTAGAAAATGAAGATCAATTCATCTTTTAATCTGAGCCATTGATTAAGGATATAATTTGGGTCGTTGATTCATCAACGAGAAGACTATAAAAGAAGGCTTGAGGGTCTCATTTGGAAAGCAAGCCAGGCACACTCTCAGTACCTGAAGGAAATCGATTCTAAAGTAAAAGAATTCGATTTCAGAGGGTGAGGTTGTAGAGGCTGGGTTGCAGAAACAGGAGGAGGGAGAAGTCAGCAGTGACAGAATAAGGCAGAAGGAAGACGAAGAGGAGGCAGCGCTGAGTAGCAGCACTGGCCCTCCACGCAGAGTGACGCAGTCCAACGCAGTGACTACGCAAAGGGGCCATGCAGAGTGACACAGAGGGAGGAGAACTGCCTATCGTGTGTCAGAAATTTTTCGGAGTGCTCAGGTGAAGCGAACAAAGTTCCTTCTCAAGCTAAATACTCCAAAAGACTTGGAATACAAAGATATCCATGAGGATACATATAGTATTATATAAAAGGTATAATGAATGAGATGTTGAATGTTATAAATGAGGCCTGCTTATATACCTACACAGGTGCCTCTTCACGAAAGGTCATGTCTTATCAGACATGGCCTTTCAACCTAATTACTAATTAACTAATTAATCACTATTTACATTATTTTATTCATTACATTGCCTTCCCCTCAAAAAGCTTTGTCCTCAAAGCTTGTCAATGAAAGGCCTCGATTTCTTTTCCTGCTACGAACATCTTCTCATCTCTGGGCAATTATCCTTGTTGATACAAGTTGATATGATCCTCTAAGTGACAAACAAAACTGTCGCACTGAGAATGGATCGGACCATCCTAAATCAATCTTCTATGGAATCTTACGATCACTGGCAACTTGTGATGATTCGTTAGTATTCTTCGGAATATCAGCCTGTTTTTGTTCTGAACACATAGCTTGGTTGAGTTGTCTACTCCCATGATTTGGATGTCGATAGGGAACTGTTTTAGTTTGACCTCTTTGATTTTCGCCTGGGGAGGATGTTATGGAGATGGTTACAAAATCTTCACGTAGAATGTTCCTCGTTCGTCCGACATCTAAGTTTGTTTCTTCTGCAACTTGCTTCTCTTCTTCTTGAGTTGTGACATTTACTGTATCAATGTTCGTTATTTCTTCAACTTGAACTTCTATATTTGGAGATTTCAATGCTTCATTTTCGACAAGTTGTTGCACCTTGTTTTCCAACGACTTCTTGTCTTTCTTCAGCTTCTTAATTTGCATTAGTAATTTATCGTTGTGGTCCTTGAGGCAAGCAACTTCTTCACGCTTGTTAGTTGTGATTTCTTCAACTTCTCTTTGCAAATATAGTATTGCTTTTTTACTTTCTGGAAGAACTACTCTTGTGATATCTAATATGTTTTCGGTGTTAGTGAATTCGGCTTCACCGTGACACCTTGTAACGTTATGTTTTTCTTTTTGTAAGAAAATGTCAAAAACTTCTTTGTCGTATTAAGGATGAATGACCCTAGTGATTCCATCCAGAGCGAACCCAGAACTATATCACTATTATTGGAAAATAAGGTTTTAACGGTGAATTGCAAGACAAAGGAATACTCCCCAATACTTGGGTGTAAATTCTCTATGTTGTATTGTTTATTATTTGCGTTAAATGAATTTGCTTCAGTTATATTTGATTCAGGGATCACTAATTGGTTAGCACATTCGGTACTAACATAATTATTCTTTCGAGTAAAATCGATAGATATGAGAACCTCTTTTCCCGCAAGTGACCATTTGATTTCAATTAGCACATCGACACACATACAATAATTTTTAGAAAATCTTCCCTAAAATCTTCCCTCTTTTAGTTCTATTTTGGATGCCATTTTGTCAGATAACTTCGAGGTTTTTAAGGGTGACCCTTCCTAATATTTATAATAAAATATTATTATTTCCCTTTAATAAACCCTCAAGCTTAATTATTCTTTCCAATATCCTTTACTATTATTTCTTTAATCTTTGGTAATGAATCCTTCACTAATATTCTCTTTTAAAAGAGGCTCTAATTCTTTTATATCTATATATATTCCCTTTTTAAATAAAATCTTTAGAATATAATGATTTATCTCCTTTTCCACTTTTCCAATACTTAAACCTTTAATAACCTCTCTTTCCTTTTATTTACCTTCCAGCTTTAATAATGATTCCTTAATATTTTAAGAAATCCTTAATAATATTTTTCCTTTCGTTTTTTTTTTTTGAAAATTAATTCTTTTATATAAACTTAAATATAGTCTTCCTTTAGTGATGAGTTCTCTGACTAAGTAAATTCTAGTTTTATTTATAATTTTTATTTTTTTTTAACAATTGATTTTTTTTTTACTCTTTTTGTTTTTTGTTTTGAAAAGTTACAACTCTAGTGAAGTGGCTATTCACTTATATTCACCTATAAAATATATGTCCATGTGTGTTTGACTTGGTTAATGTTCTCCACGTAAAAGTAAACTTACCATTCACACAGAAATTTTTTTTCCTTTTGTTCTTATTTTACCTTGCAAATACCATGGGCAATTACCATGGACTTCTAAAACCACAAGCTTGTAAACCACTTAAAGAATAATCAAAATAACCTTATCTACTCTTCCTTCTTTCTTTTTCCTTTTTATTTTTAAATTCTCTTGGTATGTACGTATATGTACTATTTTATATATCTCTTTTTTTCTTTTTTCTTTGTTTTTACTTTTATATATATATTGCTTTTGCTTCTTCTTTTTCAAAATTTTCCCTTTTTTTTTTTCCTTCAAATTTTTAATTCTGGCCAAAGGCCTATTGGTGAAAATGGAGAAACTCCAAGACTGGTAGCGAAACACTTCAACGGCAACAATGTTGACGAATTTGACGGTCAAGGACCTGGATCGGAGAGCGTGGCTCTGTGCAGTGAGAAGCGGCCAGAAGATCGAACTGCTCTGATACCAAATGAAGCGAACAAAGTTCCTTCTCAAGCTAAATACTCCAGAAGACTTGGAATACAAAGATATCCATGAGGATACAAATATTATTATATAAAAGGTATAATGAATGAGATGTTGAATGTTACAAATGAGGCCTGCTTATATACCTACACAGGTGCCTCTTCACGAAAGGTCATGTCTTATCAGACATGGCCTTTCAACCTAACTACTAATTAACTAATTAATCACTATTCACATTATTTTATTCATTACATCGGGAAATGCATCTCAGGTGTATGCTAAATGATTTGCTCGTCATATTATCTGTAAGAGAACTTTCACTACTGAAGAATAATATAAACCCTCATCTACTGCACCAATTTTCCCACATTGGGTTTTTCCGAAGACAATTGTCCAAAAATAACTGTGTTCATGTGGTTGTTTCTATTGTGTTATATGTGTTCTTCTGCTTTTGATTAAAGTGAATATTGTAGCTGTATTTATTTCAATATTTACTGAAGCATCTGTGAATAAATTATCATTAATAAGTAGGCGAAATAAATCAATCACTGCATTAGTATTTTCAGATTGAAAATTTCACAGACTGCAGCATTGACTTTTGCGTTGACCATTTGTTGTTGACTTGTGTTGACTTTTTGGAGCTGTCTTTGAGGGGGGTGTGTGACAATTGGGGAAAGGCTGGGTTGTTGGAGAAGTTGGTTTGGTCAACTCAAGACTTTGCTAGCTAGGGCCTCATGTTGACTGCTGTAACAAGCATTTATCTATCTATTTGTTGGACAAGAAGAATTACAAATTCTGATACATTATTTGGCTTGTCTTCTGTTGATCTATTATTATGTTCTATCAGCATTTTACTTTCAAGTTTAGGTGATTGCTAAATCTGAATTGGGCATTAAAGAAGATTGAAGTAAAAGTTCATTTAAGCATAGAACATACCATGGTTATCTAAATTCAACAACAAACCCTAGAATTTTCATTTACATCTTTTGAAGGACCACCAGACTGTCATCTACAAAACTTTTTTTCTACATTCAAATGTTCAGCATATATCATGTCATAAAACACTCAAAGGATGTTCCATCTCAATGTTAGTCTAAGCAATTGTGTCAATATCAGGGATCTTCCAATGAGTTGTCTTCGTCAAGAGAAAAAATATTACAGACATACTTGGTTATTGCTTCAGCATTACTAGCATGTATTTCAATCCTAACATATAATTCATCATAATAAGAACACTTCTAGTTCTGCAAGTGACTCATTTTTCTCAAGAGGACTTCGGTTTCTAATCTTGAAGAGGAACTTGGCCTCTTCTTTATTGTAAGCTTATCAAGTCAAAAATTAAGATAATACTTGCTTCATCGAGGTGTGATTTCTTCAAGATTTGTCTAAGGTTTACAAACCCTAGGACTATTAAATCTTCCAGGAAGGAATTACATACTAGCACAAGTGTTATAACTCTTCTCTTCTCGGCTCCCTCTGTTCCTGGAGCTACTTTCTTAATCTCAATCGAATTGATCATGTCTCAAACATTTGAAGGAAAACTCTATTATATACTAATCTGCTCTGGCATTTTCATAGTAGTCTAAGGTATATAGCGTTAGAGTCTGCAACTTCAAAATAACACTTTAGGTTTGAACAAAGATATTGATCCAAACTATTTCTTCCAGGTTTTCTAGGGTTTTACAGAACCCTAAGTTTATTAGTTCTTTCAAGAATGAGAGACAGTTTCTTTTGACTCAGCAAGTACAAGACATCTTGTTAAGAATTTTATTAGCGACATTTTTCAGATCAGCCTTCTTTAAGTGTGTTGTCTTGACACAACACAAAACGCTTTATCTCAAACAATGCGTATAGGTTATTTCGATCTGTCCCATTTGCTAGCCTCTACGTGCCATGTCAATACATTTTGAAACTAAAATGCACAACCGTTAGCTACACCATGATTGTCTTTGGGCAAAACTTGAAACCAATCACGTACTAGCATCAAATACATTTTAATGGATTCGCTCTAGGTTTTCTCTGCACTCTGTCCTTCGCATCTGTTATACGGACTTTATAAACAGACAAAAGCATGTGCAATGACTGAGATTCTCAACAAGTTTAAACCAACCAGATTGACGGTGAGTGCTCAAACTACTCTTTTGCCTTCATTGCGGATCAATCAAGCATAGTCCCCATTGAATTAAGACGTCGCAATCAACCTTGCGCACTTAGTAAATAAAGTTGAATAAGAGAAAGACATGCCACAATTCAGATCACACATTAAACTTGCACAGTTAACTCCCTAAAACATCAGATCAATCATTAGTGTTACAGGTGTCAGATCTATGTGCTTTTCTGATAAGTAATCGAACCAAGATCAATCCAACACCATTCCTTCATACCTTATTCACAAATCAAGTAGATCTAATTGCACTTGACATAGGTCGAACAGGATATTCCATGATCTGAACCAGAACACTATCCATTGTAGCTCGTTTTATTTATTAACTTGCCTTCAAACCTGTGCCAGAACAAACAATTCAAAGAAGCCAAAAACAAAACATGTGTATCGGCACCAGAACAACTACTCCTTTTATTTATCAGATGATGTATACATCATTGACTTGATTTTTTTTAGGACAAACTAGAATGTAGATTTTATGAGGCACAAACAAGAAGGCAAATCTTGGTATTCCTTGAGCTTCAGAACAAACCCTAGAGTATAATGTCTTTTCTTCAAGATTGCTCTTTCACCATAGCTCTGATACCATGTTGATTTTTCAAGGTCTTCTTAGTTGATAATTACTTTTAATGATTTTAATTTAAATCCTCTTGTATTCACATTCATCATTACACAATTACACAGAAGATCCTCAACAGTAGAACAAAAATGACAGTAGGATCATAAAGAGACAGCCAAACAAGAGTGACAAGAATTTTACCCTGGGAAAACCCACATGGGGAAAAACCCAACAACCTTTTCCTTAGAGAAATTATTCAATTCAACAGAGATACATCTAAATCTTCTAGCCAAGAACAAGGTCAACCTGACCAGCAATATCACTATGGTCAAACTGCCCAAAGATAGGTCTGCCCAGAATTTGGCCCTATGCCCTAGATAAAGGTCTGCTTAGATGCGTTCTGCCCAAGATATAGGTCTGCTCAGATTCGGCCCTCTACCCAATATATAGGTCTGCTTAGACTCGGCCCTCTGCCCAAGATATAGGTCTGCTCAGATTCGTCCCTCTGCATAAGAACTCGTTTGCCTCAAAGATTCATTTTGCTCATAAAATAACTATTTTCTGCGTTAGAGTACTCTCACACGTGATCTGGATTGGTTGTTCGAGGAAGGGAGTCGAAATGCCTTTATATAGTCACTAGTGAATTGATGAGCCCGAAAGGGTGCATCCTTGGGGCTGGTCGACTTGATCTCCTAGGAGGGCCAACTTGACATTTGGAGATATTAAAATTTGATTTTTCAAAGATAGAATTTCCTCTTTTGAATCCGACATCAAGATCATGTCTTATATTTGTTATTACATATACATCAAAGGCTAAAATATTAATTATGAAGACCAACCATAGCTACAAAATTCAACACATTCAACATTGTGTGTTCCAATAAACTTGCATTGGGAGGCATAAAACTCTTCAAAGAGGCACGTTAGAACGCCTCTCATTGTAGTCTGCAAGTAAATGTCCCATAGCTGCCATGGCTGATTCCAAAAGCACGACCAGACCCTGAACATAAAATCTCTTAAAAAAAACATTTTCTTCAAAAAGACTTCTGAGGGACCCTTGTGGCCAGGATACACCTCCTTGTGCCAAGCACTAGACCAATTCAAGGGAATTGCCATCCTTTTAATTGAGAGAGCTTCCTGTAAACTCAATAGAAGCATTAGGTCAGGCACTACAAGTGGTCCACTTGCTGGGAAAATGGCTTTCAAGGATCAAACCACTAATCACAAGTACTTCTGTTCTGTGAAAGCTGTTGTGATGGGGAGTACTATTCTGTCAAAGTCATCCAGGGTTTACACCTGATCCCAACCACTCATTTGTCTCTCTAGCGGAATTTAACCTTGGTGGGTGGCCTAACATGCTACCACATTCACCAGTGAACCGCAACCCATTTGACGGAATTGTGCTTTTTAACATACAAAATTTAAACAACTTGTTGCAGGATTGAGAACATACTCTCCCAACCTATCTGCTTGCCTGTGAACTCAAGCAATCACCCACAGGCGCCTTGTCTTACCTCTTTCTGGTTGAATGCATCCATTAGCAAGTCTAGGTCAAGCTGGAATCACGTCTCCATTCCACAGTTGCATCTTTGTACCATCACAGAAAATTCTACAGACAGAAAGTCAGTTTTGCTGCCCTGCTGAAACCCCAAATAAGTACGATTTAGGGTTTAGGGAAAGGATGCCTGAAAAAACGAAAGAAAGTGGAAAGTGAAAAACATGCCCCATGAAACGGCACAGCAGAGCACACGCATAGTAGCAGGTGGAATGAGTCACTTGGGCAAAACAGTGGAGAGGGAAACCTGGATCGAATTCATTTGGAGGTACATGAAATAAATAACCTTTGGCAAGAGCATTTCACTACGCATCTGAACGTGTAGGTGCTGGCTAGACAACCAGCTGGTTTTTCTGCAATCCCTATTTGTTTTGTTTGTCCCTAACAACAATCCAACAAGTGACCACTGGAAGTAGTCCTACTGGACCCTCAGAAGGCTTTAAGGTTTATTTGGACAATAGTGTTCAAGGCCTCTTCAACAAGAGGAGCAAAAAGGACCATGACATTTTCATTTACAATTTCTAAATTTGCCATATTTTTATAAACTTACAATTGCAAGAAGCAATGCATACAAACACAGAAAATGAAGAAAACTTAAGAAGCGCTTTAATTCATTAGCACATCAAATTTTTCAACCTAACTATTAATGTTTTACCCTTCTATTATAGTGCTAGGTTGGAAAGCAATCAGGCAGGTATGTGACCTCTCGCCTATCAAAACTAGTAGCCAGTCTCTTAGAATCAGAGCAAAGGTCAACGATAAATAATCCGTCCATGAATCTAGTTTTTGCATTCTAGGGTTCAAAATATAGAATATCAGACCCTGACGAGCATGGAAAATATTGTTTATACTCGTTATCGTAAGAAAAATATTTTTCCACTCATGAAAAAATATTAGTAGGTTGGAATTGCTGCCTGTATTCAAATGATCGTGAACAAATGTCGTTTTAGAGAATGCATTTGTGTCTGTCCTGTTTATGGGTGATCATTTTTCCTTTTTCCATTCTCACTCACACTGATACTATAACAAAATGAAAGGCAATTCTACAGAATTTAAATACCTGATAGACCAATAGAGGAGCTCAGAAAAAATAACACAGAGAGAGAAGGCTGTGTACCGGAACATAGCGAATCCTGCGAGGAGGGGGAGGAGAAGGATCGTCGGCTGTATCATCCTTGCCACCACCTGCACCTGCAAAATAGGGTGAATCAATGTTTATGGATTAATAATTAGCATTAGCAAAAACAATAGCAATTGGAGTAAGTGTAACCTACCGTTGGAAAGAGAAGACCATCTGTAGAGGCTGAGTTTGGAAGACTGGGAGGAGGAGGGACCAGAGGAGGTGGAGGAAGAGGAAGGGATGGGAATCCATCGTTTCTTCCACTTGCGAACAGGGCCAGTGAAGACTGAAGCTGGCCCATAGCGTGTTGATGACCTGCTGCCCATGCGAGTCCCGCTCTCCATTTTCGACTGTTCTACAACTCAATTACTGCTTGTGCCTGTGCTTGACAATTCGTTAGTTGTTTGTAACGTATTCACATTTACACGAACATTATGTTGCACCAAATCACAATGACAGAGACCAACCTTCGTTACCTGAGACAAACAAATATCGCTCTAGTACCCTTCCATGGAGTTACAATTCAGACCTGAGACCTTCGGTGGTGTTGGACATCTCTATGTCGTGGTTGTTTTTAAGAATTGCTCGACTTTTAAACCTTCTCCCCAATAATTCTGTGTGGGTGCGTGTGTATTCAATGTGGATATGTTGTGATTTTGTGGTATTTATAGAATTTGGTTTTTATGGAAATAAAATTTAATATTCACTTTAAGATTTGACCAATGTAACACATAGAATAAAGTATCTAAAAAGTATGACCAATGTAACACATAGAATAAAGTATCTAAATTAGAGAGAGATAAATTATTTTTAATAAAAGAAGATTCAAAAAGAAAAAGTGTTTTATTGACAGATTCTAAAGAATCAATAATAATCTGCAATGAAGAGGAAACCAAACCATTATTGGAAGAAATATCTAGAAAAATCAAGGTCACTAATGAGGAAGATACATTAAATGTAATCGTGTTTACAAAGTTTCATGCTTAATTAAGGAAGGATATTCTCTCACGTAAAAAAAATTAATAATTTTGCTTAAAAATCTTGTTTCAAAGAGGAGATGGTTCTTTATTATGGTATAAAGTTATAATTTTCAAAGCCTTCGTAAAATCAGAGACTATTTCAAGACCTTATGCAAATAGCTTTTACTCGTTTTTGTGGGAATAGTGGAATAGTGTTAATGCCCCCAACAGTGATAGCATGGGTGGATTTTGCATCTTAGAACTTTGAGAAAGAAATATTATCATTAAAAAGGTTTTTTTTGAAAATTAATAGTTTTTGTAAGGTAATTTTGTTGGGTTCGTGTTATGGTTAGGGTTTTGTTATTTGGTTTACATTGTTGTCAGGGGTTGTTGTCCCAACTCGGGGTGATTTATACTTGAGACTATAAACCACATGGTCCATGGTTGGGTAGAAAGTGGAGAGCTCGCAACTAGTCAACTTTTGATACAGATAAGTGTTCTTTGCATGATGATACCTTTTATGTGTATTTTTATGTACATTTATGTGTTATTGATAATAAACCTTAAAATGGGTGATTGCAATATTGGTGTGTCATGCATTATAATTGTGTGTTGTCTGACTATTAACCTTGGTTGGGATTTGATATATTATATGTAATATTTCTATTGTGCATATTTAACTGATAAGAGTATAATCATGATATAATGTGTGAGTAAAACGTTAATTACGACATGATACATAGGGTCTAAGTATTGTTGATTTTGCATGTAGAATTACATTTCAAAAGGAATATATTTGCAAGACACAAGATGAAAACTATGGCAGATTTGAGTATATGCTTCTATAAATAAATTTATGATAATTATGCAGTATTGGTTGAGTGGTGTTACTCGACTGGGAGTTGGGGACACTACAGAGTCTAATGTTTGAAGGAATATAATGATCATAGGCTCTTCCATTGTGGCTTCCATAAAAAAATATGAGATTATGGAGCTCTTTTAGTAGTCAACCCCGTAAAATAAACTTCATTGGTAGAAGAAATCATGAGAAATTAGTCAAAGCCTTTATGGAATTTAGACATCCTTAGTTTAGAAACATGCAATTATTTCAAGATAAAAATTAGGCAAAAGAGCATTGTTGGGGCATGATTAACAAAGTGATAATGGAAACCACAAAAGCTTGATGCAAGGATGTGGAGGCCTCCTCTCTACTAACATCGGACTATTAATTCTTATGTGAATGGGTTATTCCTCCTATTGATAGGCGAGCATTATGCACCTAAAGCATAAACTATATGCGATGTCAACTACAATGAGGATTGAGTTAAATACATTTTTGATGGTGCATTTAAAGGCAAACCAACACTAGCAATGGCTAGAGATGTGCTTCAGAATCAATAAGGTATGTTCTTAGTAGCATCTCTAATATACAAACTAAAAATTACACTATGATATAAGCCTTGGTTCTAGGGGTAACATAAGCCCTTAAGTTTGGTTTTATAAAAATCATATTTGTAGGAGATTCTTAGATTGACATTAATATTATGAATTAGAGAACGCAAAACCCTATGGGAGACATGTCTAATATGTTGGAATATGTAATTCCTACTTGTCTTCAGTTGTGGTTCTCTCTATGCATAGAGTCTGTTCCTATTTGATAGGTTAGTTCCTAGTTTGGTGTGAGGTTGAGATATTCTCTCAACCAAATTATTGTGTGTCTAAGATAGCTTCTCTATCTTGAGACAATTCCTCATGTATATATGTAACTACATTTGTTTGATTGTTAATAGAGCTTGTATGCTCAGTTTTTAAGTTGGTATCAGAGCTGAGAATAGAAACGCTGCATTTCGCCACATACAAGAACGTTGTTGCTCCTACTTGAACGTTGCCACCGTTGTCAAGAGGATTGGAGCCGTGCGTCCTTCGCCAAGGGCCTCTCTTGCTCGGCAAGATAAGGGTTGCTTCAGTTGCAGTTTTAGCACTGTGGTGGCTCGACTATTACGCAGAGGCTACAGAATATCCTTTTCTGGTGGCTCTGCAAATGGCATATTCCGTGGGAGATGCAGATTTTTTGGTATTTATTGATTAGTTCTTTTTATTAGTGGTTCTCCTCTCAATTTTGACACGAGGAGCTAATCAGTGGCATACCACCGTGGTTCGACTAACGCAGTGTTGGGATCCTCGACCTAGTTGCGGGCTCCGGCTGTCGAACACGGTGCAATTCTCCTTAACTGTTGAATTGAGAATCAACCCGTTGGTGTAGCACGCGCCAGTCACAACAAAGATCGTTCGACTGTTGTTCAAGTCTGACTGCTGCGAGCGTTTGGTGTGCCATTCACTCCCTGCGGATTCACCTATGAGTGCAGGAGGCATTTTGGGATTAAGAACGTTGCTCGATCTGTGTGTTGGATCTGTGCGATACGCTACATCTCTTGTCCTTGTGTCTACCAAAATGATTGGCGTCATCCTTCACGAATTCTCAAAGAAGCTACTGATAAAACTTGGACAACAAGTTCGAACTTCCCTCACTTCCCTTGGATCTGATGCAATATTTGAATCTTCTGCTTTCAGCATTATTCAGCACGTGAGCCTATTAGTGCAACACGTTGCTCAATTTGCTGTTGCGGATTCCGCCCGTGGGTAGTGCGCCTATGAATTATTATGGCCTATTGCTGGATAATTCGGAAGTGAATTGTTATTGTCATGGATGAGGACTACTTGCCGAGGCAATTCTTCAAGTCTATCACATTGGAAAGATTCATTGTTTAGTGAGAGAGGCTACCTCAACCTTCAAGAGATTCTAATCATGGTGGCAACAATGAAAATGCAGAAGTTATTGTTGATCTGAATCCATATTTAGAAATGCGGTGTCATTATAAATTTCTAATTACATGCATCAAAATTGGATATCGATAGTGTTTCCAGCTTGTTGAGAGGTCGTTTGTTGCTCATCACAAGAGCTGAGGGCACTGAGACCTGCATGGCATAGAAGCCACAATCTACGAGGTTCTATTGTTTAAGAGCTACCAAAGGGAGGTTTCCCGCCTGCGTGTTAATGGGGTTGTTGGAGCTCGTTAGAGGACTGAGTGGAGTCGAAATCTAGAAGCAAGACAAAACTAGATAAGCTAGACTTTTAACAACATGTCTATATTTTTAGATATGTTTGATTTTGATGATGACGATGATTTTCTCATGTGGACATTTGGAGGCATTAGCTTGGGTAGCATGGGTTGCATTTTTTAAGAAAAATAATGTGGTTCTGTTGATGACCACGACAAATAAGAGGCACAATCTGGTGTGCAAGATCCTGATATTGAAGAGTCATGAGTTGATCTTCATGAAGGATGCAATATGAACAAAATGTTGAAGACAACTTTGTGGAAGTTTACATGCGTGACACCGAAAATAGTGAGAGAAAACATTCTCCTATTAAGTTTGTCGTAACTTTGAGAAGGATGAAGATAAGTGTTCAAGCTTTCCATCACTGGGGAAGAAATGAGGTGCAAATGCATCACTACCTCACGGTGAGGAAGATGAAGATGAAGCCTCACCTCGGAATGAACAAGTATGGAGTCACAAGTGTTACACAGTAATTTGTCACCGTCCCTGCAATCCCCGTCCCGCACATTAGAGGGCTCATTTTGTGACCTGTGAGCAGTGACATGCCTTGAAACCACTTTCATGACATCCCTTTGAACAAGAGCTTTCAATACCCTGAAGACATCTCCTTGTGAAAAACCCTAAAAATGGTCCTTTTAGCATTGGCGCGAGCAGGCAGTTCAGTAACCGCGCCAATGGGGAAAATACTTCAAAGAGGCCGCGCCAGTTGGTGCTCTGTCCCAGAGTCGCACTCGCGCCAGCCAATTTAAGGAATGTTTTTTAAAAATAAATGGCGGAAGTTTCGTCCTAACTGATCCAGGAACTGATATCTATCCTAAGTTGGGAGGTTTGGCTAGGGATTTCCATAGAGAGGAAGTGGTTTGCCACCTCTCATGGAAGCTTCCTTGATGATAGGGCCAATCCCATGATCATAGGGATCCCAACTCCTCTTCCTCCATCTATAAAAGCTTGCCCATCTCCATTGCAACCTAGTCTTCAAGTTCACAAATTCCCAAGAGCCTTATGCTGCAAGAGCCTCCATAATTCCCTTAAGGCCAATTTCAAGCAAGGAGACTATCGTCAAGAGCTGAAGAGAGAGGTTTGTCCCATCCTTGACAGGCTTTGCGAGACGTGTTCTGCTGGCGACCCTCCCAAGGAGAATTCAGCGTCAGAACTATGGTTGTAATTTTCCTTTGATTGATTATTAATGAACGACTATTGGTTATGGTTCCACTCTTGTTGTTGTTTATGATGATGAGTTATGTCCTTTGTGACTGACATATAGTTGCATCTACTGGATTTTACGCTTGCGTTTGTTTTGTTTCTCGCATGTGCAGGTGTCCCATCACGGAGATCGTGGGGATCGTGATCTACCAGAGCTGAGGGACGGGAGCGCCACCTCTTCTACAACGACTGCGTTGGATTCTGGGTAAGCCTTCATCGCTAGTTGGTTTATTTGCAATTAGGAACCTGCACTATAGCGTGATTGATTGTTGCTAGACCCGGTCTAGGCTAGTAGGGATCGCCTCTGTCCGCAGAGGGGATTTACCTCCACAACAACGAGCATAAAGACCAAAATTAAAACCTCTGTTACCAAAGTTTTTTCATGTTTTTTTTATTATTGTAATCCTAGCTGAGACTAGACCAGCAGGTGTATGTTATTGTTCAATACCCTTTCTCCATTAAGGGGGAATGTTCGAAGTAATGGAGAAATTCATAATTAGATTGTTGTTATGATGAAGATAGGATTGAGATTCTAATCTTAGATCTCAAATCCTAATATCTAGGGAGTGGTTGAAACCATCCCGTTAGAATGAAAACCTATATAATTGAGGCTCATCTGACTTAATATTCAGGTCATGTATGGGTGTGTGTACACTCTCCAGGTTCTTACCTGGAGAGCTATTCAATCAATAGTTAATAGATCCAGTTTTTAACATGGTATCAGAGCCCGTTTGGGCCTGGGCCTGGGCTTGGCCCCTCCTGGGCTGAGGGAAATAAAAGAGTATATGTATTGTTTTTAGTTTGTCCATCAGTATACGCGCTCCGAGAATTGAGACGCGCTGCACTACTGAGCCTGCCCTCTATGTGGAGAGGTACGTTGCCCGAGTCTGAACACCTGCACAAGCCTGTTGAGCTCATGGCCTTGCAACTTACGCAGGAGCAGACTGTCGGCAACCTTGTTCCAAGAGCGTTGTCCACGAGCGATCGTTTGCCATACTCTCTCTCGAATGAAGCATCGTATTACGACTCCAAGTCTTTCTATGATCCAGTTAAGCAGAGATTGTGGTGGGATCTGAGAAGAGAAGGAGCATCATTTTTTGTTGTGAGCCACCGACGCTGTAGCTCGAGATAGGATTTTTCAGGCGGAGTGATATCTTTTTTCGACGAGCAATTATTCATTCAGGGCTGACTCTTCTTTCCTGTGGTCCATTATGTAATACATTGGAGATATTCAAACATAGGATCTGTTTCCACCATTACTACTGCTTGTAAACCCAAAGAGATGAGGATTTTCCAGAATTTGAAATCGTGACAAGAAGATGATGCATATGTTTCGCCTGTGGAAAATAGTGAGTGCATATAGGACTTGGCGAGCCTTTTATTCTGTTCGGGTCGCATCAAGGTTTTCCCAATCTTGCGTGGCCAAGGCTTGGCCAGCTAAGACGAATTAGTGTAGGATAGATATTATGAATCAATTTAGGAGAAGATTCGTGTGAGTCCGTTCACTAATGGTGTCTCGTGGGTGTCACACATGGGATTCTATTTTCATGGTGGATACAGAGGTTGAAGAGAGCCAAGGCAGAGTCTTTCTTGGCCATGGGATTTCCATCCCTAAGGAGATTGACCAAGGGCGGGAATGGCGCCCGAAGCCCCAATTTTGGCCTTGTTTTCATGTTTGACCTTGAACTATTGCAAAGAATCTAGAAACCTTGTCTGCGGCCTTTGCTGGAAGTAGCGATTTGGGCATGAAATGTGTACTGCGAGGATGTCTGTTTGGAAATGCTGCCCTCCATTGATTTGATGTTGTTGATCATTGGAGCATCTTGATCTTGGAGAGAGTGTGGTGAGCCTTCATGGATGAGTTGAGCCTTCGTGGTTGTGTTGAGCCTTTGTGGCTGTGGTGAGCCTTCATGGCTGTGGTGAGCCTTCGTGGCTGTGTTGAGCCTTCGTGTCTGTGGTGAGCCTTCGTGGCTGAGTTGAGCCTTCGTGGCTGTGGTGAGCCTTCGTGGCTGTGTTGAGCCTTCGTGTCTGTGATAAGCCTTGGTGGCTGAGTTGAGCCTTGGTGGCTACATTGTATCTCCTCAAGGCTGAGCGCCTGAGCAGTGGAGGTGAATTACTGCTTGTCGAAATGTGAACTAGCAAGCAGGTGAAAGGGTGTTGCTCATGCATGTTCATGAAGCAATGTGGAGCAATCAGTTGTCAGTGATCTGATAGGGATCAAATTGAATACAACGTGCAGTGTATGATCTTGGATCTGCTCACAACAACAGTGTGGCCAGTGTTCTGGTGAACTGAAATTCGAGGCAGTCTGTCCGCAACAGTGAATGGCGTGGCCATGTGTTGAACGTTTGCATGCCAGGTTTTTCTTCTTGGATATTGTATTACTATCATGGTTATCTCTTGTGCTTATATTGTCATTTGGTATTGTTTTTATTTGGTATGGGTAAATGTGGACAAGTCTTGGAAATTTGTATAAATATTGAGATTTACGACCTCAATATGATGTCATTTTGTTAGAATTCGCAACTCTAATTGATGATAGGAAAAACATGAAGACCAAGACCAGATTGCCAAAGTAAACTGAAGATGACAAAGACTCAAAATTACAAAGCCAAAGTAATGGTGTGTTCCAGCATATGAATAGTGTGGTGTTTGTGGAGGTGAATGGTATGGTGAGCGGCAAAGGAGGATGGAAAATCAAGTTTGTGAGAGTTTGTTTTGTGTGAGTTTCATGGAATAGACTCATGACCATGAGTATGAGTCACAGTTTGCAATTAGAAGAAAATCTACATGTCATTTATTGTTTGTACGTGCTGTAAGACCCAGAGAGGCATGCATACCCCTTTGTTATATGTTCCCTCTATCAAAGAGTTTTAACACCCTGGAAGAGTGTGTCATGCAGGATGGATACACTTGGGTGGGCCGTATTGGTTTTAGACTCCATAAGGTGAAATTTTATATCAAGGGGGAGTTAATTGAGAGGTTGGATGAACCATGTATGTGAAGGAATTCCTAGTAGATTGGCGGTTGGAACCCATGCATTTCGGTAGATGGTTGTTCCTTTATATGGACATCGACAACAGCATGAACAAGATACAAAGTGTAATTACCAAACAGAACGAGTGTAATTACCAAACAGGACTAGTTATAAATTTTGCAGATAGATATTGAGACAAGTAGTCATTAAGGGGGAGTGTTGGAATATGTAATTCCTACTTGTCTTCAGTTGTGGTTCTCTCTATGTATATAGTTTGTTCCTATTTGATAGGTTAGTTCCTAGTTTGGTGTGAGGTTGAGATATTCTCTTAATCAAATTAGTGTGCGTCTAAGATAGCTTATCTATCTTGAGACAATTCCTCATGTATATATGTAACTCTATTTGTTTGATTGTTAATAGAGCTTGTATGCTTAGTTTTTAAGTAATAGGTGTGACTAGATTAAGTAGGGATTAGGATGTTGTCAGGAGCTCCCCTTTCACACATGTCAAAAGCACTATCAAATAGATGGAAAATTAGTAAGCCAACTAGGCTATAGTTTGCAAGATCTCAACAAAGTCTTTCTTCCCCACTATGAAGGAATATAATGATTGGAGGTTGATTGGACCTTATCTCTTTAGCCATGAGATTGCAACTTCCATTTCAACTACCTAAGAGAACTATGTTTCTTTGGGGGAGGAAGATCAATTCAAGCAAATATCATTAAGAAGGGTGGCATATTGAATCTACTACCCTAACCACCATCCCTCTTAGAATTTCACATCTGCGTGCAAAGGCAAAAAAATTTGACCCGCCATCTCTAAAACACCCAAAAGGAAGATATGTAATCCTTTCATGACTATGAAGTTCCCATTGATTTTATGAGTGTCCATTATACTGTTGCAAATCCAATGAAGAGGCCACAAAGGAGTTTAAGAAAGAAATAAAAGGAGTTAATGTTATATCCTTGTGACAATAGAGAATGGTTTGATAATTTTGCAAAAATATCATGGCCTTTACGGACCATTTCAAGAATTATGACCAAGCTCTAACAGCAAAGAAAGGGGCCAATAAAGCCACTATCGATTAGTTACACTTGGGCATACTCAACATCATTGTTTAGTATAAGGAGAGGGGAAAATGAAACAACCATTCAATAAAGAAGATTTATCAATCATAATGAAAAAAAAATCCATGGAGGAGTAACAACTAAGCCCAATTGTTCCTAGTGAATTACATAATGAAGAACGATAAAATCAAGAAGTTGTAGATGAGTTCAAATCCAAAATTAATCTCGTATTCAGAATTAGAGTACATATACAGTGCATAACCACCTTATAACAAGACATCCTCAAGATGAAATTGTGTACATTATAGCCAGGCTAAAGACTGTAGCCCAAGGTGTGGAAAAGGGTGGTAAATGGACTTAGGATTAGAATCCAAAAATCTAGAAATCCCCTTTGTTATCATATGTCCATAAAAATTCATCTAATAGGCAACTAAGACTAGTACAAAAGTTGGTAACATATCCAAGTCATTAGTTTGATAGATATGGTTTAAAACCTCGTGAGTTTTGATGAATATTTGTTAGAAAAAAATTGTCAAAAGTGGGTACCAAGTACCAAGTTTGGAAATCTCATTATGCATCAAATGAACCAAATAACTTGTAAGTGTACATTGATGTGAACCCAAAATTGATGAGGGTATACCCCAATAAGAAGTAAATTGGTTATAAATCTAACACGTCCCAACTCTTGAAAATATTTGGCAATCCAATAAGTTAAGTGAAAATGCAAAAGAATTAGTTGTCCTTTACTAGACTTGATGATGATTCTTGTAATGTCCAAATATTGTTAACTGAATAAAGATGTCAATATAATAGATCTCAAAGACAAAAAAGAATTGCTAAAATTCCAATGGAAAAAAAAAGTGTCAATTAACATCTTAATCTTATATCCTATAAAAACTTTAAATGATTTAACTAGGAGCAAGGATTGAATCATAATCCTATCAAAATACACTAAGAATTAAACCAAGTGAACTATTCGTACTACCTCAAACATAAAACCAAATCGTCAAATCAAACTATAGAAATTTATTGGAATTCAAAATTTGATGCAAAATTGAAATTTCACCTTCAACCTAGATGGTTTTTTGGATCTTAGCCCTATGAATTTTCAACCTTAAGGATATTTTAAAACAAGGTACAAAATAACAACATAAAGAGTACAATGTTTCACTTCCAAACAACCCAAATTTCTCAACAATATAAGGAGAAAATATACCAAACTAAAGTGATAAGTTTCAACTCTTTTAGAACAACTTATGAGCCAATGACTAAACTAAAAAATATATATTTTTTACAAATACCAATAGTTCAACAACAATATGATAGTGATCAAATCAACACCTTATATTCTTTACTTATATGTTAAATCACTTAACCCTTGTCATTTTACTTAAGTTAACAAGACAATTTAGTTGTAAATAACAATGTCTAAAGAACATATATAACTAAAATTAAATCTAGAAATTGTACAAGTTTTGGACAATTGGAATCTTTATTTAAATGACTAAGATCAAGTAAATGTGCATACCATAATTTTATTGGGTACTACAAATCCTTCCAATTCTTCAAAACCTAGCTAAGGAAAATCAACAAAACCCTAGAAACTAATAAAATTCAATGTGCAATTATCACTCCAACACATCCTCCAAGGAAAAATTCATCTCCTCCTCTTATTCTTCACAATTTCACCCTAGGGTTTTATCACAAAACCCCATTGTTCAATCTCCAATGGATAAACCCTAACCCTAGACCTCCAAGATGCTCCAACATACTCCAAGAAGACTAAGAAACATTGGTGATAAGAGAGAGAGAGAGAGAGAGAGAGATCAAACAAATGTGAAGACTCCAGAGAGAGGGGGGCTAGTGCACATTGTTCTCTAAATCATATTTGATCATAAGAATGGATATAAATGAGTGAATAAACATATATGAATGGAAATATTCTCTCCATCCTCTAATTTTATGAGAGGTATAGAGGCCAACAATACAGTATGAGCCTTAGCCTTTGCAAACAATCTATAATGAGCACTTGCAGGCCAACACAAGTGAGATGCCTCTCTAAAGTACATGCATCATGCTTCAAGGTGGGGTCTTTTACAGTATTGGGTCCAAAATGATGTTGCTACACAAGGAAAATTCCTCCATCACAAACCTCCATGGACTCCACTAATCCTCCTAAGAAATGTACTCCACTAGACCAATTGCCCCTACAAAAATATTGTTGAATCCCAAAGAATCCCCAATCCATCTCCAATTGTTTAAATAGCAATCCAAGTCATCACATGCAAACTAGGCCTAAATTCCCTTCTCTAAGCTACACAATTGTCCTCGTCCAATGGACGGTGCTCTCCAATCAAGTGAATGCTTTCCAAGGGCTCAATGAAGGACAACCACAGAAATGTCAAGAGAAGTCTCACACCCTAGAGAATAATTCTAAGCCAACAACAATCTAAGGTTAGACATCCACCAAGCAAGCCATCTAAATTGTGAAAATCCATCAAGGACTATATCTCTATGTCCATTGATATAAAACCATCCAAGGGTTTAACATACACCATGTACCCCAATTCTCATAAAGAACCTCGTGCATGCTATATATATATTTTTAGGGTAATGTTTTTCGTTGCTACAACACCCTCCAAAATTTCACTATATTAGAATTTTGGAACCTACCTCATTGTTGTATCAAGTATTGCCCCAGTTTCCAAGTGTCGTCTTGTGTTGTTTTATATGTCTAAGTGTTCTTTATGTTGATTTGTATAGCTTGGGAGGTACTCCAAGCCCGAGGGTTCAGGGTTTGGAGGGCCAAGCACCACAAGGGTAGTTTGTGGGCTTGGAACCCAAGTGAGGGGTTTTGCACCCATCATGATTTGGGAAAAAACCGAGATGAAGACACGACATGTGATCAATTAGGATGATAGTGCTCGACGATATGATTCCAACACATCAAGAATCATCTGAAATTGAGTTGTCATTAGAGATAATTTAAATTTTGAAGTTGGCTATGTAATTATCAGTTACCAAGTTAGGTCGCCTTGGTGTAAAATAGTACCAATCAAAGGGTCACTTCAAATTAATTTTTTGGATCCTAAAAGGCTATAAATATAAGACATAATGGAGTCATTTCTCCATCCATTCTTGTGAAACATAACACAAACATAGCGTGGAAGGGAAAAGGCATATCTCTGATATGGCCGCAGTGAGAAGAGGGCACTCTAGCATGGGAATAAGTCTGTTACAGGGTTACATGTAGGTGATTGAGGAGCTGGAGAAGGGTCTGAGTTGCTGGGAGCAGGGCCGAGGTGCTATCTTGGTGGCCGAAATCAGGGAGGATTATTTTTTGGGTAGAAAAGGGGTGGGCAGACCCTAAACCAGTATGTCACAGGCCTTGAGGAGCCAACTGTAGCATGCCGCAGAGGATTGAAGGTAGGTCGAGGGTTGGTTAAGGGTTGGAACAAACCATACTTGGAGTAGCCCTCCTTGGCCTCTCAAGAAAGGGTAGTGGCATAAATTTGGAGCAATTCTAGGCATAATTTAGAGGACTGTTAGGGGCTCGTTTATGTGCCCTAACCAGACCTATATTGCAGCAGAGGAGCTAGAGAAAAACAGTCAATGAGGTATGTGTCTTTGATGAATTGTGTTGTAGGTGTTGGATCCTAGATAGGATTAGTTTTGGATCAGATCATTGTGCGGCCTGTGGAAGTCGTGCATTAGAGTGGACGTGGGTGTTGAAAAGGCTTCAATTAGGATCATATTTCACAGTGATTGGATTGGGTGCCATAGGATTTTTGGAGGGCAGTGTGTTGGCTACCCAAAGTAGCCCTAGACGAGCTATCTTTAAGGATGAAGAGTAGTTAAAGGTTGGGTGAAGATAGGCATCGAAGAGAAACACTTTGATGGACTAAAGTGGTTGTTAGCCTAGAATATTGGAGCTTGGGTGTTGGCCATCCTAGAGGAGTAGATTGAATCATCCCAAGTACACTCTACAAAAGGATGTGTAACAGTGTTAGGGGGCAGCCCTCCTGGAGTTTCGATGTGTAGATGCCTTGATGGACTAAGGCACTACTAGTGAGCAATACAGAAGCGAAGGACCAACAGGACAAGATACGACATTGTGTTTGTCAGTGTATCTTGTATACCATAGACTGTTGTATTAATCATATTTGGTTTAATATAACACAGATTGGGGATTGTACATTATTGTACAATTTTGTTTAAAATTGTGTTTATTGTGCATATGTGATTTAATGCTTTATATTTTCTGTTGTACAAAGTAGTTTATGGTTGACATTCTTAGTTTGGTAGCATTAGTGATTTGAGTGTTCTCAAGTGTCGTCACATTGACTAGAACATCTATATTTGCATTTTATGGTCATAACACCTCTATTGTTTTAAAACAACACTTTCAAGTCGTAGTCGCACACACTTCGATGTTTATACTTGGGGAATGTGCATAAAGTGGTGTTTTGATGTATATTCATTATTGATCAAGCTTTTATAAGTCTCTCGATGAGTTAGCATGTGTCACACATGGTTTTATGTCTAGAACTTATCTTGCTCACCCCTTGACCAACCATCCATACTTAGACAAATTTCGGTTGCAAAACAAGCCCATTAAGACCAAGAGTGCATGAGCACACTTTGAAGCCTTGATGGGAGACCCTTCATTATTCAAAAGTGCGCCTTGCACCCTCCTTGAGAGTTAGACACCCTCTAAAAGCATGAATCCCCTTCCTTGTTCCAAAATACACCCTCCAAGAATGACTAAGTCTTCCTTGAGCACACTCCTTCGACTTGAAGAAGTGCGCCCTCCTTAAGCACACCGACACGCCCTGAAGACTTGAAGCTCAATCCTTCATCCTTCACCTATGCTCCATGCACCCTCTAAACTGCTTAATGCATTAGCGCATCCTGAAGGCACGAAGCCTCAACCTTCAACCTTCAAGGATATGCCATGCACCCTTCGTGAGGCCGCTTGGGCGCATGAGTGCACCCCAAAGGCATGAAGGCTCAATCTTGAACCTTCGAGAGTACGCCTTCTACCCTCCCTATCTCCCTTGAGCACACAACACAATGGGGAAGCCCGAAGCTTTCAACTTCGTCCTTCAGACTTGCGACATGCACCCTGCCTCGACTGCCTTCTTCTTTTGGGCGCATGAGCGCATACCAAAGCCTCGAAGCTCCTCTTCCCTAGTCCTTCATCCTTTTAGAGTGCACCCTTTCGCCGTGAAGCTTATGTGACCATTTTAAGCACATTGAATAGGTATGAATAAGAAAATTTTCATAAAGCATGTTAAAGTAGAAGATTTTCAGACTTATAGATGCTCGTCATGAGTGATTGCAAGAAATAGGTATTCCAGGGACCTCATGGAAATCACACACAAGGAAGATCGTGCAAAGAGGATAAACAAAGGAAGAACAAAAATAACCAAGAACACTTTAAGCTTGATGGTCGAAGCACCCTAAAGACTCCAAGATTGAAGACCCTTTGGAGGGTGGAACCGTTATGAGCAAAAGATGAAAAAAGAACAAATATAGTGGCATCTATGTCATGACCGAAGCGAGTCCATGTCATTAGTAATTGTCAGTTCCACTCATCCAAGATAGTTACGTGTTTGGCTTCACCATATGATGATGTGGAAATCAAGATGTCTTATTGCAATCATTGTAAAATACAAACAAGTAGAAGTCCAATAGTCATGTATGAACTCAAGAGTCATGGGAGTCCAAAGGACATGTAATACCAAAAGTCATATGGAATTCCAAAATTTATTTGGAACTTTGAAGGTTGTAGAAGTCCAAAGGTCACTAGAAGTTAGAAAGTCAAGAGTCATGAGGATATGAAAGATCACTCCTCAAATTATAAAGAGGTCATCATTTATCATGTTGTTAGATCCCGTAATTCCAGCAGATTGGTGAGACCAGAACTGTGGAGAGACACTTGGACCACTTTGGGATTCTAGGATCTAGCCCTCCTGAATCCGGAGAGGGATCTCTCCAATAAGTGCAAAGATTGATTTATCTCTAAGGCTTTTAGGTGTGATATTAGGCTAGTTATTAATAGCAAGGGTTTTTGTTGGTTTTGGATGGTTGAGCATGATTTTAGTTGAGTGGAAAATCCTAAAATGAAAGAGTTTCAAAGTGTGAAGTTGCAAGAAATCAGAACAAGATTTGGCTGATAGGATAGATATGACGTTGGTTTTTAGTCCATTGGGCTATGGAGTCATAAAAGGGTTTAATTGCGCAACAATTTCAAGAGTGGTCCAAGGGGCAAGTCATCTATATCACAAGATCTTTGAGATTAAATGATGGAATGGAAACAATAAAAGTGTTGAAGGGGTGGAAACAAACAACAATTTCAACTAGGATTTGTTAGTGTATCCAAACAAGGAAAGCCTTTTAAGTAACTGTTTAAAACTGACCAAAGGACAGGGCTAACCATAGACTTCTTTGGACAAGTTCGTATTAAAGCTAACTCAATAGACAAATAATCCAGTAATCCCCATAATTACTTTCAGAAGGGATGAAAACACATAAGAGAAAAAAAGTGCAACTTACGATCAGATAAGATACTTTTAAATCTAGCCTGCTTTCAGCATACACTTAGGGAAACTTTCAGAATTTACCTTTGGAGAAAGAAGCTAGAAAACGGGGCACACCATCACTTTTCTAGTCTAACTTTACTAAACAAATAATGAAAATAACATCCAAGAACAATGTTTAAAGTAAACAGTAGAACGAGGGAACACCAACATTCCTAACTGCTTGAACTATATTGAATCATTCTTAAATACACGATTTAGAGGAAAACATTGAGATAAAGCTTATCAGTCAGAGAAGGGTACTGTAAACAGTAAATCCTAACTCTATGCTTGTTGTTCTTTATCAGAGAATAATGGACAAAATGGCATACATGAAAGGAAAAACAATAACACAGAAAGAAGCACTTCACCAGTGATATAGACCAGGATCCCAAGAAACAACTTGTTTATTGATGTCAAACCAGTTACATTCTTCAAGTCCGATGTTTCAGTTCAGAAATCATCTTCACTTCCCAGCCTAACTTATTTGATCACAAACAGAGCTTCAAGAGCCCTTGAACACTATTTACACATAGAAAATTCAAGCGCAAATATATTTCAAAGTTCTGCAACCAACCCTTTACAGTGAGCTCCTCAAGAAGATTTTATAAGAAAATGAGGAGGTTGAATGAGGGAAAAGATCTAAAGGTTCAATTAATACAGTCTTTAATGCTTCTCGGCCTTTGAGGGGCTCAATGGAGAAGTTTACAGCTATTTCTTTGTATTAATTGGCTTTACAGTATTAAGCTCGCTGGAATGATTTTGTTGACTTTAAGGCTCTGTGTCATCTTTATAATAACTCTGCTGATATTTTGCAATAAGTTATTTGGCTTGATATAACTGTTCAGCTGTCGTGAGGCAAATATCCTCTGTTCTAGTAATAAATCAGCCTATTTTGAATGCTTTGAGGCTACAGGTGGCTTTTGGTAGCTGAGAGGATTCAATTAGCCTCTGATGTGGTGGTGGAGGCTTCTTGGTTTGTTGAATTGCTTTGTTCTTCTTTAAACACTGTTAATTTGATTTGATTCTGTGTGTTAGGCTTAATCAGGCCTAAATTGTGTCTTTTGTTCTTTAATTGTGTTTAATTTAGTGGATTAGGCTTTTGATTGTCGATCTTAGCCGTAATCCACCCCAAACTGTATAATCAATGTTTTAATTCTTCATCTATGTTGTGGTTGGGTCTTCGACACTAATACTCTTTGCTTGATTTTAAATTTTACTGTCTTGTTGATGTGCAGGTGCGCAGAGGGTTCTTATGGCATCAATGTTCATGATGCACTGACGAAACGTGGTATGGAACCCTGCAAAATGATTTATTTTTATGTACAAAGGCATGGGGGATCGTCATCCCCGACCTTTGGTTTTCTTTGAATATAATGGAAAAAACCATTGAAACCTGCACAATACACAAAAATGTCATAAAAATCCTGGGTGGCTGGGTAAAACTTCTTCTGAGGTTTAGGTTTGGAGCGTGGCCGTTGGATGAAAGCATCCAACGGCGGAGATCGAGCGCTGAAGTTCAAAGGGAATCGGTTGGAAGAATGGTGGAAGATTAAGTCAGATCCGTTGATCCATATTGATCAACGGTCGATATTGGTACTGAATAGATAATGTGAAGGGGTCACATTATATTCGAAACGACAGAAAATATAAGAAAAATGGGTTAAAAAGCTTAATCGGTAATGAAAAAGGCATGGAGGAAATTTGGGGTTTCGCAGCTGATTTTGGGCCGTCGGATAAGATAGGCCTCAGAGATCAATGGTTGTGGTTGATCTCGAAATCCCTTGGTGTATGGCGGAGGGCGATAATGAAATTCGAGACAAATTGGGACCGTTGATCCACAGAGATCAATGGTGGAGGTTGCACGCGATGAAACACAATAGAAAATGGGAAAAGCAGTTCCGGTGAACAAAACAACTGATTTCGCACAACAAAAGGGGAGGAAGGCGGTTTTGCCTTTTTGAATGCGATATGCGTAAGAGGGCGACACGTGGCATTTCAAAACCACTTATATTGCGTAGCTCTTGGAGAATTAACCTTTGTGCTAAAATCTACATGATATGGAGTGTCTACCGTTAGATCTGGGGTCTCAGATCTGACGGTCGGGGAGAGAGCGCGATATTGATAAGATGCGTGGGTAATAACAGGTGGGGTGGTTTTAATCGGGACCGTCCGATCATAGGGATGAATGGTGGAGATCAAATCTGGGACGGGTAGGACCCAAGAGATTCAAGCCTACCGAGATGAATCTGGGCCGTTGGATCTTTAATATGGACGGTCGAGATGAATCTATAGGGTTAATGAAATAATGTATAAGGCGGAGAATGGGTCAATATGGGCCATTGATCTGCAGAGATCAACGGCTAAGATTTCCTCAAAAAACATTATAAATCAGGGCTTCATAAATTTAACAAAGGTTGTGAGAAAAGATCTGGACCGTTGGATCTTATTGTAGGGACGGCCCATATGCAATCGGAGGTCTCGCGATCAAAGGAGGAGAGAGGAATGGTTGCACAAAAATATCCGATGCGATTGAGTGTGGACCGTTGATCTGAGGATCAGATCAATGGTGGGAGATGAATCAGAAGAGTTTACAGGCGGAGGAAAAGGCTCAGGGATGAAGCGATGTGGGTTGTCGATTTGGATTTGGCGGGGGAAGATCAGCGGCTGATAGCCCATCGGGAGAATGCCAATCGGGAGGGGGGCAAATAAAATATTAATGCGCCCGATGGAAATCTCCGATGCGAGATTGCACAGGCCGTTTGATTGGTTTATGGTCAATGGTCGGGAAAGGGTTTAACCAATGAACGGACGAGACCCTTTATAACATAGGAAAATAAAAAAGTTAATGAAATACAAAGGATTTTCAGCTTCGGGGCAGGTTATTTATATGAGGTTTGGCGCACAACTGCGGGGCATTTGGATATATGAAACAGATAAAGGGACCGGGGTTATATGCACAAAAGGGGCCAATCACATCGGAACAAAGGAGAGGGTCTTCCACATGCGCTTGGTAAAAATCTCTGATGCGAGACTATATTGATCGTCGATCGGCTTTAGATCAACGATCCTCTTCATTAAAAACATTGAACCGACGCGTTTAGATAAGAACACAGGAATAGGGGTTTTTCTGAATTTACAAAGGGAAAACCTGATCGGGAAGGGTTTATTCTTAAGTTTAAGTGCTCGATTGTGGGCTCTTGGGTTATTTGAAGCGACAAAGGGATCGAGGGTTTATATGAAAGGGCCAATCGCATCGGGGGACTTTATTAAAACAAAGAAATGCACCCATCAAAGTTTCTGATGCGATAAGCGCTCGGGACTATTAGCGCTTGGTTCCAGCGCCAAGTCACATGGAGGGGAAGTGGTTTAGGGCTTAGCCCAAAGGGGCTTAGGCCCATAGTTAAAAAGACTATTTTTTATGATTTTTTCAAGGATTTTCAATGGATTTGGGGGTTTCGGTAAGGTTTAAAAATGAGTTTTAAACCTTATAAAAGGGGTTTTATGAAGGGAAGAAGGAAATAAGCAAAAAATAGAGGAATTTTATGGGAGTTAAAGGGGATAAAAATGAAGGTTAATTTGAAGTGAAAGGAGGGGAAAAATGGAGTTTTTGCAGCAATCTTTTCTTCATGAAAACAACAAATTTTCAGAATTTGAAAGGGAAACAACAGTGAAGATTAATCAGAGGATAAGATATCTTCATAAGACTTCAAGAGATAACAATTTGGCACTAAAACTTGTTTCTTGAAGGCTTCAAAAATGATTTAGCCACCATTTGATTTGACAAATTTTATAGGTGGCTAACACATGTAAAGGACTTTTAAAGTTGACTTCTCCCATAAGGCATAAGAGAGACAAGTTAGTACTTTTGGGGAGCAAGTAGTGGCTCCATCGCTCCACTATTGGAGCAAGTGTTGTTTGTTGTATTCATGCATATTGGGATTTTTACTTAATATTTGAAGCTTTATGGTCAACACGTTTCCATACATGGATTATGAATGTTTGTAAGTCTATTCCGTGAATGTTTATGATTCATGTTTTCTTTCACCAGTACTAAGGTAGTTGAACTATTTCGGTTATGATAGTTCTTATCTTATTGAGAACAATCGTCGCATATTTGTGGAATATTTTGCTAGAAGTTAGACAAAACTTCCATGTTTACGTGTGTATTTATTAGGGTGGTACTATTACCTCTCTCTTAGAGGCTCACTTTCTCTCCCCTCTGTAGAAGAACCTTAATGCACCTACAACCGAACATTCACCAAGCACACTTGCTTACTTTTCGAAGGCACATATGCAACTCTCTGTCTTGCTGATAACTAAATCCAAGGAAAATATTTAAGCATACAACATTTAGGCCATATTCTGGATGGGTCTCCTATACCAAATGGTGTGAGGTATAATTGGGACTGCATATCGGGGAGACCCCTTTGAATGTTGACAAGTCCAACATTATCAACATTTATGGCACTAGAAGGATGGTAACCAAATTTTTATGGCTGATAACTCCACCCAACCACACCATACTTCTTCCGAAAAAGGCAACAACATTCCAAGCACCTCTCTAACTCATATTCCTGAAGCAGGCAAATCTTCTCAGCCCGACCTAGAACAAAATTGCAAAGTTTACTACAAGGACATCTGGGCCATTCGACCTATAACCCGTCGCTTTACGAAGGCCACTGGATTAATTCCTTGAGCACATAATCTTCCTTATTTTCCAAAGAATAAATAAAGAACACCTATCGAGATAATGGTTTCTATAGTCGATGATTTGGTTTTTTCTACTCTTGAAGACTTAACAAAATTTGCAGAAAATTCAGAAAAAAATAGAGTAGCCCCCATCTTACAAAGAGGGGGGCGGAGGCAACATTGTTCTCTCATATGACACTTTCCACAGGTTTGGTGGTCACAGAGAAGATTCCTCATATTCTGAAGAAGAGGAGGAGCATAGAGATGAAAACATGGCACACCAAGATCTAGATTGGATGTCTTAGGGCCCACTCGCTCTTCCAGGTATTTTACATAAGATTCCAAGGCACCCGAAAAAATTATTAACGAAATATAACCCTGACAAGGCTACCAAAGTGGAAGACCATTTGGATAACTTCTATATACACCTGCAGATGCTCGAGGTACGTTATTACGATGTTGCATGTAGGATCTTTCCTTGTACCTTAGATGGTAGAGCAGTCGTTTGGTACCATAGTCTTCTTGCCAATTCAATTCAGAATTGGAAGGGGTTTAAAAAGTTGTTTCTTGAAAATTTCGTTGATGACAAAACCCTGGCCATGTTATTAAAGGAGTTAGGGAATCTAAAGATGGAGTAGAAAGAGAAGGTTAAAGATTTTAATTAGAGGTTCAATCGCATATTGAACAAATTTCCCACACATACAAAACCTCATGAATCCATCACAATTGATTATTACACTTATGCCTTTCCGACAAGCATTGCATAGTTCATGAAGAGAACTACGAAAGAAACTTTGGCACAAAATTTCAAAGAAGCCATTGTTGTTGAGAATGACTTGCATGCAATTGGAGCCATTGTTGACAATGAGTCATCTAAAGACTCTAAGGAGGTAGGCTAAAGGTCTCATACCTATTCGAGTAAGGCCAAGGATAAAGAAGCTACTAATCTGGAAAGCTTGACCCAGACTATCAAGACTGTTTCCAATGAGTTGGAAAAACAAAAACAAAGGACAAGTGATACCACTATCAACAACAAGCCCCCCAAGTTTAATTTCTTGAGAAGGACTAACAACAACAATCAGTTGTCCAAACCCTCAACTCAAAATTCATGAGCTAACTGATTTTATCACACTCAGTTAACTATTACAAGTGATTATGAGATAAAATTACATTTTATGTCCAATTTTATTAAGGGATAATTAAATTAGACACATTTCCAATTTATTAAATAAATTGAATTGCACACTAATGTATCACTAAGACCCATCATTATATGACCTGTGGTCTTACACTAGTGTAGGTGCTCTCATGTTATTTCTAGATGCCAATTTCACTGTTTCTTGTTGCAAACTTCAACACTCCCTCTCAACAATAAGGGAATGTCCTTGCATGCGCACATGCACCTCTTGCATGTGACATGCAACACTTCTCTAGTGTTGTTTTCACATGCAAATCTTGCATGCAACACTTCTCTACTATTTTTTGCACATGCAACACTTCTGAAACTGAATAGCCTCCAAACAACTTAATTAGTATAATGCATTTGTCATCTGATTCTTCTGATTGCTACTAACTACTGCACATGTCTACTGGACTCTCTGCGCTGCTGCCATCTGCATCCATGCACTCTGCACTACTACCAACTCTGATCTACGCTCCAATATCTGACACTTGACACTGTGATTTCTGTCCTCCTGACATCTGAATGCATCAATCTAACCGATCATTCCCTCTACTATTTTTTTTTGGGCTCCTCGTAGCCAGGTTCGATCCATGAGACACACCATCTCAATGAACCCTGCCCTAATTTTGCACATATCTCCACCTCACACCTGGAGGTATAGATGCATGTACTCCCTCTGCCCATTTGGCTCGAAATTTCCCCCTCCTGGAGGTCTCTGCTTGAGTGGTTTCTGCCACTCCATGATCATCATCTTGTGGTTTCTCCACATCTTGAGGTTCATCCTTAGGAACCAAGAGTTCCTCATCTGCATCCAAATCAAGCTCCCTCTCAAGGGACAATTGCATGGCTTTCTCACACTTCCCCATGGTACACCCCTTTCATGTGTCTATTTGCGCAAGAGTACCCTTTGGAAGCCCCATAGAAATCTATTGCATGACCTTCAAAGCTCCGTGGTGTAGATGGTCCAATCTCTTGTGCCATAACTCACCCTCATCCCGACTCACCACTTTGTTTGCCTTACCCATCAATGCTGCGTAGTGCTCTACATTAATTTTATAGAGATTCTTCACATGAATCCAAATGTCTTGGCTTGTCCTATGGCTTTGTGTCGAAGGAAAGCTTTCCCTTCACTGAAAACCACATCATAGCCTCTATCCTCCAACATTGCGATTGAAATTAAAATTTTCTTCAAGCCTGGTACATGCATTAAATCTTTTAACAATAAGGGTTTACCTGACTATCTCTATAAGGTAACTGTACCAATCCCAGTAGCACTATGACGCCTGTCATCACGCATTTCGATATGCATTTGGAGGTCCTTCTCCTCCAAGCTACTGAAAATTTCTTTGTCTCTTGTCATGTGGAAATATGCACCACTATCCAAGTACCACACTGATCCCATTGCAATTGACACCATGCATGTAATGAACGAGAAGTCAAGCTGAAATTGCGAGGCTAGAGCCTCACCATCTGCAGATCCTGAATCCTTCTTGTTCTTCTTCTTTTGTGGACAATTAGTGGCATAATGTCCATGTTCGTGACAGTGAAAACAACTCACTCTGGACATGTCGCGCTCCTTGCCATCTTTACCAGAATCAGATTTGGAATGAAAATTATTTCCTTTCCCCTTATTTGCCTTGGCAGCTAAAGCACAATCTTCTTCATCTTCATTCTTAGATGAACATCCATCTCTGGTATTCCGTTTGAACTCTTCTTGCACCAAATCCGACCAAATTCGTTCCCATTCTAGCAACTTTTCCCTTCCATTGACAGAGTCCTGATAACTATGCCAACTCTTGGGAAGTCCTAGAAGAGCTAGGCTCACCAAATCATCATCAACGACAGTAATTGCAACGCTCCCAAACTCATCCTAACATTGGACAAATTTTTTTAAATATTTTGGCACAGAGTCGCCTTTCTCCATTTTGATCTTCCTGAGTTTATCCTTCAATGCCAATTTCCTATGATCATTGCTCCTCTGAAATAGATCTGTCAAATATTTCCACATTGCATATGGTGTCGCTTTTCCATGGAGACTTGAGACAATGTGGTCTCGTACTCCCTCCAATAATATCCTCCTCACCTTTACAACTTTCTTTTGCCATGGATTAAGATTTGTAGCATCTGTCACAATGGGTTTGGGAACATCATTGTCAATGAATTCCATCAATCCATTTTCCTCCAATATTGCCTCCATCTTGTCTTTCCAAGCAATATAGTTAGATATTCCCTCGAGTGCATACTCCAATATCAAGCCATTGAAAGCCATTTCGATCCTGAATCACCTGTAGCACCAAGAAAGTCTTCTGCAAATTCGAATTCTATTCAGCCACAAACTTGGCTTCTCCTCCACTATTGTGATTTCTTGCACTTTGATACCATGTAGAAATTATACAAACAATATGTATATCATGGATTCAATAAGATCTAACAATGCACTAAAGCTAGATACTGAATTGCTTCTACAAATCAATTGTGGAAATTAAACATAATCGCCAATCACATGAAGCAAAGAAGAATCAGATCAAACCAAAACACAGATAATTTCCCAGGGAAAGCTTGCTGCTAAAAACCCCACTATCTTCTATTGTATATTCAACATGGATAAATGAAACAATTATAATTCACTCTTCTCACAAGAGTCTCCAACACTAAGCTAATTGTCTCACACTATCCTGGACAAAACTGACCAACACTTAGCCAATTCTCAGCCTCTAAACAACCTGCCTTGCTTGCACAATTCATGAGGAATGCAATCCCTATTCCTCAGGAATTTCAGCCTTTCTCAACTGCACAAGTATCATGGGCAATCATGTGGTGTATTAACTGCATCTGGGTAGTTTTCTAATATCACAATTGATAGTCAACTTCCCTTTAACCTTTGTCTCAGCCGGGTCTCCATTGGAACTGACATGCATGCAACTATTAATAGTAAATCATCAGTTGCATGGCAGATTATTGATTGTGAATTAAATCTGATTTAATTCACTTGATGTCTCACTAGTGCAACAAAAATTTACAACTAGTTCAACTGAATTTAACTCACCTAACTGAGTTAACCGATTACTCATGCATTAAAATCATGCACTTAACTGCAACTTGAACTCTAAAACACATAGAATCTCTCTGCATGCCTCACCAACTACCCTCAACTCGAAATTCATGAGCTAACTAAGTTTATCACACTCAGTTAACTATTACAAGTGACTATGAGATAAGATTACATTTTATTGTCCAATTTAATTAAGGGATAATTAAATTAAACACATTTCCAATTTATTAAATAAATTGAATTGCACACTAATGTATTGCTAGGACCCATCATTACATGACCCGTGGTCCCACATTAGTGTAGGTGTTGTCGTGTTGTTTCTGGATGCCAATTTCACTGTTTCTTGTTGCAAACTTCAACATGGAAGCACTATGATCATAATATGAACAAAGAATATATATAGTGGCATCTATGTAACGACCTAAGCGAATCCATGTCATCAATCACTATCAATTCTAGTCATCCAAGATAGTGACATGTGTATTTTCATCATATGATGATGTGGAAGTCAAGATGTATTGTTTTAATCATTGTAAAATACAAACAAGCATAAGTCTAAGAGTCATGTATGAACTCAAGAGTCATGGAAGTACAAAGGACATGTAATACCAAAATTCGTATGTAATTCCAAAATTCATTCAGAACTTCAAAGGTTGTAGAAGTTTGCAGGTCACTAGAAGTTAGAAAGTCAAGATTCACGAGAATCTAAAAGGTCACTCCTCAAGTCATAAAGAGGTCCTCATTTCTCATGTAAAGGAGTTTTAACCTTGGCTTCTCCCCTAAGGCATAAGAGAGACAAGTTATTACTTTTGGGGAGCAAGTAGTGGCACCATCACTCCACTATTGGAGCAACTGACTTTTGTTGTATTCATGCATGTTGGGACTTTTACTTAATATTTGAAGTTTGATGGCCAAAACGCTTTGATACAAGGATTATGAATGTTTTTAAGACTATCATGTGAATGTTTATGATTCATGTTTTCTTTCACTAGTACTAAGGTAGTCGAACTATTTTGGTTATGTTTGTGCTTATCTTATTGAGAATGTGTTGTAATTTTTAAAACGATCGTCACATATTTGTGGACTATCCTATTGGATGCTAAACAAAACTTTCATGTTTACATTTTTCTTTATTAGGGTGGTACTATTACCTCTCTCTCAAAAGGCTCACTTTCTCTCCCCTCTAAAGTAGAAGAACCTTGATGCACCTGCAACCAAACATTCACCAGGCACACTTGCTTGCTTTTTGAAGGCACATATGCAACTCTCTCTCTTTCTCACATATAAAGCTAAGGAAAATATTTAAGTAGACAACAACCTGTCTGTATTCTAGATGGTCCTCCTATACCAAATGGTGTGAGGTCTAATTGGGACCAGATACCGAGGAGTACCCTTTGAATGTTGGCAGGTCCAACACTATCAACATGTAAACTTGAAATTTAACACTAACATGTCTAAAAACCATGAAATTCATAAGTGATTGAATCCTAAAGTACCAAAAAGGAAAACCATCCATCAAAATATCCTCCAAATCCTAAAAGATACTTAAAAAGCCAAGTTTTAAACTATATTAATGAATATCCTTTAAATCTCGCATAATAGGTGATGACTCCAACTATATGTCATTACCATGATGGTAACATCTGGAATGAATGCCCACTTGGATTTCCTATCGTTTTATCTTGAGCATGCATACAATTTGTTAAATCCTAATGCGAGGTGGGAATTTACAGGCCTTGGGTGGTTGTACCATTTGACTTGCAAGTTCATGATGGTTATTAATTATTATTTGGAGTGTCTCCTTGCGAGGATGGTAGAGCATAATGTCACGTGGCGGTGTTGCCTTTCCTTAGATATGCCTCTATTCGTAGTATATAGTATTGTCAACCTTTTTAAGCCTCCAGATATGTTGGTATTGGGTAGCCATGTTGATCATTTTCATCACTTTTATTCACTCCCTGGTTCACCCAACTATGGGTATCTATTGGTTCTCTCGGTCTTGGAGAATTTGTGTTGTTTTTCACTTGTCATTGGGTCTTGTTTTCCTACCAGAATTCACATGGAGTCTCTGGAATTCAAGATGATCTACCCAATTTATTTTGATAGTTTGTCTCTCAAATCAAATCTCCTCCCTCATTTAAATCCACAAACTAATTTGATGGGTCTTCCTCTAATTTTTGTCTTTTTTTTTGGCTTTGGCCCAAGATTAATTATAAAAGACTATGTGGTGTTTATAATCCCTGGGGTGGAAACCTTCAAAGTTTGGTTCATGGCAAGTCTGTTGGACAATATTCCTGGGTCTCAAATACATCAGGGCGTAGCAGGATTTGATAGTAAATTAATGGTTTAATCCACACCATGTCACGACAAGCACTCAGAGGTTCACTTTGTTGGGTGGCAGTTCGAAGACTCAAGTAGGCAACTTCTTATGGCCCATGGTTCCAGTGTTCATGGTTCAAGTGTCTATGATTCAAATGATTGCAACTTGTGGCTCAAGCATTCATGGTTTGGTTTGCTTCTGCAGGTCGCTCGAGTTATGTGGCTCCAGGTAACCCATGGCCCCATGACTTGGCCCTGCTCTTACTTTGCTTGGCTCTACCTATCCAAGTCTCACAATGGAAATCCTCTCAATTCACAAGTTCTCTTGGAATATCTCATTTTCATACGATGAATACATTTTGTTTTTGTGGGTGTTATTTTGAAAAACAAGGCTTGTGTGCCCACTGCAGCTCAACATTCTCTGTAAATGTATGTAATGTTTTCATTATGTCTAATGACATGGTCAAGCAGGGTCAATGTAACCTCAAAACTTTAAAATTGTGCTAATGGGTTGGTTTTCCTTCGACTAGAATAGTAACACAATGAAATATCTTTCGTAATGTCTTATTTAAATAATGAGAAGACAAATTTTAAACAAAAATGAATATCCTCTAAAAGTCAGATTAACCAATCTAGTATCCTCAAAATCAATCTTGGAAAATCTTCAAATATACTTAGTATACTTTGAAACTTGAAATATGACAATAATTGTTAATATATTCCCTCTATCAAATTAAATGTGAGAGATCCCAGGATCTATGAATCAAAAATATTAATATACCCACTGAAAGTAGAATATCATAACCACACTACCTTTGAGTAGAGTTTGAAAACTCATTTTTCAGCTTAAAATATGACTTCAATTGGGCCTTGGTCATGCCCTAAAATCGCCAATTATTGAATCAAAACATTCATGTGAGTATGTTGTAAAAATATCCCCTAATAAACATGGTTCTACTTGTGTATGAACCCCATGGTATTATCATTCCAATAACTCAACTTCCAAATTCTATCGATAATTACTTAACCAACCAAAACTTACATGTTTTCAATGAACTTTCTTTCACCTTTGACACAATTCTAAAAGGTGGTTTGTCTTCTCAAAAACACTACACATGTTAAGATTGAAAGAATATGGCCAACTTGATGCGAACATCAGGATTGGTTTGACACTTCATCCAAATTCTCGTCATTACCCAACTTGTTATCATTACTTGAACCAATAATAACATCCTTATCCTCAAATTGCTTCTTATTGATCTCAACGTCAAGTGTAGGTAGTTGCAAATCATCATCAATAAACATTATGCTCACACATGTGATATATTTGAAGTATTTAGGAATACGAAAGAATTCAGATTCTTTATTTCATACCTATGCCATATTTGTTCTACTTCATCTACTACTCATCCAAAGGTTTGACAACTTTTTTTTGAAATGCAATTTTAGCAAGTGGCTGGTAAACTTTGTGCCTGAGAGGCATATCATCTGTCCATGTCTCTGGGAAATCAATAGTTAACCTCTCTAGGTTGTTCTCAAGCTCTATAAGGATCTTTGCCGCATCGGTCTATGGTGGGCATGCTATAGGTTGTGCATCTCACCTATCAAAGCGACGAAGCACTGCTGGTCGTGATGGGCCAACATCTACATTTAAATTTTTATCAGTGTTGGATGATAGAAAACCAAATAAAAAGTAGATAACATAAAACTTCAAAATGATTTTCTTTACCTGATGCATCCCACTGTGCCCTTGGTGGAAGTGATGTGTTAGGGTCACCTATGAAATCCACTCAAGCATAAGGAAAATCTTCAATCATGAAGATTTGGTTCTTAAGCCATATAAATAACTAAGGAGTATAAAGAACCACTGGACCACCATCACCAACATGGCGAGCCATCAATGATACCCATCGCAACATACGTGGTTCCCTAGGTCCTATGGGATCCACTGGAGACTGCTGAGGTGCGAGGAGTGAAATCCTCTCCAAAGCAAAAGACACTAGAATGGCTCCATAATCGAAGTTTTTCAAATTCCCATTCTTAGCTCTCGTAAGTTGGCCCTTCATGTTAACCAACACTCCTTCATAACTGTTAAAAATTGGTCTCCCGAAATATTCAACTACAGTTTGAATTTGTGCTTTGGTAGCCACGTGGAGCTGCACTCCCACACAACCTATTAAATGTAAATGCAACAATATTTAGTTCTAGTCACACAATAGTTTTGATATCAATGCGACCATCCTACAACTCTGAATCTTGGCTACAATATTGAGCCGTATAAGATGTAGTGGGCAGATCACCTGGTCTTGTCCCAAAAAAGGAAATGTCTCTCCCTCTGCGGGGTAATCTAGTGAGGAAATAGATATCCTCTAGTTCTATCACAAGCCAATGGTCTCCAATGATGAAACATTGATCTCGAACATCCCAAGCATTGATTAGCCAAGTCATCAGCTCAACCTGTGCTTTCATACCTTGAATCGCCCAGAATTTATACAAGCCACAATTTTTTAATATGCGAATTGTTGCCGGATCATCCATGGCTTTGTTATCATGAAGCTCATGCTCTCTTTCTCTCCATTCCAACAAGATTGATAACCTAAAAACCATCAATTAGGATCATTAGAAATCAGTTGGGAGAAATTGAGATTTTTTTTTTATGGATAGAAACACGTTTTTCAAAACCCCACAGCGCTTGTGTGGGTTTTATGTGTACATAATGCATTTTTGTGCACAAGCTACACATAAAAACCGCGACGGCCCGATGATTTTTTCTATTAAAAATAATCGTGGTGCGCGGGTTTCGCCACAAAAACATGTGCACCCCCGAGGGCAGCTTTAAAAACCTTGTTTCCCCCTAAAAAAGGCCCTAAAAAATTATAATAAAAAACTAAGCGAATGAAAAGCAACATAATGATGATGTGGAATACCTGGCGCTAACAGTTCTCGAAATGATTGGTTGGTTCTATTGATATCTGCTCCGGAAGGTTTAGGGCAAAAACTCTTTCTGCTCTACTCTAAAAACTAAAAGGTAAAAATGATTTGTTTTAACTTATTTTTATAGTTTTAAATGATAAAATAATATTGTTTTTCTTATTTCACTTTAGAAGTCAAAATCAAAATGTTTTTCATATTTTGAGAGGAGATATTTGTAATTTTTTGAGTTTTTGTGCAGGAAACAAGTTATTTTTGGAAATAATCATTTTGATGCTGAGTAGACTTTTATCACTTTTTCGGTCTCTATAAAAATACGAAAAGCAAAACCCTGGAGTCCTCTTTTAAACCCTTTTCACATTCTCTAAACATGAAAATATTGTCGAGTACTTGACTATTCAAACTTGTTAAAGTGAATGAACATTTGTTTATTCAGTATAAGTTTGCCTCTTTTCTGGACTGAATTAGACTATTTATGAAAAAGCTATATGTGGACTAGGCATGGTAAATAGATTTCTCTCCTACTTTTTTTTTTTTTTTTTGGTTAGGGTTTGAGAGACTAAATTTCCGAAAAATAACACTACAGAGTTTGCTTATTTTTTTCTTCTAACTCCTTAAAACTGAAAACCACCGAGTTAATCCTATGCCGGACTCATTAAAATTAAACAGTACAAGACCTGTCGATCACAACAGGACCAAACCACTCCTTCTTAGGGTTCGTTTAAAAAATACTAAGATGGACTCGTCCGAAGGATGAACTTACACGACAAGCAAATGTTATCTTCCTCAAGCTCGACAAAAATAAAGAGGTACTTGCCAATAATGGTGGGGAAAAAGTGAGAAAAAGAATCCATTCATTGTCCTTGTTTTAGAAAGCAGCATATCGCTCTTGAACATGACACTTTGTCGCACTTGCACGTGGGTTGGGAAATCCTTTATCTTACAAGTTAATCAAACCACATTGAAAATCTTCAACTGGTTTCTAGGTATTATCTTTGAGTCAAATGCTACCAAGCCATTACAGTGTCGTTATGTGTTAAAGAGAAAGTTAAATTTACCATTAATTGCAAACATTTGTCTCCTTTCGCACTGATCATCCCTGAGTCGGTCCTTGCAAAACATTTATTCAAAACTTGATCTAATGGTTTCATGTCGCAGGCTTTCCTGCGACGAATCACTTTCTATCGACATCAGTTCATTATCTAGAAAGTTGATTTAGAATCCCATCAGTACCTTGGAATCTGCATACCCTAATGGCAGGTTTCTTGCCTTCGACGATAGGTTCTCATTATTGACCTTCGGTCGAATGATTCTATGAGTGTTTGAATGCCAATCATTCATTCACACTTCATAGATTGTTCTAAATTACTTTGAGAGCCATTGTCATTATTGGTGGTTTCTCTCACACTTGTTAATGGTTCTCATCATTGATCGGTAATCAAGTGGTTTCTACCATATTCGACTTCGACACTATCAATCACATGGATAGCTTCGTACAAATTTGAGAAGCAGAAATCAAGACCCTGGATATAGTTTCCACCATCGAGGCTGCGAGGTTTTATGTATTCATGATACAATAGACTTCTTATGACAGATGGATGTGCCTATACTGTGTCTACTCTTGATGTAATGCTAAAATCATATATGTACCAGAACATTTAGTTAGTTTTTATCTGAGTATGGGAATGCCTACCTCATTGATGATATATATTTGCATTGAATGTTTTTACAGGTTTTCTACCGGTGTCTCTAATCCAATCCTTGGAATGATAAAGTGCTTCACTCTTTAGAAAAAATTTCTCAGACTTCGCTCTTTAGAGGGCAATCTGTTACACGTCATTTTGTCACCATGACATTTGACTATCGATATGGGTCTATCACCATCCATATAGTGTTCCCTTAGAGGTCAAAACACTCATGTTCCTAAACCAAGTCTTGGAAATTGGAGAAAATCTCTTTAAAACCTTTAAAAGATTACCTGCGCGCTTTTTATAGCCTTTTCTTGCATATGCGCTAATTCTTCTTATATTAGCTGCGACGATTGCAGCTCTGTTCGCCACTAAATATGCGCACCCCCGTAAAAAGGAAGTAAATATATAAAATATCTTCTATAAGCCTAGTTAGTCGAATATTCTCCCAACTGGAAGCCTCTAGAGTCGCACCAGTTTGAGCTTTATCCCTCTACTCATGGAGCTTATCCCTTGGCCAAAGGAACTCAAATACCTTCATGGGAGGAACTCATCCCTCTCTTAATGGATCTGAAACTACCTCAATCTCTCTATAAATTGAGCTGAAGTTTCAGGTTGAATTATAGATACTGACTTGTATAGATACTAGGTTGGAGAGAGTTCATAGAGTTCATAGTTTCTCAACTAGTAAGTTGCTTTTCACACATTGAAGATTACACCTTTTTGTACATGAATTCATGCTGGTCAGTTTAGAGAGGAAGGCTTATTAGATTTAAGGAAACGATTGTGCAGACACATGGGATAAATCCATACAACATCAAGGCTCAGGTTGTGTTTTAGTATTACAGCAACTCCCCATTATCCAAGTAAAATAGATTAGAAATGATAATGGGGACCCTTTATTTTTTTTAGGTTAAATAATAATTTTTATAAATAAAACCTGAATATAGGATTTTATTAGATTAAGTTTTAAAATTTCTTTAAAAAACAAGAAAAACACCTAAAAGAACCCTCAAACCAAAAAATCATAAAAGTGGGAAGAAAATGACAGTGAAATTGCGAATAGCGAAATGCCGAAGTCCGAGCAGCGAAGTTACAAATTGCGAATCGCTAAAATGCGAAGTAGTGAAACCCGTCACCTAATAGATGCCAATATCGCATCCCGTTTAAAATCATCACAATATCGCACTTCGTGTTTTTTAGATTGCTTTGAAGCGTTATAACTCGCCAACTACCAAAATCGTCGATCAACAGATCCCATGTGATGAGATCTGTCAAAATCACACGAACCCATGCTTGTCAATTTAATGTTAATTAAGGTGTTTTTGATCTTAAGGCTTGTAATTATTTCAAATATTAATGCCAAGGATTTCCCATTGATCGAAAATGGATTGTATTTGTTACGCTATGCAAAGTATCCGTTCTGATATAATAAAGTGTGCAAAGTGTTCTCCATGAGTTGCAGGTTAAACAAAGTAGTTTTGGTTATGTTTCTGAGTTTTATGTGTTATGATTAGTTAAGTAAATTTATTGTTTAACATATCACAACAGAAATACATAGCAAATAAAATTCACCATCACATAACACATCAAATTGTTGAGGCAATTCACCCCTCCTAGGCTACATCTACCGGTCCAAGGCTTCCCAATGGCATGTCCTTGCTCTATTAATTTGCTCAAAATGGTTACATAGGTAAAAATATGTCTCAATATGAAAAAAAAAGATGTAAATTCAGCTTCAGAAGATATAAAATAGATATAAACAGTGAAATATTACCCAATACAGTGCCTTCTCCATGATGGCCCTGATGGCTTCTTCATATTCCTCGAAGAAAAATCTATTGTAAAACACCTCTGATTGACTTGAAACCTATTCCAAACTGTTCAGAAGGTTGAAGAGACCCAAAATTGACTAAAATTTCACTCAATTTGGTTAAATAATGAGAGAGTTATGGCTTCCCAAAGAAAATTGCCTAATGTTCCCCAAAAACCCCACTAAAAGTCGAGGAACTACCAGTTAAGAAAAATAAATTGGCTAAACCAACCAACTTTGGCGTGCTCCTCCCAAACCGACAGACAGTTCAACCTGGCATTTAATTTAAACGAAGGGTGGTCACATTGGAAACCACCGTAACCGTCGGGCTAACGGATTACTGTCGTTATAACTCCGCCAAGCGGAACCTTGAACTGTGGCAGGTTCCGCATTCCTTAACATTCTTTTGTTATACCTGCGACATGTGATAAATTTTTTGACAACCGTGGAATTAATCGCTGGCAAGGTGAAGACCTGCGGTTTCAAGTGTTTGGTCACATGTTATCGGGGCTAGCCCTTATATTTTTTCGCCAGTAAATAGTTTAAACAACAAAATAGAGCCAACTCCCCATATGGTTAAGACACAACACATAGCCCGGAGGGTGGGGCCTGTGGGCTGGTAGCCGATAGACCGTGGTTCAAATCCTATACACTACAACAAAATTTTGATAGACCATCATTTCTTCGGCCTGGGGCCACGTGGCGGCCTCCGAGCTTGCCACGTGGCACCCATTGATTGGCCCATTTACTATAAAATCAAACTTCCATCAAATCAGAAACTACCACTTGTTCGCATCTAATTCACCATCCAGGGAATATTCATGGAATATTCTTTTAAAAAAAAATCACAAATTTATAAAGTCAAACTTGGTCAACTGAATTTTGGAGTTTACTAGACGATTTCAAACCTCATTAAATTTTTCATACGACCTTAGTTTTGAAAACTGTTCATGGTGCCAGAATCGCAGCGATGAGACCTTTCTAGTCGTTTAGAATGCAACCACTTTTGAGCAATTCCATTTTTAAGCATTTTGTTAACTTGGACATGATCTCCTGATCACACCTCCCCAATGGGAAGCTTTTGGTCCCCAAAAGCTCTCTGGACTACTGAAACTGATCTGTACAACAAATAAGAGTACTGCACCCTCTTCTCTTCAACCTCCAAACACTTGCCTTGCATGGCTAGTAACTTTGAACCACAACTAGAAAGAAATTCACACTTCCCTTCCTCGTTGCACTCGTCCTCCTATCTATAACTGCCTTTCTTGCACTCACTCAGAAAATTTCTGGTGAGAAATTTGCAAAAGGAAGTTGAACATCGCTGCCTTGATCAATCATCCAAGGTGGTTTAAACAAACGAGATATTATAGCATAAAATACATGCATACAACCAAAATTTTCATATGTACAAAATGAGTACGTCTTACTGTGCTAAGAAGTCTATCCATTTCTTACCAAGCCACTTCCATGGTGAATTTTGCTGCTGCAACTCTTCCTCATGTGAAACTTCTGTTTTCACTTCAATAATGGAATCCTTGGTTCCCTCTTCGCCAATCTTTTTGTCCTCTTGCTACATGTGCTTGGGACGACTAGTTGGATGCAATTTCCAACAATGGGAGACAACATGTCCCCTCTTTTGGCAATATGTGCAAAACTCATGCACCTTATTTGAAAGTTGTCTTTGCCTCATTTGCTTCCTGTATGCTTTCTTCCTCATCTAGCATCTCGAAACATCATGGTTAAATCAACCACAATATGTGCAACAAATCTTTCTTCCATTTAAGCAAGAAAAATGATCATGCCTTGTAGAAATAAAATCAAATTGATCATGAGAAGATTTATACCTCTTGTGCTACTTTGTATGTTCATCCTTTTTGCCTTCATGAGAAGATGAACTAGTAGAGGCTATAGCTTTCATTTGCAGACTAACATCACCGTTTTTCTCTTGAAAACTGTATGAACTTGCATGCTCGCCATAAGCTGCATGTCTACCATCTTCTTGCTGCAACAAAGGCTTAAAGCAATGGAAATCATATTTGAAACAAATTTGACATATTTGCATCTTATAACTTGGAATAAAGGTTCTCTTTAAAGTAGCTTCACATGCTTTCATGGTTTTGAAATCTTCGCCGTTAAACTGCACATAACCAAAACCAAGATTCTTGGGTCGTTCCTCAACTGAAATAGGTTCAACCATGCCTTGTGCATGCTTGCCTAACCCTTTGCCTTCATAGCCCATTTCAATCATTAATTTGGACCCTATACCTCTTGTATGTTTTTCGAAAGAACCAACACATCTTTCTAAAGAGGAAACTAAAGACAAATTAGAATGGATTTACCTTTTCCTCATGCATTTTCTTGGTCAAAGCCTCTTGGGATTGATGGAGCTGCCTCTCCATATCATGCAATCTTTGAAGAATTTCTTCCTTCTCTTCCTTCATGGCAAACAAATGTTCACGAAGTTCAGTGATTTCTCTTTTATCCTCAAACAAAATCTGCAACATGTCCTTCAATATATAAAAGTCACGCTTCATATCATCATCGAAGAATCTTGCGAAGGAGGAAACCTCACTTGTATAAGTTGTCATTATGATGTCAATGAACAAGTTAACTTCAAAAAAGTTCTCAAAGCTTTCAAAACAAATGACAAAGCTTTTTTAACCAAATGGATGTAACGATAAACTCTTATTCAAGCAACCAAACAACAAACAAACTCCAAGAGCTTCTTAACAAACAATCGTCAAGAGGGTTTGTGTTTCAATGGTGATCTTAAGGTACTCTGGGGTAAGGAAGAAGCCTTCAGCTCTTTCTTCCTTTTTGTACTCTCCAAGACTTAGCTATCCATAGCTATTCCTTCACCCTCTAGCAAACTCAACCTAGTAAGCCTAAAAAACCTACAACAAATGCTACCCCAAAATGGCTCTACACTGCTTGTAAGGGTTATAATGCCAATCTTTTAATCAAATCCTTTTGCACAAGAACAATATAGAGAGAAAAACTAACTCTCCTAATGCTAAAAAATACCAGCTCTAATACCAAACTGATCTGAAATGGATTTTATTTGTTACGCTATGCAAAGTATCCATTCTGATATAATAAAGTGTGCAAAGTGTTCTCCATGAGTTGTAGGTTAAACAAAGTAGTTTTGGTTATGTTTATGAGTTTTATGTGTGAGGATTAGTTAAGTAAATTTATTGTTTAACATATCATATCATAGATACATATCAAATAAAATTCACCATCACATAACACAACAAATTGTTGAGGCAGTTCACCTCTCTTAGGCTACATCTGCCGGTCCAAGGCTTCCCAATGGCATGTCCTTGCTCTATTAATTTGCTCAAAATGGTTACATAGGTAAAAATATGCCTCAATAGGAAAAACCAGTTGTAAATTCAGCTTCAGAAGATATAAAATAGATAGAAATGGCTTTTGTTTCACACTAAACAGTGAAATATTACCCAATATAGTGCCTTCTCCATGATGTCCATGATGTCTTCTTCATCTTCCTCGAAGAAAAATATGTTTTAGATCACCTCTGATTGACTTGAAACCTATTCAAAACTATTCATAAGGTCGAAGATACCCAAAATTGACTAAAATTTCACTCAATTTGGTTCAATAATGAGAGAGTTATGGCTTCCTAAAGAAAATTGCCCAATGTCCCCCAAAAACCCCACTAAAAGTGGAGGAACTTCCAGTTAAGAAAACTAAATTGGTTAAGCCCGCCAACTTTGGCGCACTCCTCCCAAACTGGCGGACATTTCAACCTAGCATTTAATTTAAACGAGGGGTGATCACATTGGAAACCACCGTAACCGTCGGGCTAACGGTTTTATTTAACTGTCGTTATAACTCCGCCAAGCGGAACCTTGAGCGGTGGCAGGTTCTGCGTTCCTTAAAATTTTTTTGTTATACCTTCGACATGTGATCAAAAGTTTGGAAACCGTGGAATTAACTGCTGGCAAGGTGAAGGCCTGCGGTTTTGGGCGTCTGGTCACATGTTATCGGGGCAAGCCCTGTGGGGCTAGCCCTTATATTTTTTCACTGGTAAATAGTTTAAACAACAAAATAGAGCTGACTCCACATATGGTTAAGACACAATGCATAGCTCGGCTGGTGGGGCCTATGGGCTGCTAGCCGATAGACCGTGGTTCAAATCCTGTGCACTGCAACAAAATTTTGATAGACCATCATTTCTTCGGCCTGGGGTAGCGTGGCACCCATTGATTGACCCATTTACTATAAAGTCAAACTGCCATCAAATCAGCAACTGCCACTTGTTCGCATCTAATTCGCCCTCCAAGGAATATTCTAGGGAATATTCTAAGGAATATTTCTGGAATATTTTTTATTTTATTTTATTTTAATTTTTCACAAATTTATAAAGTCAAACTTGGTCAACTGAATTTTGGAGTTTACTGGACGATTTCAAACCTCAGTAACTTTTGCATACAACCTTGGTTTTGAAAACCGTTTGCGGCGCCAAAATCATAGTGACGAGACCTTTCCAGTCGTTCAGAATGAAACCACTTTTGAGCACTTACATTTTTTATCATTTTCTTAACTTGGACATGATCTCCTGATCACCCATTATGCATGATTAAGTTGATCGGACAATTAATATCGTTCGAAGTGATTTCATCTTATCGTCTTTGGTTTTCTTTTCAATAGGGTAATTCCAAACACTTAGGCATAAAAGTATGTCAAGGCTGATTAAAGCGCGAAGGAATTCTACCACCCCATCACTTTTAGTCATACAGTAAGAGGAAAACAACAAAATGGCTCCCCTAATCTCAGATACTACATGCAACCCAGAAATTGGTTCTTCAAGCTGGGAAGGGATCTATCAGTTGTTTGAGAATGATAAATCGCAAGTAATTATGGACATAAAAGCTGTGGCCGACGACACTTTATCCAATGATTCAGAATCATGGACGGACACTACTAATTCTTTTCTTCATATAATTTCTGCTCGTCCTAAGATGCTACCATATATTGATTTAGTGAAATGGGTGTTGGATAATGTAGAGAGAGATAGGAAATTTGTTACTAGAAGCAGAACTGTCATTGGTTCTCTCAGGCCATCAGATTTGAAGAATATGTATAAACTGCTAGAACCCCAGAAGAGATATGATGCCTAATTTGTTCAAGAGTTCATGCAGGAGAATGATCATCCTGTGATTGTGATTAAAGAATGGAGAAATGATCCTAACCGACATAAGCACGACGATAAGGGTATGTATTCAGTCGTCTCTCTTAAAATCCCATTCTCTTAGATAGCTGCAATGATGTGTCATCTCTTTGGATCTATAAATACGACCAAGTTTAAAGAATTGGACACCCTTGATAGAAGCAGCCTCCTACGGCTATATTCTAGATTGGGCTACTATTATTTCTGATAATTTGATAAGATTTATCACAGCCTATAGATAAAAATCGAAATGCCCCACCTAATGCAGTCTCTCCTTTTTACATGAGTTCTTATATCTTAGACGCATTTTTTTTTCCTTTCAATTTTTGTCATTAGGATGGCAATGGACCAGAGAAGTTGAAACCTCCATATACGTGCAGTTATATTTCCTATGGGAGTCAAACGATCATTCTCATGTGTTTAGAATATGCAATGACATAATGCTCCACGTCTTCCAAGTCAATTTCGAAAGAAAAATCCCTAGAGTCACCCTTGAAGCCAATACGAGTCTTAAGTCTGTAGGTAAGTGGTTTGGTGAAGAGAATCTTACATACATCCGTATTTTTGGAAGTTATGCCCATCCTCATGTCCTACCCTTTTATATACCAGAAAAATTGTTGGCCAAAGTAATTTATTATGAAACAGTTGGTAATGGTTTGGAAAAAACCCTAAATATGCCAAAAATATCGTTTGGCCAACTTTTCCTTTTTCCTGTGGTTCGTATGCCCTATAAATTTCAAGCATTCCTGTCTTTAAATTGATTGATTGAAACCTTTCAATTTTACAGTAATACCCAATAGAAGTTATGATTCCTATAGTATTGCTAGAGAGATAATGAATTTGGTCAAACTACGAGCATTTCCAGGCGAGCCTGACAGATTTGACGATATGTTTGAATCAATTCATGAATTTTCAACAGTTTAGAAAAAGGAAGCTAAAACGTTCAACCCGAAATATTTGTTAAGATTCAAAGTGTGTCGAGAACAAATAAATTCCCATTTTCTAGATTATTTGTTTCACAGACCAGAGCCGAAAGCAGAACATGTTATAGTTGCAATGACTTCTCAGGTATTAGTACCAATTCAAGAACAAAAAATCGCTAATGTTCAACAAGATGATAAATTCATCCAAAATTGGGAATAATTCGAGAAAGCTCTATCAGATACTGATACCCCTGCCATTCAGAATTCCATTCAATCATAAATGATGCCTATTGTGGGTGCTACAAGTTCCATAAATCATGTAGGTGAGCTAGGTTTGCAACATGTTCTCCTGATATAGAAAATTCTAAGGATCAGGAAGAAATCAGGGAAACCTAATTTACTGTAGAGGTTTCCAAAGTTTTTCTTGAGCAAAGCCAGATCCAAGGACATAATGATACAGAGGAGAAACCAGAAGATACATCAGCCCAAGAAATGGAAATTATCCCGGCTTTTCCGACTTCTGAAATAGTCCTAAAAATTGAAGAGATACCTCCATTGGACGTATTTTATAGTCCAAGACACAAAGTTGTCATGACCAGGTCAAAGAAGAAGAGAAAGATGGAATAATCTCCAGAATTGCCTATAGATTCAACACTAATATGAGTCCTTTGGAAAGGAACTCAATCTTCTCCAGGGAAGGAACTTAACAGATTATCTCAATTTGCAGGTGCTTATGCAAATGCAACCATTGATAAGGCAACAAAATTTGAGTCATTAACTATAGAAAAGGATCAGAAAATTGCTCAAATGAGGCAAGTTTTCTCTGATGAAAAGCAAAGGACCGAGCGAGAGCTGCAATCAAGCATCAATAATCTACAACAATAATTTGAAGGTCTCAAACTCAAACTCAAAAACGAGATTAAAGAAAAATATCAAATAATTCATCAGTTGCAGCAGAGGATTGAAAATCTCCAGGAAAAGCCCGAAATCAATGAAGTAAAGAAAGAAGAAACAGAGTTGGAAGCATTATTGGTCAGACAACAAGCAGTTTGCTATCAGAAGTATAATCAAATTCAAGAGCGAGTTAAGACCAATTATTAATTAGTCACTCAAATTTCTAATCTGAGAACTTATTATGAAGAAATTGATGATAAGTTGTAAAAATACATAGATTGGCAAGACATTGCACAGGGTAGAGCAGCCGATCTCCCTCATATTGAAGAATAAATTAAAGATATAATATTTGGAGATTGGATTATTAAAATGAAAGCGTTGAATTTGCTACTATCAGAGCTAAGAATTTATCTTCCAACATCTCTGAGTATATAAAACATTATCTTCTTCAAGCCAACTTGATTTTGAAGCATCAAAAGACACCATGCCAGATATCAATTTTCTGAAGCAATCTTGGCAAGAGACATCAAACAGAAAATCTCTTGACATAGAAAATATGACAAGATTAAATATGGAGATTTGCTGGCACTTGTTGATTAAGGCTCATAACTAATTGATAATTTTGAGGTGCCTCTCCAATGCAGCAGCTCAGCTTCTTCCAACATTGAACGATGCAGTATTCACGAGATAGAGGAGAATGCAACCAATTCATCCCCCCAGCTCGAACATATAATCAAAGCATGCCAGCTCAAAGAGCAGCTAGAGAGTGAATCCAGGAAACAACCATAGAGTGTTACAACTTATGCATTTTATTTTCCTAGTTTATAGTTTTATAGTTTAGAGTAATATTAGAGGCTTCTTTTACAAGTCTTCTATTTTTGTAATGTTAATTAGTATTTAAACCCATTTCATGCATTTAGAAAGGGGTCCAAAATTTTGAGAAGACTACTTTTGGAGCTTACACTACTGTTTGAACGAAAGTTATATAATGGAAAGTATGAACCTTGAAGCTATCTTTTCAGATCTAAAGCTATGATGGAAACGAGTACTATTATCTGTGTATTGATTGTTTTATGTTTCTAAAATTTTGGCAAACTTGTTTCTGTCTATTAGTTTCATTTTGATAAGCATTGAAGTGATATATGTTCTTATTACTATTGATATAATATATTGAACGATATGCTGTTAGAAGTGAGACTTAGAGATCTTTTATCTAATTAATGTTATTCATCAACTAAATCAATTAAATTGATTTAGTTTCTTAAATGTGCTTATATTCATTAAGTATGAAATGATCTGTATTATTTCATGCTTGTGAAGTTCTACGCCTTAATCATATAAATAAATCCATCCCGAGAAGTAGTTAGATTAGTTTTAATTTATGTTATCATTAGAATAAATCACCCCACTAGTGTTGATTTCATTTCTTTTGTTATATAAACTCTCTTTATACGGGAAACTAGTCCCTTTATCCCCAGTCGGACCCACCATTTCAATGGAAAAGGAGTTGCTTTAAGCTCCCGACTGGGTGGAATCCCTAATGTTGAGGAAGTCACTTTCCAGCCTTCAACAGGTTGTAGGATTTCTCTTTTTAATTTCTGATAATACATATGGATCTCTTTTTCTCATTGTCTTGTTTCTGAATTCATGGAAATGATGTCAATACTTAGATTCCTTGATCACTAAGCTAGATTAGTATCTATGATTATTATATATTACAAGTGCTTTGGTATTTTGTATTGTTTGTGTTTGCAGGTTCTTCTCAGCATTGAAGAATTGCTTTGGAGCGAAAGGAAAAAGGTTACATCGAACGTCTCGATTGAAAGGTAGGAGCATAACCTCCTTATTTCAATGTTGTAATAATATAAAATACAAATAGTCTAGATAAAGAGGCATTCAATGGATCTTTGTTTCTAGTTATTTGTTGGAGTACTAGGGAGATTTCTCTTGTCCGCAAGCGGGATTAATCCACAAAACAAATTTGCGACCATTTGGGGAAGACAAGTTTAGTTTTCTTTGGTTATGTTCAGTTTTACATTCTAGATTTCTTATTTTGACTTCTCAAAGTGTGGTTGGGTACATAACCTTTTCGATTCTATGAGATTGAAAAACTTAAAATTATTTTTTCCAACTTTTCTCTGCCCTATGCGATTTTTTATGGAAAATAGAGAGGCAACCTGTGCAACTTGTTAGCATAGTTCAGTGCGCATGCGCACTGGTGTGAACTGAGAAGCTGCGCACCTCGTGGGAAATTTTAAAAAATTTGAAATTTTCTCTTCCAGATTCAGATAACCAAATTCTTGAGGTTTAACCTGATCTATACCAGTTGCCAGAATCTATGTACAAACTCCTCTCTAACACCTTAGAGTCTTGTTTGATAAATCATCCTTTTTGCATTATATAGTTAGGGTTTTCCCTGGTTTTCTATTACTCCTTTTGAAAGATAGATTCATTTTCCAAATATCACTGGTTTTATGTTATTGTCTCCTTGAGCCACCAAGATTATTTCCAGCCGTACCTTTTTTGAATATTTGTTTCTTATTCGATTGCAAAACGGAGAAGCTTCTAGATCACCGAAGTCTCATTTATCTTAAGCTAGTATTTCATGATTTCATTTTTGCTAGGTCAAGTGGAAACATTTTTAGTTTGATTACAACTAAGAGAAATCATTAAAAAGACACTCATAGGTATCTTAGTTAGGATTGATAATTAGAACTTTGATTTGCTTTGAAGTTTTTGTACTTTTTAGGGTTTTTAGAAGTTGCCTTCTTTTGAGATTTGTTTGTTTATCAAAATTGTAGTTTTTGGCTTTGTAATCAACGAAATTTTCTTCACAAAAGAGACATTGATCATGCTTCGAAATTGTGTTCTTAATGAAATTGTTTTCTTGACGAAAAGGAATTTCATTTGAAATTTTAGGAAACTTGTACTTTTTGAGTTCAAAAGTCCTTGAAATTTCTCCTAAATAGAATTCATCGAAATAAAAGAGTTGCATTTTTCATATTGATGCATTTAGAGTATTCTGAGTCAGGTCACAATATCATCAAGTTTCATCTCCATACCCCTTTGCGTAAATAACAGCTAAATCAATACAACGCTTAATAAAATCAATCTATATATTTTTTACATTTTCTAGGGCTCATTACACCAATTTTTCTTAAGCTAGTGCTTTGGAATTGGTTGTAATAAACGTTCCAAAGCAGTTAAAACAAACAAGTAGCATCTTACGGTCGGGAAATTCAATTGTTGCATTTGTACTCTGGGAAGCTCTTCTTTAAAATGTCAAGCATGAGGTCATGTCAGACCCAGTGAGGTAATCATACCTACTTCATTGGTGAAGATAGAAGACGTGCACGTAATACAAATGGTAAACCTTAGATTAACCATTGTCGAGGAGCTTGGGGTCACTTGTTAGCAAACCTCAGATTTACCATGTCGAGGATATTTCAAGGGGATTGAGCTTGATACTCTGCCCTTGCGTGTATATTGGATCGTAGATTGTTCCCCCAGGTGTAATTGTCTCAGTTGGTGACCTTAGTGGCCATAATATTTAGGTTTTTTCTTAAGGTGACGGTGGAGGGAAGGTCCCACTATACCTAGAGTAGACGTTGACTAGACTCACTTGGACTTTTCGGAGGGTACTCTTCACTTCGATATGGCATAGTGAAGTTACTTGCACCGGACTGTTTGATTAAGCAGGTTTTTCAGGGTAACTGTTCCAACTGCCAGTTTTCCACATTAATTTTCACGACGTTGGATTTCATCACCAATTAGTGCTTTTATTGTGGAAACATATTGTTTGTGTGTGGTTTGTCTCTTAGATTTTGTAGGCGTGTGTTCATTTGCTTGAAATTTTAGCCACCTTAGGTGTTTTTGTTTTGTTTTTGTTTGTTTTTTTTTAAATTATTTCGTGTGTTAAAAGATTAACCGTGACTAAATTACCAAGACATTCACGTAGAATGCAGGGGTAACCCCCTGAATATACACCCAGTTAACTGGAAAATAAAATAAAATAAAAGATTTCAACAATTAGGAACCGGGTCTACTGAACAAGGAGAAACATCCATTGTAATACATCCTTATTTCGAAGTTAATAAACCTCAGATAATTGAAAAAGATCAAGAACAACCAGAAATTTCGGAAGTAATTACAGTTGAATCTGTTACTGGTGAATTGTCAGATACCCAATTAACTGGACCCGAAATATTTGAGCCTGAATCTGAATGTACTTTGTTTGATTCACCTTCAGATCTCGTAGTCCTGACTCCTGGTCGTCCTCGTTCACCTCGAGTGAAACTTCATATTACTGAGAATATTCCTCCTAGCCTAATTAGTATTGAAGAGATTTCTGACGTGGAAGAAAAGATCACAATTCCTTCGCGTCAAGGATCTTTAGATCTAAGGTACAGTGAACAAATTTACCCTTTTGTTCCTTTTAGACCGGATCCTTTGTATCATTAAGTTACCGACTTTCTGCATAACTTTGTTTATAATCATTCACCACGCTGCATACCTTTTTACTCTATACCCAACGGTAGTTACATGGCTTCACCAAACATGTCTACTAAGTCATCTATGTTTTCTTCATCACTAGAAATTTTTTTGTACGGCCGCCCATCTGTTCCTGTCGGGTACTAGTCACTCTCTGGCACTTTCTCAGGAGCATCTCCATCTTACGAAAATTTTACCAAATCGACTGGTCTGCATGAATCTATCACCAAACCTTTGACAACATAACACATCTATATGTTTTCTCGAAATATTCCTCAAGTTAGCTCTCAAGGTGGCTATATAGCACCCAGGGGGCAACAACCTTTCCAAGGGAATCAAGCTCTCCAAGGGCAGCAACCTCAACCTCTTCAAGGGCAACAACCTCCATAAGGGCAGTAACCTTTCCAAGGCCAACAACCTTATGAAGATCAGCCATCCTTTCAAGGAGGACAACCTTTTGCTGGAACTTATCCCTCAGTTGTAGGAGCAAATATTCCCAGCAATTATCAAACTTATGTTCCAATACCTCAAACTGGTTATGGTCAACATTATGTATCACAAAATTTGATGGGAGCTCCTTACGCAAGAATTAATATTGTGTGGAATCCTTTGTTGAATCAACAGTCTTTGCGGCCTACTTTACAAGTACCTTATAATCAAGCTACTCAGACAGTTGGACAATTTGGTTTTACCCAAGTCCAACAACTTGTTCAAGGTGCACTTCGAATCACCCCATGGGTATCTGTGCCGAGTAGTCAGCAGGCTGGTCCAAGTACTCCAAGTACTCCTATCCAATATGCTGCACAAATTTCTATTCAACAACCAAGTACACCTATCCCTAGAGTTTCTCAAACCCCTGTTGTTACAACCCTTCAAATGACAACATCAACTGTTACACATGAAATTCTTTAGATTACTGCTCAACAAACTGGACCTACAGTTCAATCTATTCCTCAAACCTCTATATGACAACTTGGTGCAACTACGATTCAAATAAGTTTTCCTTTTATGGGTCAAATATTTCAAGGTCAGTTTGTTCAAAATCAACCATTTAAAGGGCAATTTCAATATGGACAACTGGGATAAAATGAAGTTTACTACAGCCAACCATACCCTAGTTATACATATCAAATACTAGCTCAGCCTCAGTTCGGCATGGCTAACCTTGGATACCCTGGAGGTATTACAATCCCAACTGCACATGCTATTCCAAGTTTTCCTAGATATCCTCCTTCGGGTACTGGTATTGTTCCTCAAGGTTATCAGTTTGCATAGTAAGACCCTAACTGGCAGTTACCATCCATTTCAACTTTAGATTTACCAGACTTGTCTCAGCTAATGAATGATTTGATTTGTTATCTTCCATTTTGGCCGGCAATGCCCACTATGTTGCCCAGTGATATTCCAAAGTTTGAAGGAAAATCAGGGGAAGACCCCTCAAATCATGTGATGACTTATCATCTGTGGTGTGCATCGAACTCCTTAATCGATGATTCGATTTTTTTGAGAATTTTTCAGAGAACTTTGATCAGCTTAACTGGAAAGTGGTACATTGTGTTACCACGTGGCTCTTTCAAAAATTTCAACGCTTTAGCAACAACCTTCCTAACTCATTTTCAGTTGCTATTCTGTTATGATAATGGCACAAAACTTTTGACTTCATTAAAACAGAGTACATCTACATACATTTCATATCACATACATGAATGGCGACGTAGACGACATTTAGTAAAAGTTTTCATTCCGGATCAAATTCTGGCAGAATGGTTCATCAAATCATTACTTCCTAATATTACTGAAAATGTAGCTAAGGGAGGCATTGGAACAGAAGAGAAGGTCATAGCTCAAGCACAGTACCTGGACCTCGTTTACACACAATCCGATACTCTGTATGAAAAAATTCTTGATTTACCACGCCCAGGTCAACTCACTCAAACGCCTTCCGGTTCTCATTCCGTAGACGGTGTAATTGGTACAGTTAATATGAAAAATAGTAAGCAGAAATAATCTAAATCTACTTCTCCAATCATAACTTTACCAGATTCACCTAAAGGAGATCCTTTCCTAGAAACTTATGCCGAAATTCATGTCATAGACTCATCTACAACCAAAGCTAAAGCATCCGGAAATAAGAAGAAGGGGAAGGGTAAAAATAAACAAAGCATTTATCCCAAAGAGAAAGTTGAAAAAATCGAATCGTTCGATGAAAAACAGAAACCTCATTATCCTTGTATTATCTGTGATAAGGATCACTACACCAAAGAGTGCCCACATTAGGCCGAGGTATCCAAATTTTTCAAAGGTTCACCCACGCCTGTTGTCTTGAAAGATCCTTTTCCATCTCAAGATAGAAAAATGATCAAATATTCTTCTAATTCATTGGCGGATATCCTAATAATGTCCCAGGTCATGGTTGCAATGTGATCTCAAGACTATGGATCTAAGAGTCCTGTAACTAGTGAAGAAACTGAATCATCGAGTCAACCACTAGTACAAACTCCTTCAGTTTCTGAACCATTGCAAATCCAGAAACCTAATCGTGATTTAGTGATTAAATCAACTGCCAAAGGTGTACTTCGAAAATCGGCTTTCAATCCACATGCGAGAGCCGCTCAGAATTGCAATATTGTAGAAGATTTGGCCATATCCCCTTTAGCAATGTCGGCCCTCGAAGGGTTGCAATCTTGTCCAACTCAGAGGAAATTACTTTTATCACCTATAGGAATGATTGATCCCCAAGACTCGAATCTCATTGTCTTTGATCTCGAGAACTTTGTACCTAGACTCCCACATAAAATTGCTTTTCAAATTTCGGTATTAGTCAAATCAAGGCGAGTTTTTCGCATTGTAATTGGTGAGGGGGCATCTACGTGCATTATGTCCTTACCTTGTTAGAAAAATATTGGTTATCCGACAATCAACTAGTCACCAACCATTCTTAAAGCCTTTTATGGAAGAGGTTTTCGCCCATTCGGAATACTCTAAGATCTGCCTATAGAAGTAGAACGAAAAATCGTAACACTCGAGGTGGAAGTTGCTGATGCCCCTCTTGATTACAACCTTCTTTTGGGTCAAATTTGGTCTTATGTTATGACCGCTTATGTTTCATCGGTATTTCACATGATAATGTTTCCTCATAAAGGAAATATTTTTAGAATCGATCGGTTATCTTACTTCGCTTCAGACCCTACTCTATAGATAGTATCCAACATGTCAGAAAAATGGTTATCCCTTACGAAGATGTTGGGGCAGGACTAGTTAAGTATTCCATTCTCATGGGAACTTTCGCTATATCTTCTCCCAACGTACAACGAACTATTTCCAATATCAATATGATCACATCAAGCACAATGCCATTTGATGACACATAGAATGTGCCTTTAGAATCAGAATTGGACTCCTATGGTGGCGAGATGCCTTTAAGTCATTTTGAATCGACATATCTAGTTGTAAAATCGTGTTCTGACAATCCATCAACTTATACTGATCAAATGAATGTGGTCAGTGAAGAGTCTTCTTCTTTATCAAGCTCAACCTTGACATCATTTTCAGATATTTTTCAACAAGTGTTTTCAACTGATGAAAATATCCGAGAAATCTTGTCATCAGATGAATTACCATGGGATGATCTCCATCATCAATCTTATTTTTTACCTGACCTTGATAAACTTGAGAATGCTTTTTCATCCATCTTTTCAGTTGATTATGTCAAGGAACCTTAAAATACTATGTCCATTCTTCATTCGGATTCTGAGAAAAATTTGGGAAATATTTCCACCACAATTCCTATTGACATATCAATTAAACCTGGGATAACTGAGAACATTCATATAGGTGCTTATTGCTCAATTGAAGAGATCAAAATATACAAATCCCTATTTCAAGAGTTCTGAGACATTTTTGCCTGGTCTTAGGAAGAAATGCCAAGTATTGATCCTAAGATTGTTATTCACGAAATTAATACATACCTGGATGCTAAGTGTATTAGACAGAGATTACAGCCAATACATCCGTGGAAAGTTGCTGCAATTAAAGCTGAAGTTGAGAAATTATTGCGTGCAATATTTTTTTATCCTATTCCTTTGACGAATTGGGTATCTAATATAGTTCCCGTAACCAAGAAACAAGAGACTATCACAGTATGTGTTGATTATCGAGATATTAACAAGGCCTGTCCTAAAGACAATTATCCTATCCCTTATATTGACCAAATTATTGATGATTGTGCTGGAAACGAAATATTCTAGTTTATGGATGGATTTTCTGGTTATAATCAAATCAACATACTCCCTGCTGATTAGCCTAAAACAACATTTATATGTCCATGGGGCACGTTTGCATAATGTAAATTACCATTTGGACTAAAAAATTCTAGCACAACATTTCAACGAGTTATGTCTTACACATTTCACGATATCAAACATATTGTACATCCCTATCTGGATGACTTACCTGCTCATTATTTACGCAGACAAGATAATCCTGCACATCTATGTGCCTTTATGAGATGTAGGCATTACAACATTCATTTGAATACGCACAAATGTGTATTTTGTGTATAATCATGATGTTTTCTTGGGTTCATTGTTTCAAAAGAAGTCATTCGTGTCGACCCATCGAAGGTTGAGGTTATTGTTAATCTACCTCCTCCTTCCACTTTTCACCAACTCCAAATTTTGCAGGGGAAAGCAAACTTTCTGCGTCATTTTATGCCGAACTATATGGAGTTAACTAAAGGTTTTACCCTGTTGTTAAAACAAGATGTTCCATTCATTTGGGAGGAGCTTGCCGATAAAGTTTTTGATGCGCTTAACACACGTTGACCCATGCACTGTTGTTGCATCCGCCTCATTATCACCGAGATTACTTTTTGTATTTAGCTACGTCTGATTCCATGATTGGAATGGTTTTAGTTCAAGAGGATGATTCTAACAACAAACATGTGATTTATTACCTAAGTAAGAATCTCAGCTCGATGGAAATCAAGTATTCACACGTGGAGAAATTGGCCTTGGCAGCTGTTCAAGTTTTCCAACGATTTCGTCATTACATATTGTTACACAAAACCACAATGATATCTAATTGCAACCCGACAATGTATATTTTGACAAAACAATTTCTCAGGGGAAAATAATCTAAATGGATCATTATCCTACAAGAGTTTGATTTGGAATTTGAGAAATCCAAGTCTAAGGAATCACTGGTATTCACTGTACTTATGTGTAATTTTACCAATACTGAATCTGAAACGGTGGCAGAAAACCATCTCGCTGATGAATCTATGTTTCTAATCAGTACATTAGATCCTTGGTATGGGGATATCATTATATATCTCCAGAACCAAACCTTTCAGATAGATATTTCACGATTATATCAATGGATAATTCGATACCAATCTCAACAATATAATATTGATGGTGACACTCTTTATCGTCGTGGTGCTGATTTTATTTTTCGACGTTGTATAACTCATGAAGAGGCTGAAAGGGTTTTGAATGAATTCCACTCTGGAGCATGTGGTGGTCATATGTCTGGGTTTTCCACAGCCCAAAGTTATTGCACGTTGGTTATTTCTGGCCGTATCTATTCGAAGACTTTATTCTCGCAGTTAGAAAATGCCATAATTTCTAGATTTTTGATCGAAAGATGCATGCACCTACAACTCCTCTTCACCCAATCATTGTTGTCAGTCCTTTCGCTAAATGGGGCATCGATTTCGTCATAGGTAACCTTCAATCTGACGGGGGGCATGGGTATATTATTCTCTCCGTAGATTACTTTACCAAATGGGCCGAGGCAATGCCTACATTCGCGGCTGATGGAAAAACTGCAAAAATTTTCATATTCAATCATGTGATTGCTCGGTTTGGTATCCCTCAAGCTATTGTTACGAACCATGGGATTCATTTTCAAAACATTATGATGACCTAAATTTTCGCTCAACTTGGCCTATGCCACGATAATTTTACACCATATTACCCTCAAGCTAATGGTCAAGTTGAGGCCATCAATAAGGTTTTAACCAACATGATTAAACAGATTGTCGGAACTCATAAAACAAATTGGCATACCATGTTCTTTTCGGCATTATGGGCATACCGTACCTCTACAAAAACATCCACTGGGTTCACTCAATTTCATCATGTTTATGGTTTGGAAGCTGTGTTACCCATTGAATGTGAGATCCCGTCACTCAAATTAGCCATTGAATTATCACCGGTTACCTCTGAAGAGAAGAAACACTTCCTATACCTAGAAAAATTAGATGAGACTCGTTGCACCGTTGCATTAGCTACCGCGGCTCATAAAAAACGTGTTAAGGCTAAGTATGATCAAAGTGTTAACCCTCACATATATTCAGAAGGTGACCTAGTTCTAGTATACAATCAAGCTCATGACAAACTACGTGCTGGGAAATTCCAACCAATGTGGCATGGTCCTTATATTGTTAAGCATGTGCTTGCAAAAGGAGACTATGAGTAAATCAATTATGACAGTGTCTCTTTAGATAAACCTAGAAATGGTCTTTATCTCAAGAGATATTATGCATGATTCTTCATGTGAAGGTCCTCTTTGTACATTAGTTACATTTTAGAGCAGTGTGCCTTAGATTAGAAAAGTGTGTCTTAGGATTAGTTATTTTTGCTTGATGAGTTTTCGCTACTTTTGCTGCTTATATTGATTACTCTTGATACTGCAAATGTCGGCATTCCTTCAAAGTTACATTGGTTTTGTTGACGACACCTATCATAGTACAAAAAACATCTCTTCTACTTCCTAGGTCATATATTCACCCACTGATGAATTAGTCTCTATTCATGGGATATGCCTCGGTCAAACAACGAACAATATCGCAGAATATAACAAAGTGAGTGAGATATTATTTGATGCCATCACATTTGGTATTTGACATTTGATTGTTAGGTTAGATTCACAACTCATTGTATTACATTTAAACGATGTTTATGCTATCAGAAATCAAACTTTGTTAAGAATGTTTTTGAGGGTTCATCTCTTGGAAAGACAATTTGATTACATTGAATATCAACACATTTTAAGAAATTTAAACACATTGGTTGATGCGTTAGCTAATCAAGTTTTAAATAGGCATGTGCAGCATTAAAAGTAAAACAAAACAATATTTGATCCATATTGAATAAGATACTCAGAGATCAGAAGTAGTAATATTATTAGGTTAAAAATAGTTGTGTCAAAAATTATTATATCATCTGTGATCATAGGTTTCAAACACCTTGTGATATAAAGATACTGATACAAATTTTTTTTTTTGAATCTAAATCGACCATCAAATATCCATGATGATGATCATGATAATAGACTATGGCACGTGCCACCCTGCGCAAATATCTCATGAATGGGCCTGGAACACTAGTCACATGTCTCTGGAACCTGAGAGGTATATCACCTGTCCTTGTCTCTAGGAAATTGATAGTCAACCTCTCTAGGTTGTGCTCCAGCTCTCTAAGGATATTTACTGCATCGGTATGTGGTGGGCCTGCTATAGGTTTCACATCTCACCTATCAAAGTGACAAAGCACTGCTGGTCGTGATGGGCCAACATTTGCATTTAATTTTTTATCAGTATTGGATGATATAAAACCAAATAAAAATTAGATAACATAAAAACTTCAAAATGATTTGCTTAACCTGATGCTTCTCACTGTGCCTTTGGTGGAAGTGATGTGTCAGGGTTACCTTTGAAATCTACTCTTGCGTAAGGAAAATCTTCAATCATGAAGATTTGGTTCCTAAGCCATATAAATAACTAAGGAGCATAACGAACCACTGGACCACCATGGCCACCATGGCCAGCCATCAATGATACCCATCACAACATACGTGGTTCCTTAGGTCCTGTGGGATCCACTAGAGACTATTGAGGTGCAAGGAGTGGAATCTTTTCCAAAGTGAAAAACATTAGAATGGCTCCATAGCCAAAGTTTTTCAACTTCCCATTCATAGCTCTCGTAATTTTTCCCTTCATGTTAACCAAAAATCCTTTGCACCAGTTGAAAATTGTTCCCCTAGAACATTCAACTGCAGTTTGCATTTGTGCTTTGGTAGCCACATGCGGAGCTGCACTACCACACAACCTGGGAATTGTGAATGCAACGATCTTTAGGTCTAGTCTCAAAATAGTTTTGGTATCAATGTGACTATCCTTCAACTTTGAATCTTGGCTACAATATTGAGCCATATAAGATGCAGTGGGCAGACCACCTGGTCTTGTCCCAAACAAGGAAATGTCTCTCCCTCTGCAGGGTAATCCATTGAGGAAATAGATATCCTCTGGTTCAATAACAAGCCTATGGTCTCTAGTGATGAAACATTGATTTCGAACATCCCAAGCATGGACTAGCCAGGTCATTAGCTCAACCCGTGCTTTCATACCTTGAATCACCCAAAATTTATACAAGCCAAAATTATTTAATGTGTGAATTGTTGCCGGATCTTCCATGGCTTTGTTATCATGAAGCTCATGCTCTCTTTCTCGCCATTCCAACATTATTGATAACCTACAAACCATCAATTAGGATCAATAGAAATCAGTTAGGAGAAACTAAGCCATTTTTTTTATGGATAGAAACAGGTTTTTCAAAACCCCATGGTGCTTGCGTGGGTTTTATGTGTACATAGTGCGTTTTTGCCCACGAGCTACACATAAAACCGCAGCAGCCCGATGATTTTTTATATTAAAAAATCATCGGGGTGGGCTGGTTTCGCCACGAAAACCTGCGCACCCCCAAGGGTGGATTTCAAAACCTTGTTTCCCCCTAAAAAATGCCCTAAAAAATTAAAATAAGAAACTAAATGGATGAAAAGAAAGATAATGATGATGTGGAAAACCTGGCACTGATATTTCTTAAAATGGTTGGTCAGTTCTCTTGATATCTGCTCTGAAAGGTTTAGGGCAAAAACTCTTTTTGCTATGCTCTGAAAACTAAAAGGTGAAAATTATTTGTTTTAACTTATTTTTATAGTTTTAAATTAATAAATTAATAATATTTTGTTTATTTTCACTTTAGAAGTCAGCATCAAATTGTTTTTCATATTTTGAGAGTAGATATTTGTAATTTTTTGAGTTTTTGTGCAGAAAACAAGTTATTTTTGAAAGAATTATTTTGACACCGAGTAGAATTTTATCAATTTTTCGAGCTCTATAAAAATACGAAAAAGAAAAACCATGGAGTCCTCTTTTCAGCCTTTTTCAGACTCTCTAAACATGAAAATATTGCTAAGTACTTGACTATTCGAACTCGTTAAAGTGAATGAACAGTCGTCTATTCATTATAAGTTTACCCCTTTTCCAAACTGAATTAGACTATTTACAAAAATTGTATACGTTGACTAAGCATGGTCAATATAGTTCTCTCCTACATTATTTTATCCTTTTTTGGGTTTGAGATACTAAATTTACGAAAAATAATACTACGCAGTTTACTTATGTTTTTCTTCTAACTCTTAAAACTAAAAAAAACTGAGTTAATCCTATGCTGGACTCGTTAAAATTAAACAGTACAGGACTGTTACACAGCATTTTGTCACCGTCCCTACATTCCCCATCCTGAATACTGGAATACTATCAGCGTGACCCCTTTGTACTATCACACATCATGATTAATGTCGTTGTATCCCTTAACATGTCAGGAACACATTATCTATTGACTATTCCAGAAGTTGACCCTTTAAAACATCTAATTTTGGGTCGGTGCGGTTGTGTAGTTATGACCTCGCGCTGATGGCCAGATTAACACTACTCCTCACGCCGTGGTCGCTCTGTCTTTGAAGAGCACCCATGCCGAGCTTCTTTTGGAAAGTTTTTTAAAATAGAAATGAAGCTTCCATGATGTAACAACTTCGTGGGCGGAGTCATGGATGTTTGTTCGACTGGATGAGGTCGAGTTTCTCCCTTTGGCCTTCTAGTTCCTACAAAAATGAAACTTCCCAAAGGGATAGACCTTACCTACACCATATGTGGATCCCAAAGCTCATCCTCCACTCCTATAAATCCCTCTTCATTCCATTGAATCAGCTGGCCAGAGATAGCTAGAATAGACTAGGAACTGATAGCAGAGAATAGTCCATAGTTGTGAGAGAGAGTTTGAACCTTTCGCCTCTTCGAGCTGAACTGACGAACGAATACTTTGAGACATGTCCGAATGAACCCGTTGAAGGAGGTCTACAACGTCAAGAAGTAGTTTGTAAACTCCCTTCTTTATTTATCAATGTGACGTGACTGATTTCTAGTTCCATCTTTGTTGTGTTAATGATTAAAGTTTCTGAATCTCCTTGACTAGTTGGATAGTTATAAATGAATATGCATATTTGTATGTTGTTAGTGTTTCTTTGACCCTTGTGAAGGTGTGTAAATTTCGCTTCCAAAGAAGTGCAAGGCTTGAAGGACGAGGATCGAGGGATCGCTACAACATACCACATCAAGAGCGTTGGATTGAGGTAGGACATCTATCCTAATCCACATTTGATTTATTAACTAGGAATTTAGAAACTAGCATGTTCCCTTGTTGCTAGAGCCACCCTAGGGCTAGAGGGTTCGCCTCTATCCGCAGAGGGGATTTTCCTTCACAACAAGTTGGCGACTCCGCTAGGGAGTTCAATGACTGTTGTCTCTCATTGTTCATTTTAAATTTTGATTGTCTGTCCAACTTTGGCCATTTGTTATTTCTCTGCAGTTTTTTGGCTTGTTTGTTTGCTTCTGGCCACTTATCCTTCTCCTAGAGTGATAAGTCTAGCCTTGCTCAGTCAATGCTTTGATTTTTCCTTCATTTTCTAGATCGGTGCTGTTGTTTTTCTGACAGTCGCGCTCATCAGTGCGAGTTGTCTTTGACACAGGGGCGATTTTGCCTATTCGGCGCTAGATACTGCTGAATAGTCACGCCGATTCATGTAGGGTTGGATTTTGGGCTTTTCCCTGAGTTTCCAGTGTGCCTTGTCCTTTAGGTTGTTTTTCCTCTTATATTGATCCATATGGATTTCGTTTATTGGCTTGGTTGTTTGATTTTGTTCAGTTTGTGTTATCTCTCGTTCGAATAATGTGACTTGTCCATCCTAGGTTTTATGGGTGTCTCGAAGCATTTGTTGGTCGCATGTTCATTGAGTGTCTGATCTGTTTATGAGTTAGTTTGGTCGTTTATTTTTCAACCCCTTTACATGGTTGCTTGGCCTTTTCATTTGATTGTGTGCAAGATTGGGTTTTCAAGCTTCCATTCTGTGTCCGTTTGATTGTCCCTCCATCGCCCTGAGCATAGATCACATTGCTCGTTGAGTCGATTTAAAAGCCCTTTATTTTGCGTAAGGAAATGCATGCCTAGTTTTGAGTGCGTGTTTGCATTCGCTTGGAATTTATCTCTTCATGTTTTGGTGACTTCATTCAAAGTTTCTCAAAGATAGTATTTGTTTTATCTTTTGGTGTAGCATTGCATTGTTGCTTCTCACTCATACAAAAGAACAAAAAATTGCATTCTCCCTTCTCATTTGAAAATGAAAAGTGTTCTTTTGCATTAGTAGGTTTCCTCTTCATTGGAAAGTGAAAGAGCAGTTTTTGTTTTTTGCTTTGGTTGTGTAAGTACGTAAAGGAAAGAGTCGTTCTTGCATTCGGTTGATTGCTGCTTTGTTGTGAACCTCTACCCTTCACTTAGCTAGCTTTTCATAGAATTGAAATGGTATTCTTTCTGTCATATAGTTGTGCATTAGAGATTTGAGATTACATTCGATAGGGCCTTGAAACTGAAACATAATTTCAAGATAAACTATAAAATTAACTCAATCAATCTAAAGAAGCATTGAAACTTAACGCTCATATTTAGAGGTCTACACTAGTGACGTGTTTTGGCGTCATTAAACCTAGCAGCTATTGCTCTCAATCTTTCATTAGACAGTGCTAATACGGACTTGTGCTCCCCATACCGTCACATATATAAAGGGAGACCCTCATAGGTTGTAATCCTTTATCCATAAAGCCGAGTCTGCTGCCCTGTAACCGTGATACACCGAACACAACATTCGGGGAGACTACCTACACGTATGTTAAGTCCTTGGTCATTTCTCTTTCATTTGATCGCCAAGGTGTATATTGTAGTTCACGGGAGCTTGGTACACCCTTTTTCCTAGAGTTCCTGAATAGTCATTTTGATCTTTTTGTGACTCTTTAAAATTTTAAAAGATCATCGAGCACTTGTCCTTTCGAGCTCGTCCAAACTAAAAGTGATTAGAGTCACCTTTTGTCCTTTTCTCGACTCTTAAAATATGAAGAGGCAGATTCTTGTTTCAATGTTAGAAAATTAATTGCCCACAAAATATTCCTTGTTAAAGTTTTATTCCTTAGTGGGTGAGGTCAATGGAAACGTTTCCTGGGTTTACCAGTCAAGGATCCATGTCCGATGGGAGTCCTGTTCCTTTTAATTCTTTTGGAAATGTTGGCTCCCCTTATATGGCGATGTTGTCCCTTCGTGGGTTAACTATTGGTTTACCCGTTTGGTTATTTTCAACCTCAGTGGTCCCGATTGTTCCAACCTCTGTCCAACCAATTTCTCCTCCGCCTGAACCATGTCAACCCCATGTTGGTCTTAAGATTGACCCCTCACCTTCTTCACCTGTTTCTTCACCTCGTTCTTCCTCTTCACCTAGTCAAAGTTTGGATTCTAGTAACCAGGTGGATAAGAAGAAGAACAAGAAGTTGAAGAAGAAGAAGGAAAATAAGCTAGGAGGAAAATCAACGACTATTGCTACCGATGCAGCTAATATTGAGAAACCTCCCACTCCGTCTCACAGAGTCAATTCCCTTACAAGTTATGCAAGGGTGATTATCTTCTTAGAGACTCCCCTGGTATTCCGAAAGTGTTGGAAGTATGGTGTGTTGACCCAAACTGGCCTTTGTCAGCAGCCTCTGGTGATCGTGCTGATGTTGAACCTTCAGCTAGAGATCATAAGACTCATAAAGAATAAGGTAAGATTAGATTTCCCTGTAGTTTATGTGAAGGGATTCATCCCATTCACCTCTGTCCTGGTCTAGATGAAGCCTCTAAGGTGTTGGATACCCCTTCGGATTCCGAGTCTTGTCTTCCTGTTGGTTACCGGAATATTTCTTCGAGTCCTCTGCTAGCTGATCAAGTGATTGGTCAAGATTTATCTCTGGTGAATTCTACTCTCTTCGAAAGTCTGTCTCATGAGTCCATCCCCAACTAGTAATTGGTTGAGGGAAAGTTCGACCTGATTCCGCCTATGGTCCATCAGTTAGTTTTTGTAGAGAGTGGATCTCAGACCACTCAAGTTCTCTTTGTTTCCTCAGATTCTCCGGGATCAGAGGGAGATCCTCCTGTTCCCACAGTCAAGGAAGGTGATTCTTCATCTCCTGTTCTTGTTACCGAGGAGGGTGATCCTCCTATTCCGGTGACGCAAGGGGATAGTCCTCCCATTCCTATGATCCCTCCTCCATGTAGTTTAGTCACTTCCTTTGATTGGAGTCGACTTGCATAATATCGTCTTCCTCCTTACATGCCTTTTGAGATTACGGTACAGGCCTATAATGTGGTTGTACCAAACATGATTATAGATGAAGGTGCATCTGTTAGTATTCTGTCCTCCACTACCTGACAAGTTATCAGATCCCCACAACTTGTACTCGTTACCCATAATCTGTTGGCTTTTATCAGCGGAACCAGTCAGCCATTAGGGATCCTTCCAAAGACACCTATTACTTTGGGAGGAATATTGTCTATATAGATGTGATGGTTGTCCAAGGCCCCTTGGATTTTAACTTACTCTTGGGGCAAGACTATATTTATGCCATAGGAGTGCTTGTCTCATCTCTCTTTCGTGTGATTTGTTTTCCACACGAAGGTCAGATTGTGACTATCGATTAGCTTTCGATCTTTGGTCCTGATGTGACATATGGCTTACCATCGTCCCTTCTTGTTCCTTACGTGCCAGTAATATCTTACCTGCCATAGGTTAATTATGTGGCCACTTTTTCATTTCCCTTATCCAGTGATAGTATCGTCACGTATTGTCTACCAGGGGCATTCAATTGCGATTTCCAAGATGTTATTCTCCCATCCAATGAGAACCTCTTGGAAGCCATGAATTCTTACTAGTCCTGATTGGGTCTTGTTGGAGCATAGTTCCTTCTCTTGTGCCAAGCTCCTTAAAAAATGAAACAAGCTCGTCGAAGTAGTGTTATTTTTCTTGTGTCAAGCTCCTTAAAAAATGAAATAAGATTTTATGAGGATAGTTCGTTTACTATGTCAACCTCGTTAAAAAATGAATTAGGTCATGAGGATAGTTAGTTTACTATGTCAACCTCACTAAAAAATGAATTAGGTTACGAGGATAGTTCTTTCACTGTGTCAACCTCGTTAAAAAATGAAACACGTTCCCATGCAATTCAAGCTTTTGATTAGATCGCGTAAAATCCCAGTCGAGTATTTATCTTGATCTCGTAATCGAACCTTCACTCCATCCATCTATTAGTACCTAAAAATTTCTATCGGACGAATGCACTGAAGCTTGGGGGGCATGTACCTCAAATTGAGTCACCATGATCAGGGCATGCGAAATTTTTTTCAAGCATAGTTTATCTTTGTTTCAAGCTTGTGTAAAAATGAAACCATTCTTATTTTACCCCATGTTTGGCTTGGTGTGCTTTGCGAGAAGTTTTTTCCTACTTATTATGTCTTTGCCTATTGTGCAAATGTCTGTCAATCCATATGTCGTTTTCGCTGACGGTGCCTCCTACAGTACCTGGAACCTATCCTCTACGGCTTGGGTGATTTATGATCCTAACTGTGAGTTAGTAGACCTTCAAGGCATTTGTCTAGGACGTGCAATGAACAATGTCACTGAATACAATGCAGTTATTGAACTTCTAACTGAAGCTATTGCCCTCGACATTCATGAATTAATTGTAAACCTAGACTCTCAACTAGTCATCCTCTAGCTCAATGGGTGTTATTCTTTCAGAAACCCTCAGATTTTAACAATGTATTTGCATGTTCATTTGTTAGAAAGGAATTTTGATTATATCACATATCACTGTATTCCCAAAAGAATGAATAGGCTAGCTGTTGCAGTAGCTAATATTGTATTAGATAGACATTTGCGATTTTTTTAAAAGCAATCATCATCACATAGTAAGATTTTAGACAGGAAAATAAGCATATATATATATATATATATATATATATATATATATATATATATATATATATATATATATATATATATATATATATATATATATATATATATATATATATATATATATATATCACGTCCACATGTACATCATAGTTAAAAAAATATATGTGTTTTGGTTACATCCTGAGATTCCATGTCTCTCAAAAGATATGCAGAAATGAAACTTAGGAGTCTAATCTGCATGGTGCTCATGCTAGCATGTCACTACCCATACGACTCGCCTCAGTAGTCGATGGATGTAGTTAGACACTCCTGCGGTGTGCCTATGATAAGCACGAGGAACATACTTGAATCTCACATAGTCTGGGATCCCACTTGTGAGTCCCTCCAAGTTGTGCGTGATTTCTTCCTCATCGCTTCCCTCACCATGAGGGGCCGCTTCGAAATCTCGTGGGACCCTCCGAGCTATGGGGGACATCCCGGCGGGTCGCTTTGGTCCAACATCTGCAACACATGAGTAAATATCAGAACACGTATACAAAAAAAAATCCTAATACTCATAAAAATACAAAAAATGAGTTTTTACCTAAATCCTCGTCCCAGTCGTCCCCTTCCGGAAGTGGAAGGTTCGGGTCACCCTTGAAATCGGTGCTGGTGTATGGAAAATCCTCCACCACAATGAGTTGTTGGCGTAGCCAGTCGAAGAAATCTGGTCTCCACGACATGTGTTGTCCACCTCTTGATTGAGGCATCAACTTTGCCCAACGTACCATTCGTAGCTCTCGTGCTGATGGCATAGGTATAGCCACTTCCTAGCATTGGAATATCAAAAACCATTCTAGGATGAACGTTATCAAGATGGACCCATATCTGAACTGCTTCAGCTTACCGTTTTTACATTTGGTTAGTTGACGTTTCATGTTGATTGTCACTTCTTCTGCGCAATTGAAGATGGTTGGAGCCATGCAATCTACGACTAGTTGAAGCTGTGTCTTTGTAGCTTAATGGGGAGCCTGAGATCTATAAGCTCGAGTAATGGTATGTAGAACTACTCTCAATGGAAAATCAGGCAAGGTCTAAATGTCCAACTTGCCACTCTTAGATGCTTTCTTTGCTCCATGACAGACTCTATCTATTAACATACCCATGCTTTCTCCAAGAGCCCGAATACCCATTAGCAGTGGTCGCTCTCCCCTCCGCAACATCCATTTATGAAGTAGATGTCAGAGACTTCTATCTCTAGTTCTTGGTCATGAATCATGAATCTCTCTCGATCAACATCCTATACACTAATCAAGTACTGTAGCAACTCTAACTAAGCTCGTAAATAAGGGGTCATAAAGAATTTCAGGAGCCCACAGTTTTTTAGGGCATCCATGCATGCATAATTTCCCATGGCTTGTTCATCCTCTTCCCCATGCTCTTTTGATTTCCACTCCATGACCATTTTAGCTGTTGATTGTTCCTGCAAAACCAACATATGAGCTTTCATTAGCCATAGGGTTAAGATTTGAATTGTTTGGTCCAAACATTTTTGAAGAAGAACTAGAAAATATTGGTTGCAGCGTTCGACACCGCTTTTTTTCAAACAACAGCGGTGAACGACACCTTCCCATTCAAAAAATCGAGAGTTGGGCACGACTCCGTGCCTGGAATCGACGTCGACTGCCATGGCCACATTTTTTAAAAATCCTCCATAAAATGCATCAAACCATGAAAGCAAGTAAAAAATGGACGAAATTGCAAAAGAAGTTCAGAGCTCCTACCTGGAAAAAACTGATTCGTCAATGACCTCCTAGATTGCTTGCAGTCAGCTCCGCAAATTCACAGTGGAAACCAGTAAAAATTCTCACAAGAAGGTGAAAAGGTAAAAGAGAATTGTTTTTTACCATTTGAGTTGTTTTATAAGCCTACCCTAATTAGGTTTTTGAACACCTTTTTCGATTATTTTATTATTATTTTCTTGAAAAATTGGTTTTATGTTTGTTTCTTGTGTAGCAACAGGTCCTAAAAATGACAACGATGAGGAAACAAGTTGTATTTTATTAATTTTTTGGACTCTGTAAAAACACGAAAAAGTCACCACTTGGAGTCATCTTTAAGCTCTTTTCTGACTCCCAAAAATTGAAAATATTGCCGAGACTCTTGTCGTTTTGAACTCACTAAAGACTACGAAATGTCATCTGCCCAATATACGTTTACCCCTTTTTTTGGCTGGGACAAATTATTTACGAAAAATGAATACCTTAGTCGAACATGGCTAAGAGGTTCGAGTCAGATATTGTTTTCTACCTTTTCAGATTTGTGAGACGACCTATGAAAAGGGACCTATTGGATTTTTCTTTTCCTCTTCTTTTCAAACTCTCTAAACATGAAAAAATGCTAAGTTTTCCCTTTGTCAGACTTGTTAAACTAAATGACATCGGAAATCGTCACCATGACGTTACCGAGTTCCTCCTTCCTAGGGCTCGTAAAATGTAATAGGATGGATTTTTCCGAAGGAGAAACTTGCATGACAAGCATACGTTATCCCCTTAAAGCTTGTTTCCAAAAATAATTGGGGTACTCGCCAGAAATGGTGGGGGAAAATGGAACTAGTTCTCAGTTGTATCGGGAGTATGTCGCTCTTAAACATGATACTTGTCTGCAGTTCGTGTCGAGTTGGGGACATCCCACATTCATCATCTTGCCTCCATGGGTTTTGGTTATCCGTTTTGACCTCTCATCTGCTCTTTGCCTCGTCGCCATTGATGAGCTCCATCATTAGACGTAGTTGGAGGGGTTAATGGTAACCTTTTTGCCTTCTTAGATCTCTTTTTCTTGCATTTTTATTATTATTTAGTTTTATGATGCTAGTATAGCTGGTGATTAAGGCTAACATACTCTAAGTTCCTAATATGAGGTTTAATGTAGAAAATCATGATTTATTAAGCATTTTTATAAGGATTTTATCATAAATACTTGGAGGAGACAACAAGGAGAAATTACTGAAGGATTTTCCACCCTCCTTAACTCTCAAAGGCAGCCAAAGGATCCAAAAGATTCTCTCCAGCAATTCGAATTCCAAAGGCAGCCAAAGGATCCACAAGGATTCTCTCCAGCAATTCAAAGTCCAGAGGCAGCCAAGCACTCAATCTTTGTTTACTTGGAGTCAAGTGGACCCAATCACTATTTTCTAGGGAGCTGTTGGTAGCTACCCTGTAGAATAAATAAAGAAGAGCTAGAGCTAAGAAGATAGTCGATTCTAGTTGAAACATTGTCGCAAGCTATTGATATTTTTATTATTTTACTCAATGATCAAACTTTCAGAGATGTATGAGGTTATTCTTTTATGAAATGAGAAGACTAATTTCATTCGACTGATTTAAGTTTCAGAGAGCTAGGCTTGTGGGTTAGAGCCCAATCCATGTGCCTCAGCCTCTCTGCTGTTACTGTCTTTTCCTTTCTTCCATTAAGCTAGTTTTCTTTCTGTCATTCAATTAATTTTGCTTCTCATAGTTTCATCGCTGTTTAGTTTTTGCTTTGAGTGTGTTGCTGTACTTTTTCATTTGCTTGTGAGTGGTAGAATAGAGGAAAAAAACCAAGAAAATATGTGGATCAAGACCCCCTTCTCATCTCTGTCAATAGAGCTCGAGGAGGGCGAACCTTCCCACAAGACCAAAAACTACTTTCTGTTCACTGTTTTGTCATGCATTTCCTCTATTTTTCGTACATGAATCCACAAATTTGTTTGCAGGAATAAGTATCAAAATCCCTAGGAAGATCATCAAGCCATCCCGCTTCATTTCTTAGCTTTGTCCTCACACCTGAGCACTGCTATTGTGCCTCCATTTCCCTCCTTTCTCTCTTATTTGCATCCATCACCCTTTTCATTCCCAAAATGCTTGAAAAGCATTATGATTAGACTTTTGCCCCTTTCTCCTTGAAACTGCCGCTCACCGTACCTCACTCCATCGCTCAACTAAGGGACCTGCTTCACCTATCTTAACCATGCTTGGGATCTAGAGAGCCTTTCCCATAAGAGAGGAGATGGGGAAACTAAGATGAAAAACATTAGCTCCTCAGCTCTTCCACACTTCCATGGACTTACCTTTGAGGACCCTGACACATTCATGTTTGAATTTGATGTTGTTTGTAGGACTTATGACTACACCAATGATGATCAGAAGTTGAAGCTATTCCCATCCACCCTTAAGGATGCAGCCTTGCACTGGTTCATGGGTGGGCCTGGGGATAACATCACTACCTAGGCACAGATGGAAGAGACCTTCAGCAAAAAATACAAATACTACTGAAGATCCAAGAAAAATAAGGATGAAATATTTCAGATGAATTTAGGACCTGATGAATCCCTAGATGACTATGAAGAGAGGTTTCGATTAAACTATAAGAGAGCCAACTGTACTCTTGATCCCGCATCACTTAAAATTGTACTTCTTTGAGGGATCAATGAAGAGATGATATAAACCTTGAATATGTTAACAAGAAGAGATATCTACCAACAACCCTATGAAACAATCAAAGCAGTCTTCCGGAACCATTCTAGGGAATTTATGAAGAAGGGCAAAGCTAGCTAAAGTACATCCAATACCACTTCCTCTTCCACCTTCATAAAACATGAGATTGGAAACATGCTAGAGGACTTCAAGAGTGACATGCTGCACACCTTTTCTTTGCAAATGGACACAATACAGGTAAAAAGGAATCAAGAGGAAGAAAAGATAACCCTGGCCATATTTTGTCCTAGATGTACCAAGAAGCACCCAATAAATGAATGTCCACTAAATTTCATAAATGTTTGCTTAGTTTGTGAGGAGAATCATGCAACATAAAAGTGTCCCTCCTTACCTAGACTTAAATTTGTATATCAAGGTGGGGAAGCAATGCCAGAGCAACTCTGTTTCATCAACCAGAGAAGGCCTCAAGGCCCTTGGTCATATCAACAAGGTATGCAATGTGCACCTTACTCTTACTATCACAACAATCAGAGCACACCCATGCAACCTTGGTACACCCCCACTTCTACGTCCTGGTCTACACCTCCTACTTGGCCTTACAACCCTTCATATCATCCTCAGCCAGTAAACCAACCATTTGAGTAGTATGTTCCACAACAACCTCAGTGGAACAATCCATCCCAAAGGTGGAGGCCTCAACAAAATAAACCACCTGCTATAATGCCTCCACACCAACCTCAACCTTAGCTTACTCATGCTACTCCATGTAGGCTACCTATACTTGCACAACCCAATCCGAACCCGAACAACAGACAAGCACAACAAGATCCCAGTGGAGAACCATCCCATCTAGCTTATGCTGTGGAGATACAGGAGGTTAATCTCAGGTCAGAAAGAGTACTCCCAGACAACCATCCTCCATCTCCACCTATAGAGGTTAAGGAGGAAAAGGAAGAAGGTAACACTTAGATCCAACAACCTCCTTTTCCTGAGCGCTTGATCCTCCCTAGTCAGCACACCCCAGAGGAGACTGAACTCCTGGGAGAATTGGAAACTTTGTGTGTAAAGATACCACTTCTCTAGGCCATTAAGGATGTCCCTATCTACAATAGGCTCATCAAAGAAAAGTGCTTCAAGAAACCTGGGAGAAGTAAGAGAGATACTCCCACCATCAATGTGGTAGGACAATTGTTTGACCTTATGTTGGGGAAGGTGATATTTCCAAAGTACTTGGACCCTGGTAGTCCAGTTGTTGATGTGAATATAGATGGTGTAATCATCCCCAACACTCTGATTGATATAGGGGCTGCCATCAATATCATGACCAAGGAAACTATGTTGAAACTTAATCTCCAAGGGAGTTTGAGGAAAACCACAACAGTTTTGCAACTTGCAGATTGGTCCACAGTAACTTCGGAAGGAATTGTTGAGGATTTTATGTTTAACATTGACTCTTGGGAGTATCCTACAGATTTCTTAGTCTTGCAACCAAAAACCAAGTTTAATGGTTATCCTCTCATCTTAGGAAGACCTTGGTTAGCCACTGCAGATGCTTATATTAGTTGTTGGGCCGGAAACATGACTATAAAAAATGGGCCTTTATCTAAACAACTAGTGTTATATCCTCCAGCCTAGCCTTCCATTGATCATGATCTCCCTATATGGTTGGAGGATGAAGAAGATGAGTTATATAACACTACCCTTATGTGTACCGTAGATGCTATTCTTAGAGGGGGAAACTTGATGAAGATGAAATCATCGACTGTGCCATTCAGAACCAGTCCTCCATTAACATTCCACTCAAAATATTAGTCAAAGAGTATGAAATCCTACCCTGGATTGAAGTGCACTCAGTTGAGTCTCTAAAACCACCAAGGACATTGATTTTAGCCCATCCAAATCTCTAAAAATCAACCAAGACCTCTCGAATGAAGAAGAGAACCAACTATGCCAGATTTTGGAAGAAAATATTGAAGCATTTGCTTGGGATTACAAGGATATGAAAGGGGTGCATCCTTCAGTACGCAAACATCACATTTACATCAAAGAGGGATGCAAGCTTGTGAGAAAACCCCAAAGAAGGATGAACCCGACTCTGGAGGGCATAGTCAAAGAAGAGCTGGAAAAACTATTGGATGCAGGGTTCATATATCCTATATCCAATAGTGAGTGGGTATCTCCTCTTGTCCTATTCCCGAAGAAAAATGGGAAGTGGCGAATTTGTGTTGATTATCGAGAACTTAACAAAGCCACCAAGAAAGACCATTTCCCTTTTCCCTTTATAGACCAGGTCCTGTAAGGCCTTGCGTGGAAGAAGTTATTTTCCTTTTTTGATGGGTTCAGTGGGTACAATCAGATTCAAATTAGCCCTGAAGACCAGGATAAGACTACTTTCACATGCCCCTGGGGTACCTTTGATTATAGAGTCCTACCCTTTGGGTTGTGCAATGCCCCAACTACCTTCCAAAGAGCTGTCCTGAGCATATTTTCTAAGTTAGTCCATGACTCTGTCGAAATCTACATGGATGATTTCACACCATATGGGGATGACTTCCAGGAATCTCTCTCCAATTTGGGTAAAGTACTAAGAAGGTGCATTGAGATGCATCTCTTCTTGAGCCCAAAAAATTGTGAATTCCTGAAGAAAGAATGGGTTGTGTTAGGACAGTCCATATCCCAAGCAGGAATATAGGTAGACCCAATCAAAATCACCATCATCAAAAGGGTACCTTCTCCTCAAAAGTAGAAAAATGTCAGAGGTTTCTTAGGCTTAGTTGGTTACTATAGAAGGTTCATCAAAGATTTTAGCAAGATGGCTTCACCATTATTTGCGTTATTGGCCAAAGATTCTGAGTTTATTTGGTCTGGTCCTTGTCAAGAGGCTTTCAAGCTCATTAAGGGAAAGTTGACTACCGCCCCTATCCTCCGAGGTCCAAATTGAACTCTACCTTTCCACATCCACACTGATGCATCCAACAAAGCTGTAGGGGCAGCATTAGTACAATTAGAAGACAAAATTCCTTATGCCATTTATTTCATTAGTAAGAACTTGTCCAAGGCCGAGCTGAATTATACTGTTACTGAGAAGGAGATGTTAGCCATTGTCCATGCTTTGAAAAAATTTAGGCATTATGTAACTGGACATCAGACCTTTGTTCACACTGACCATGCAACCATCAAGTATTTAATGAACAAACCAGATGTTAATGCTAGAATAATTAGATGGTTGTGACTTTTGCAACAATTTGATTTGACTATTGTTGATAAACATGGAAAGGAGAATGTTGTTGGAGATTTTTTGTCCAGGTTAGCTCTCCCTACAGGTGAAGAAGGAATGGTGGATGACCATATGCTAGATGAGAATCTCTTTTCTATATCAGCACTCTCACCATGATTTGTTGATATAGCCAACTACTTGGTTGATGGGAGACTCCCTCCTAATATTTCATTCAGGGAGAGGAGTAGAATCATCAGAAAAAGAGCCCCTTTCACATGGATTGGGGGAAACCTTTTCAAGCTAGGTCTTGATAAAATCCTAAGGAGATGTGTGAGGGAGGAAGAAGTTTTTGATATCCTCTCTGCATGTCATGATAGCCCATGTGGAGGCCACTTTGCTGCAAATATTATTTCTTACAAAGTTTTGCAGGCAGGATACTATTGGCCTACCCTTCACCAAGATTCCAGAAGATACACGAGCAGGCGTGACCAGTGCCAAAGGATGGGAAAACCCACACAAAGGGATGAGATTCCTTTGCACCCTCAGGTGGCTCTTATGCCATTTGAAAAGTGGGGCATGGACTTTGTTGGGCCTATCGATCAACCATCCGGACAAAGGAAGTATATCATAGTCTGCACTGATTACCTGACAAAGTGGGCTGAAAAAAAAAGTAGTGAAGGTAGCAACCGAGGAGAAAGTAGCAGAATTTCCGAGGGAGAATGTGTTTTACAAGTTTGGATACCCCAGAGAAATAGTCACTGATCAGGGAGCATAATTCATCTCCAGGCTCATTGAGAATCTTTTGAGGAAGCACAAGATTAAGCATAGAACTTCTACTGCCTATCACCCTCACGCGAATGGCCAAGTAGAAGTAACTAACAGAGCTTTAGAGGGCATCCTCACCAAGGTTGTGAGCAGCAACAAAAAATATTGGGCAAACGGATTGGTGGAAGCTACTTGGGCCTATAACACTACTTGGAAGACAACAACAAGATTCACTCCTTATGAACTAGTCTATGGTAAGAAGACTTTGCTTTCAGTTGAGTTTGAATTCAATAATTTAATAATGGCAGCTGAATTAAATCTAGATCTATAAAATTCCCAAAAAGAGAGGTTGCTGCAACAAAATGGATTGGATGAGTTCAAAATGCAAGCACTTCTTCACACTGACGTAGTTCAACTGCAAAGGAAGGTATGGCACGAAAATAAAATCAAAGAAAAGACCTTCCAAGAGGGATATTGGGAACTGTTGTATGATTCAAGGTTTAAAGATTTCAAAGACAAGATGATGACCAGATGATTGGGACCTTACATAGTGGAAAAATGTTTTGATAATGGCACAGTTCAAGTAAAAAACATAGATGAGGAAGGAATCCCCTTGCTTGTCAATGGTTACATAATGAAAATTTACAAGAAGCCTTTGTCAAGGGAAGAGTTCATAAATTCAATAAGCAAATAAGTGTGTGTGATGGGAAACTCCATAGTTTCCCACACCCCCTACAAAAAAAAGAAGAAGGAAGAAGAAGATCCATGGGTGAAAACCCCTCTAAGGCACCCAAGGCTAGCTGGTGGGTTGAAAACCTCGATGGACGCAGCTCATTTGATAAAAAAAAAAAGAGAAAAAATAAAGAAAAGATAATAAATATCCATGGGTGAAAACCTCTCTGAGGTGCCCAAGGAAAAATTGTGGGTTGAAAACCTCCATGGAGGCAACCCACTTAATTTCAAAGAAAAAAGAAGAAAAAAAAAAAAAAAAAAATCTACATCTACATCTCCATGTTTATTGTGTTTTTTGTTTTATAGGTTATTAATGGTTTCTAGAAACAAAGGGAAGCATTCATCTTCTTTTCCCTTCTTCTGTTTTACCATCCATCCCATCATTCACTCCATTCATTTTCATAAATTCCTCCATCACCTCCATACACCAAATTCCTCCATTCCTGAGCATAATGTAGCAAGGAAATCAAGACACAGACTGCTACAGACATCAGGGAATTCCTACAGCGCAGACATCTGTTCTTGAACAGTAAGAAAAGCAAGGGAGGATCTCATGAAGTAGACCCCAAGAAAGACAAGAGTGCCACCCATGGCATCTGGAGCACCCCCCATGCAGCATCTACAAAGGGAAGGAACATCAAGGAAATATCAACAACTCACTCAAAGAGCTACTCATTCAATGAGCTGCTCACTCATAAAACATAAAATAGGGAAAAACACAACATCTAAAAGGCTTGTCTCCTCAATCCAGCTCCTCCAAATTCCTTAGAAACGACAAGTAAACTTAGGTATAGATTCTCACCCCTCGCTATGCATCTATAATAGCCAGAAATAATTAAATTTGTAGACTTAGAGTTTAAGGGGAAGAAAGGTGGCCAGTTAGCTTGGCCACCATCGTGAAGTATGACTAGGGAGAACAACAAATTCATGCCACCTGGGCATGGGAAAGAAAATAATTTAAATCAAGTGGAGTAGAGGAGAACGAGGGGAGGAAACATAAAATCCATCATGAATTAATAGGGATAAGGAAACAACTATCTACAACAGAAACTGGAGCTGAGCTAAGTTACATAAGCACTCCAAAATTAGTTGTGCAATCTAATAAAAGGAGATCCTGTCTCATCCAAACCAGTAAATTGAGAATTTTTGAGGGAAAGAGACCAAAGGGAGATGAAACACAGTAGTACCAAGAGTGGGTGGCATATTTGAACAACGTGCAACAGCAGCAGCAGGACAGCGTCACCCTACCCATGGCTTGGTCCTCTCTCGTAAATATGAGTAGGGAAGCTTTTATAACAATCCAAACAAGGCAGGATTCCACTTCTAGGCTTAGAGAAGATGAAGAAGAACAGGAGTCAGAAGAAGAAGAGCGATAAGAATAACCATAAGAGGATCAAGAAGAAGAAGAGGAGGAGGCAAAGGGCCAAGGAAAAAAATAAGAGATGGCCATAGAAGTCATATATATAACAGAAAAGGGGAAAGAAACAGACTCACAACACAACACCTCAGCCCCTCAATACAAAGAGGTAGTTGCCACTATAGCTCCTCTGAGCCCAAAGAGAGAAAGGCAGACCTTTATGTATTTCAGAGCTGACAAGAGTCATAGAGAGCCATAAACTCCTCCCACAAGCCCGCTTATCATTGAAGAATCACCAAGGGAGGAGGAAATAATTGAAGAAATAGTTTTGAAGGAGTAGCTGCAGAAGGCACAGGCAGATAATGTAGCACTGAAGGAGCAATTGCAACAAAAAGGGGAGCAAGTAGCCACCATGGCATACTTATGCATAGAAGCGCTTAAGCACAAATTTCTCTTTGACTCATATGCTCTGTACCTCAAGGAGCAATGGCTTCTATTTCAAATCAAAACTCTAGCCTCCCATGGATCACTACCTTTCCAAGATTGTTGGAAATTCATGAATTCCTACAAGCAAGCCAACATGGCTGATCATGCAAAGATGGAAGAGTTTTATGTGCATAACCTTGCGCTGAAAAATCTGGATATTTGGGACCCCAATCCTACAATGGGGGATATGCAGTTGATGGCTCTAGTATCTTGGATGGTGAATGAGGACACTAGAGCAAAAGAGATATGGAGGGTCATGGGAAGAAGAAATAGAGAACACTTATATATCAAACTAGAATTTTTCAGCCCAAGAGGAGTCATCCTTAACCGTCGAGAGATTGAAAGGGACCCTGCACTGGTTGAAAGCTACCTTCAAACTCAAACCTAGGTGATAGGCCACTTTGATGATGTTTCTAGGAAAATAGAAGATGAGTGCATTATGGCTAGCCAGAGGAGATGGAACAACCTCCCTCACAACCTCAAGAATAGGGAGTACCATACTCTAGAAAGACTGAGAGGTACATTGGAAAGGGCACCATTATACAAGAGGGCCATGCACGCCAAAAGATCCAATGGTTGGGACTAAAGCTCAGCCCACCTTTGCTGCTGGGGCTGAATGATGAAAAGGACACAGATGCACAAGATAGAGCATGGGAGAATGCAGAAAAGAATAATGGTTTTTACCCCCTTGGGGAAACTCCCACACTGCTTCCATAAGAAATCAAGGAGGCTATCAAAGCCTTGAGGGAAATGCAAGAGGAGGATTAGTTGCTCAGAGGATAAGCAACCATTCAATAGGGGGGTGATGATGAGCTCCATCATTAAACATATTTGGGGGGGTTAATGGTCACCTTTTTGCCTTCTTAGATCTATTTTTCTTGCATTTTTATTATTATTTGGTTTTATGATGCTAGTATAGGTGGTGATTAAGGCTAACATACTCTGAGTGCCTAATATGAGGTTGAGTGCAAAAAATCATGATTTATTAAGCATTTTTATAAGGATTTTTATCATAAAGACTTGGAAGAGACAACAAGGAGAAATTATTGGAGGATTGTCTACCCTCAACTCTCAAAGGCAGCCAAAGGATCCAAAATATTCTCTCCGGCAATTCAAATTCCAAAGACAACCAAAGGATCCCCAAGGATTCTCTCTAGAAATTCGAATTCCAGAGGCAGCCAAGCACTCAATCTTTGTTTAATTGGAGTCAAGTGGACTCAATCACTATTTTATAGGGAGCTGTTGGTAGCTGCCCTGTCGAATAAATAGAGCAGAGCTAGAGATAGGAAGAGTTAATCGATTCTAGTTAAAACTTTGTTGCAAGCTATTGAACTTTTTATTATTTTACTCAGTGATCAAACTTTCCAAGATGTATGAGGTTATTCTTTTATGAAATGAGCAAACTGATTTCATTCGACTGATTTAAGTTTAAGAGAACTAGGCTCGTGGGTTAGGGCCTAATCCATGTGCCTTAACCTCTCTGCTGTTACTATCTTTTCCTTTCTTCCATTAAGCTAGTTTTCTTTCTGTCATTAAATTATTTCTGTTTCTCATAGTTTCATCGTTGTTTGGTTTTTGCTTTTAGTGTGCTGTTGTAGTTTTTCATTTGCTTGTGAGTGGTAGAATAGAGGAGAAAAACCAAGAAAATCTGTGGATCAAGACCCCCTTCTCATTTATGTCAATAGAGCTCAAGGAGGGCGAACCTTCCCACAAGACCAAAAATACCTTTATGTTCACTGTTTTGTCACACATTTCCTCTATTTTTCATACATGAATCCACAGCTTTGTTTGCAGTAATAAGCATAAAAATCCTAGGAAGATCTTCAAGCCAACCCACTTCATTTCCCAGCTTTGTCCGCACGCCTGAGCACTACTATTGTGCCTCCATTTCCCTCCTTTTTCTCTTATTTGCATCCATCGCCCTTTTCATTCCCAAAACGCTTGAAAAGCATGAGAATTAGACCTTCACCCCTTTCTCATTGAAACTACCGCTCGCCATACCTTGCTCTATCGCAAATTGCAAATTGCCTGTGATCTTTGTTAATGCTCTCTCATTCCAAGCCCGAATGCGATATCCCTGTCTACTTCCCCTTGCAACTCTTTTAATTAAAAACAGTAAAAAACATTAGAAACCACATTTTTTTTCCCTTTGGATTTACCATATCCCCTCACCGTAGATTGCATCATTTTCCCGTTTCCTTTAATACTTACCGCTTCCAAACGCCAATTGCGATATTGTGATCACTCTCCACCGTCGGTCCCACTGCCATGTCACCCATCACAACCACACTTCACACCTTTTCCTTCTTTTGATAATACTTACCGCTCTTTTCCTACTGATTGAGATATTGTTATCGCATTCCACCATTGGTCCTCTCGCCACGTCACACATTGCAATCACAAACCACAATTCTTTCACTTTTCTTTTAAACACATACCGCTCGTTTTCGCCGATTGCGATATTGCAGTATCACATATCACAACTTTTGCCTCCATCGCATCTCCACCATCACATATTTCAAATTATTCCTCTCCAAAGCATATTTGTGCTATATTATAAGGTTTTATAAGGTTTAAACCCCCGCTTTCCACTTCTAAGCCTTGTTTCATGTGTTAAGCCCTCCATTAGCCTCTTTAGCCCTTTTCTTTCCTCCAAGCTGCAAAATCAACACTTTTTAAATTAGGATTAAGTCATGGATAGCTTAGTTGCACTGGTAGAAGCATGGTAGATAGAGCATAGGATAAATAGAGTGCATTTAGCCGTTTGGCCAAGTTAAGTGTGGTTTAGAATTAGTTTCCTTTTTGCCATTTATTTTCAACAATATAGTTTAGTTTCTTTTCAGTCATTTCCTTTTCTGAAAATTAAATTAGTTTCATTCCTATTATTTATTTTCAGAAATTTAGTTTAGTTTCCTTTCTGTCATTTCCTTACAACAATTTACTTTCCAGTCCTTATCACATTTTAAGAAATAACACCCTTTCATAAAGCAGAAGAAGATGACATGAGAAAAATGCATCTGCTGTGTATATAACACTGTCACTTCCAAGTATGTACCAACCCCGGGTTGATAAAGTAAAGTAGGGTAGCCCCTGGGAGTTGTAGCACTATTGGTGCAATACCAGGGCTCACCAACCATGAACTTAGATCCCTTGATGTCAAATAATGCCAAAGTTTGGAGTCGTGTCGCCATAATGTTCAAGAGAAGTTCCTTCTGCAGTTTTCTACCCATGATGCTTTGTTTGGTCTTGATTCACCATCATTTTATTCTTTTGTCTCGTGTCTATGATGTGGGAAACATTATGGCCCTCCTTCGACCGATCACTTCCTGTCGACTTCAGCTCATTATCCAGGAAGCTGATCCAGAGACTCCCTTCTGGTACCTTAGAGCTTTCATGCCTCAATGACGATTTCTTTGCATTCGACGACAGGTTCTCATCATTGGCCTTCAATTGGGTGATTTCTCGGATGTTCGACTCCAAGTCATTTGTTCACATTCTGTGGATTGTACTAGTAGTACCTTGAGAACCATTGTCATTATTGGTGTTCTCTCTCGCACCTGTTAACAACTTCCATCATTGGTTGGTAATCAGGTGACTTTCTTGCATGTTCGACTTTAGCTCATTCATTCACATGCCTGAATTTGTACTTGTTTGGGTCGAGATGGAGCACAAGACCCTGGGTTTTTTCTAATTAAATCCAGGCTACGAGATGATTTGGTTTATCATGACTGTATGCATGAATCTTCTGATTGGATGGCTGCGACAATACCTGATTCTATTTTATGATCCTTCTCACTGGATGGTTGTGTCCATACCTTGGATCTTATTACATGTTCTCTATTATCGATGGCTATGACCATACCACATATTCATGTATCAGATATATCAGTCGTACTTGATCTTGTAGGTCCTCTGATGGTGGTGTTTTGGTTTGGGCATGTTCTCATAAAGAATTTCAACCCTCCCTCTCTCGCGGACTTCATGCTTTAGGGGGCATCTATTACACATTATTTTGTCACCGTCCCTACATTTACCATCTTGAATACTGGAAGACTATCAGCGTGACCCCTGTGTACTATCACACATAATGATGAATTTCATTGTATCCCTTAACATGTCAGGAATACATTCTTTGTTGACTATTCTAGAAGTTGACCCTTTAAAACATCTACTTTTGGGTCGGCGCGGTTGTGTAGTTATGAACTCGCACCGATGGCCAGATTAACACTAGGCCTCGTGCTGTGGTCACTCTGTCTTTGAAGAGCACCTGCGCCGAGATTCCTTTGGAAAGTTTTTTAAAATAGAAACGAAGCTTCCATGATGTAACATATACGTGGGCGGAGTCATGGATGTTTGTTCCACTGAATGAGGTCGACTTTATCCCTTTGGCCTTCTATTTCCTACAAAAATGCAACTTCCCAAAGGGATAGACCTTCCCTCCACCATATGTGGATCCCGAAGCTCATCCTCCACTCCTATAAATCCCTCTTCATTCCATTGAATCAGTTGGCTGGAGATAGCTAGAATAGACTAGGAGATGATAGCAGAGAATAGTCCATAGTTGTGAGAGAGAGTTTGAACCTTTCGCCTCTTCGAGCTAAACTAACGAACGAATGATTTGAGATGTGCCAGACTGAACTCGTCGAAGGAGGTCCATAGCGTCAAGGCATAGGTTGTAAACTCCCTTCTTTATTTATCAATATGACACGATTGATTTCTAGTTCCATATTTGTTGTATTAATGATTAAAGTTTCTGAATTTCCTTGACTATTTGGATAATTATAAATGAATATATATGTTTGTATGCTATTAGTGTTTGTTTGACCCTTGTGCAGGTGCGTAAATGTCGCTTCCAAAGGAGTGAAAGGCTTGAAGGAAAGGATCGAGGGATCGCTACAACATACCACATCAAGAGCATTGGATTGAGGTAGGACATCTATCCCAATCCACATTTCATTTATAAAATAGGAATTTAGAAACCAACATGTTCCCTTGTTGCTAGACCCACCCTAGGGCTAGAGGGATTACCTTTGTCCGCAGAGGGGATTTTCCTTCACAACAAGGACCTGTCGATCTCAACAGGACCAAACCACTCCTTATCTAAAATGAACTCGTCCGAAGGATGAGCTTGCACGACAACCAAATGTTATCCTTCTAAAGCTTGACAAAAATAAAGGGGTACTTGCCAGTAATGGTGGGGGAAATAGTGAGAAAAAGAATCCATTCATTATCCTTGTTTTAGAAAGCAACATGTCGCTCTTGAATGCGACACTTTGTCGCACTTGCACCTGGGTTGGGAAATCCTTTGTCTTATAAGTTAATCATTGCACATTGAAAGTCTTCAGCCGATTTTTGAGTATTATCTATTAGTCAAATGCTTCCAAGATATTTAAAATGTCGTTATGTGTCCAAGAGAAAGTTCAATTTACCATTCATTGCAAACATTTTTTTTGCATTTGCGTTGACCATCCCTGAGTCATTCCTTGCATAAAATTTCTTCAAAACTTGATCTAATGGTTTCTTGTCATAGGATTTCCTGCGATGAATCACTTTCTATCGATATCAACTCATTATCTAGAAAGTTGATTTAGAATCCTATCAGTACCTTGGAATTTGCATACCCTAATGGCAAGTTTCTCGCCTTCGATGATAGGTTCTCATCATTGACCTTCGATTGAATTATTCTTTGAGTGTTCAAATGCAAATCATTGATTCATACTTCAGAGATTGTGTTGAAGTACTTTGAGATCCATTTTCATTATTGGTGGTTTCTCTCACTCTTGTTAACGGTTCTCATCCTTGATTGATAATCAAGTGATTTCTACCATGTTCGACTTCGACACAATCAATCGCATGGATAGATTCATACTAGTTCGAGAAGCAGAAATCAAGACCCTGGATCTAGTTTCCACCATCCAGGCTGCGAGGATTTATGTATTCATGATATAATAGACTTCTTATGATAGATGACTGCACCCATACTATGTCTACTCTTGATGTAATGCTAAAATCATATCTGTACCAGAACATTTAGTTAGTTTTTCTCTGAGTATGGGAATGCCTACCTCAGTGATGATATAGATTCATTGAATTTTTTTACAGGTTTTGGACTGGTGTCTCTAATCCAATCCTTGGAACGATAAAGTGCTTCACTCTTTAGAAAAACTTTCTCAGACTTCGCACTTTAGGGGGAAATCTGTTACATGTCATTTTGTCACCATGAAATTTGACTGTTGATATGGGTCTATCACCATCCATATCATGTTCCCTTAGAGGTAAAAAACACTCACGTTCCTAAACCAAGTCTTGGAAATTGGAGAAAATCTCTTTAAAACATTTAAAAGATTACCTGCGTGATTTTAATAGCATTTTCCTACGCATGCACTGATGATTCTTCTATTAGCCACGACGATCGCCATTAAAACCTGCACACCCCCGTAAAAGGAAGTAAATATAAAAAGTAACTTCTAGAAGCTTAGTTGGTTTAATATTCTCCCAAATGGAAGCCTCTAGAGTCGCGCTAGTTCGAGCTTTATCCCTCTACTCATGGATCTTATCCCTTGGTCAAAGGAAGCCAAATCCTTTCATGGGAGGAACTCATCCCTCTCTTAATGGATATGAAACTACCTCAATATCTCTATAAATTGAGCTGAGTTTTCAGGTTGAAGGGTAGATACTAACTTGTATAGATTCTAAACTAGAGAGAGTTCATAGAGTTCATAGTTTCTGAACTAGTAAGTTGTTGTTGGAACATTGAAGATTACACCTTTTTTTACATGAATTCATGTTGTTCATTCTAGAGAGGAAGGCTTATCAGACTGAAGGAAACGATTGTGGAGACACACGAGAGAAATTTTTAGAACATCAAGGCTCAGATTGTAAGATTGCACTTTTTAATTTCTGATAATACATATGGATCTCTTTTTCTCATGGTCTTGTTTCTGAATTCATGGAAATGATGTCAATACTTAGACTCCTTGATCACTATGTTGGATTAGTATTTATTATTATTATATATTGTAGGTTCTTTGACCTTTCATATTGTTTGTGATTGCTATTTCTTCTTAGCATTGAAGAATTTCTTTGGAGCGAAAGGTAAAAAGCTACATCAAATGTCTCGGTTGAAAGGTAGGAGCATAACCTCCTTATTTCAAGGTTGTAATAATCTAAAATACAAATAGTCTAGAGAAAGAGGCATTTAATGGATCTTTGTTTCTAGTTACTTGTTGGAGTACTAGGGAGATCGCTCTTGTCCACAAGAGGGATTAATACAAAAAACAAATTGGCGACCATACTGGGCAAGACAAGTTTAGTTTTCTTTGGTTTTGTTTAGTTTGACATTCTAGCTTTCTTATTTTGACTTCTCTAAGTGTGGTTGGGTACATAGCCTTTTAGATTCTATTAGATAGAAAAACTTAAAATTATTTTTTCCAACTTTTCTTTACCCTGCGCAGTTTTATGTGGAAAATAGAGTGGAAACCTGCGCAAATTGTCAGCATAGTTCAATGTGCATGCGCACTGGTGTGAACTGAGAAGATGCGTACCCCGTGGGAAATTTTGAAAAAAAATGAAATTTTCTCTTCCAGAGTCAGATAATCAAATTCCTGAGGTTTAACACGATCTATACCAATTGTCAGAATTTGTTTATGAACTTCTCTTTAACACCTTAGAGTCTTGTTTAATAAACCATCCTTTTTTCATTATACAATTAGGGTTTGCCCTGGTTTGCTATTACTCCTTTTGGAAGATAGATTTGTTTTCCAAAGATCACTGGTTTTATGTTACTGTCTCCTTGAGCAACCAAGATTATTGCGGCCAACCTTACATTTTTTGAATATTTTTTTATTATTCGATTGCAAAACAGAGAAGCTTCTAGATCACTGAAGTGTGATTTATCTCAAGCTAGTTTTTCATGATTTCATTTATGCTAGGTCAAGTGGAAACATTTTTAGTTTGATTACAAATAAGATAAATCATTAAAAAGACACTCATAGGTATCTTAGTTAGGATTGATAATTAAAAATTTGTTTTTCTTTGAAGTTTTTGTACTTTTTTCGGGTTTTTATAAGTTGACTTCTTTTGAGATTTGTTTGTTTATCAAAATTGTAGTTTTTGGATTTGTAATCAACGAAATTTTCTTCAAAAAAGAAACATTAATCGTGCTTAGAATTTGTGTTCTTAATGAAATTGTTTTCTTGACGAAAATGAACTTTATTTGAAATTTTAGGAAACTTGTACTTTTTGAGTTCAAAAGTACTTCAAATTTCTCCTAAATAGAATTCATCGAAATAAAAGAGTTGCATTTTTCATATTGATGCATTTAGAGTATTCTGAATCAGGTCACAATATCATCAAGTTTCATCTCCATACCCCTCTGCGTAAATAACAACCAAATCAATACAACACTTAATAAAATCAATCTAGATATTTTTTACATTTTCTAGGGCTCATTCACCAATTTTGCTTAGGCTAGTGCTTTGGAATTGGTTGTAATAAACGTTCCAAAGAAGTTAAAACAAACAAGTAGTATCTTGTGGTATGGAAATCCAATTGTTGCATTTTTACTATGGGAATCTCTTCTTAAAAGTGTCAAGCACGAGGTCATGTCAGACCCAGTGAGGTAATCGTACCTACTTCATTGGTGAAGATAGAAGACGTGCACGTAATACAAAAGGTAAACCTTGGATTAGCCATTGTCGAGGAGCCTTGGGTCACTTGTTAGAAAACCTAAAATTTACCATGTTGAGGAGCTTTCAAGGGGATTGAGCTTGATACTTTTCCCTTGTGTGTATATCAGATCGTGGACTGTTCCCCCAGGTGCAATCATCTCAGTTGGTGATCGTAGTGGCAATAATATTTAGGATTTTTCCCAAGGTCATAGTGGAGGGAAGGTCCCACTGTACATGGAGTAGACATTGACTAGACCCACTTGCACTTTCCAAAGGGTACTCTTCACTTCGAGATGGCATAGTGAAGTTACTTGCACCAGACTGATTCATTAAGTAGTTTTTCAGGGTAACTATTCCAACCTCTAGTTTTCCACATTAATTTTCACGACATTGGATTTCATCACCAACTAGTGCTTTTATTGTGGAAACATATTGTTTGTGTGTGGTTTGTCTCTTAGATTTTGTAGGCACATGTTCATTTGCTTGATTTTTTAGAGACCTTAGGTGTATTATTTTGAATTTTTTTGATATCGTGTGTTAAAAGATTAACCGTGGCTGAATTACCGAGATATTCACGTAGAATGCAGGGGAAACCCCCTGAATATACACCGAGTCAATTGGAAAAAATCAAAACTGAAAGAGTTCAACAATTAGGAACTGGGTCTACTAAGCAAGGAGAAACATCCATTGTAATACATCCTGATTTCGAAGTTAATAAACCTAAGATAATTAAGAAATATCAAGAACAACAAAAAATTTCCAAAGTAATTACAGTTGAATCTGTTACTGGTGAATTGTCACATACCCAATTCACTGAACCCAAAATATCTGAGCTTGAATCTAAATCTAGTTCATCTGAGTCACCTTCGGATCTCGTAGTCTCAACTCCAGGTCATCATCGTTCACCTTGAGTGAAACTTCTTATTACTTAGAATCTTCCTCCTGACGTAGTTATTATTGAATATATTTCTAACATTGAATAAGAGATCACAATTCCTTCACGTCAAGAATCTTTAGATCTAAGGTATAGTGAAAAAATTTACCCTTTCGTTCCTTTTAGACCAGATCCTTGGTATCATCAAATTACCGACTTTCTGCATAAATCTGGTTATAATCATTCACCACGTCGCATACCTTTTTACTCTATACCAAGAGGTAGTTACATGGCTTCACCAAACATGTCTACTGAGTCATCTATGTTTTCTTCATCACCAGAAACATTTTTGTATGATCGTCCATCTGTTCTTGCCGGGTACCAGTCACTCTCTGGCACTTTCTCAGGAGCATCACCATCTTCTGAAAATTTTACATAATTGACTGGTGTGTATGAATATACCACCAAACCTTTAAGAACATAACACTTCTATATGTTTTTCGGAAATATTACTCAAACTAACTTAAGGTGGATATATAGCGCCTAAGGGGTAACAGCCTTTCCAAGGGTAGAAACCTCTCCAAGGTCAACAACCCTTGCAAGGGAAACAACCTTTTCAAGGGCAACAACCTATTCAAGGGAAAGAACCTCTACAAGGGAAACAACGTTACAAAGGGCAAAAACCTTATCAAGAGCAGCCATCCTTCAAGGAGGAAACCCTTTTGTTGGAACTTATCCCTTAGTTGTAGGAGAAAATATTACTGACAATTATCAAACTTATGTTTCAATACCTCAAACTAGTTATGGTCAACCTTATGCATCACAACGTTTGATGGGAGCTCCTTACATAGGAATTAATACTGTGTGGAATCCTTTGTTGAATCAAAAATCTTTGTAGCCTACTTTACAAGTACCTTATAATCAACCTGCTAAGACAACTCGAAAATTTGATTTTACCCAAGTCCAACAGCCTGTTCAAGGTGCACTTAAAATCACCCCACAGGTATCTGTGTTTAGTAGTGAGCAGGCTGGTCCGAGTACTGCAAGTAATCCTATCCAATCTGTTGTGAAAATTTCTGTTTAACAACCAAGTACACCTATCCCTGGAGTTTCTCAAACCCCTGTTGTTACAACCCTTGAAACAAAAACACAAATTGTTAGACAGAAAATTCTTCAGATTACTGCTCATTAAAATGGACCTATAGTTTAGTCTATTCCTCAAACCTTTGTAGGACAAACTGGTGCAACTACGGTTCAAAAAAGTTTGCCTTTTACTGGTCAAACTGTTCAAGGTTAGTTTGGTCAAAATCAACCATTTCAAGGGAAATTTCAATCTGGACAAATGGGACAAAATCCAGTTTACTAGAGCCAACCATACCCTGGTTATACATATCAAATACCAACTCAGCCTTAGTTTGGTATCTTTAACCCTTTATACCCTGGAGTTATTCCAATCCCAACTGCACACGCTATTCCAGGTTTTCGTGGATATCCTCCTCTAGGTACTAGTATTGTTCCTCAAGGTTATTAGTTTGCACATCAACACCCTAACCAATGGTTACCGTTCAGTGCAAATTTAGATTTAGCGGACTTGTCTCGGCTAACGAATGATTCGATTTATTAACTCCTGTTTTGGCCGGCAATGCCCACTAAGTTACCCAATGATATTCCAAAGTTTGAAGGAAAATCAGGAGAAGACCCCTCAAATCATGTGATGAATTATCATCTGTGGTGTGCATCGAACTCCTTAATCAATGATTTGGTTCGTTTGAGACTTTTTCAGAGAACTTTAATCGGCTTAGTTGCAAAGTGGTACATTGAGTCACCACAAGGCTCTTTCAACAATTTCAACGCTTTATAAACAACATTCCTAACTCATTTTCAGTTGCAATTCCGTTATGATAATGGCACAGAACTTTTGACTTCGTTAAAACCTAATACTTCTACATACATTTCAGATCACATACTCGGATGGAAATTTAGACGACGTTTAGTCCGAATTTTCATTCCGGATCAAATTCTGACAGAATGGTTCATAAAATCATTACTTCCTAAGATTACTGAAGATGTAGCTAAGGGATGTGTTGTAACATAAGAGCAGGTCATAGCTCAAGCACAGTACTTGGACCTCGTTTACACACAATATTTTACTATGTATGAAAAAATTCTTGATTTACCATGCCCAGGTCAACTCATTGCAACTCCTTCCGGTTCTCATTCCACAGATGGTGTAATTGGTACAGCTAGTATGAAAAAGAGTAAGAATAAATCATCTAAATATACTTCTCCAATCACAAATTTATAAGATTCACCTAAAGGATATCATTCCCTAGAATATTTTTCCGAAATTCACGTCGTAGAATCATTTACAACCAAATATAAATTATCCAGCAATAAGAAGAAGGAGAAGGGTAAAAATAAACAAAACACTTCTCCTAAAGAGAAGGTTGAAAAATCTGAACCATTCGACAAAAAACAGACACCTCGTTCGACGGTGTATTTTTAGATAAACCCATAAATCGTCTTTATCTCAAGAAATATTATGCATGATTCTTCATGTGAAGATCCTCTTTGTACATTAGTTACATTTTGGAGCAGTGTGCCTTAGATTAGAAAAGCGTGCCTTAGGATCAGTTATTTTTGCTTGACGAGTTTTCACTATTGTCGCTTCTTATCTTGATTACCTTGATACTGCAGATGTTGACATTCCTTCAAAATTACATTGGTTTTTCTAAGGGTTCCTGTCATAGTACACAAAAAATCTCTTCCACTGCCTGGGTCATCTATTCACCTGCCGACGAGTTAGTCTCTATTCATGGTATATGCCTCAGTGAAACAATGAACAATATCGTATAATATAGCACAGTCATTAAGCTATTATCTGATGCCATCACATTTGGTAATCAACGTTTGATTGTTAGGTTAGATTCACAACTCATTGTATTACATTTAAATGATGTTTAGGCTGTCAGAAATCCAAGTTTTTAAGAATGTTTTTGAGGGTTCATCTTTTGGAAAGATAGTTTGATTACATTGAATATCAAAACATTTCAAGAAATTCAAACACATTGGCTGATGCATTAGCTAATCAAGTTTTAAATAGACATATACAACATTAAAAGTCAAACAAAACAATATTTGATCCATATTGAACAAGATACTCAGAGATTAGAAGTAGTAATATCATTAGGTTAAAAATAGTTGCATGTCAAAAAATATTACATCATCTGTGATCATAGGTTCCAAACACCATATGATATAAAGATACTGATACAAAAAATAAAATGTCAATCTAAATCGACCATCAACTATCCATGATGATGATAATGATAGAAGACTATGGCACGTGCCACCCTGCACAAATATCTCCTGAATGGGCTTAGAACACCAGTCACATGTCTCTAGAGCCTTTAAGGTATATCATCTATCCCTATCTCTTGGACATCAATAGTCAACCTCTCTAGGTTGTGCTCCAGCTCTGTAAGGATCTCTGTCGCATCAGTCTATGGTGGGCCTGCTATAGGCTACGCATGCCGCCTATCAAAGTGACGAAGCGCTGCTAGTCATGATGGGCCGACATCTGCATTTAATTTTTTATCAGTATTGGATGATAGAAAACCAAATAAAAATTAGGTAACATAAAAACTTCAAAATGATTTTCTTTAACTAATGCATCCCACTGTTCCCCTAGTGGAAGTGATGTGTCAGGGTCACCTCTGAAATCTACTCCTGCGCAAGGAAAATCTTCAATCATGAAGATTTGGTTCCTAAGCCATATAAAGAACCAAGGAGTATAACGAACCACTGGACCATCATCGCCACCATGGTGAGCCATCAATGATACCCATTGCAACGTATGTGGTTCCCTAGGTCCCATGGGATCCACTAGAGACTGTTGAGGTGCGAGGAGTAGAATCCTATCCAAAGCGAAAGACACTAGAATGGGTCCATAGCTGAAGTTTTTCAAATTCCCATTCTTATCTCTCGTAAGTTGGCCCTTCATGTTAACCAACACTAATTCGCACCAATTGAAAATTGTTCTCCCGAAACATTCAACTGCAATTTTCATTTGTGCTTTGGTAGCCACATCCAGAGCTTCACTACCACACAACCTGGTAACTGTGAATGCAATGATCTTTAGGTCTAGTCACACAATAGTTTTGATATCAATGCAACCATCCTTGTACTTTGAATCTTGGCTACAATATCGAGCCATATAAGATGCAGTCGACATACCACCTGGTCTTTTCCCAAACAAGGAAACGTCTCTTTCTCTACGCGGTAATCCAGTGAGGAAATAGATATCCTCTAGTTCGATCATAAGCCTATGGTATCCAATGATGAAACATTGATCTCGAACATCCCAAGCATTGACTAGCCAGGTCATTAGCTCAACCTGTGCTTTCATACCTTGAATCGCCCAGAATTTATACAAGCCACAATTTTTTAATATGCGAATTTTTTCCGAATCATCCATGGCTTCGTTATCATGAAGCTCATGCTCTCTTTCTCCCCATTCCAACATGATTGATAACCTACAAATCATCAATTAGGATCATTATAAATCAGTTGGGAGAAATTGAGCCATTTTTTTATGGATAGAAACATGTTTTTCAAAACCCCCTGGCGCTTGCGTGAGTTTTATGTGTACACAATGCATTTTTTCACACGAGCTACAGATAAAAACTGCGACGGCCCAATGATTTCTTCTATTAAAAAATCATCGGGGTGTGTGAGTTTCGCACGAAAACCTGCGCACTCCCGAGGGCAGATTTCAGAACCTTGTTTCCCCTAAAAAATTCCCTAAAAACTTAAAATAAAAAAAACTAAACAGATGAAAAGCAAGATAATGATGACGTGGAATACCTGGTGCTGACGGTTCTCAAAATGGTTGGTCGATTCTCCTGAAATCTGCTCTGTAAGGTTTAGGGTAAAAACTATTTCTGCTCTCCTCTGAAAACTAAAACGTGAAAATGATTTGTTTTAACTTATTTTTATAGTTTTAAACGAATAAAATAATATTATTTTGTTTATTTTCACTTTAGAAGTCAAAATAAAAAATGTTTTCATATTTTGAGAGCAGATATTTGTAATTTTTTAAGTGTTTGTGCATAAAATAGGTTATTTTTGGAAAGAATCATTTTGACACTGAGTAGAATTTTATCTCTTTTTTGGGCTCTATAAAAATATGAAAAATAAAAACCCTAGAGTCCTCTTTTAAACGTTTTTTAGACTCTCTAAACATGAAAAGATCGTTGAGTACTTGAATATTCAAACACGTTAAAGTGAATGAACAATCATCTATTCAGTATAAGTTTACCCCTTTTCCTGACTGAATTAGACTATTTACGAAAAAGGTATACGTTGACTAAGCATGGTCAATAGAGTTTTATCCTACATTATTTTATCCTTTTTCGGGTTTGAGAGAATAAATTTAGTAAAAATAACACTAGAAAGTTTACTTATGTTTTTCTTCTAACTCCTTAAAATCGAAAAACACCAAGTTAATCCTATGCTGGAGTCGTTAAAATTGAACAGTACAGGACCTGTCGATCACAACAGGACTGAACCACTCCTTAAGGTTCGTTTAGAAAATACTAAGATGGACTCGTCTGAAGGATGAGCTTACACAAAAACCAAATTTTATCTTTCTCAAGCTTGATAAAAATAAAGAGGTAATTGCCAGTAATGGTGGGGGAAAAAGTGAGAAAAATAATCCATTCATTGTCCTTGTTTTAGAAAGAAGCATGTCGCTCTTGAACATGACACTTTTTTGCACTTGCATATGAGTTGGTAAATCCTTTGTGTTATAAGTTAATCAAACCACATTGAAAGTATTCAGCCGGTTTCTGGGTATTATCTTTGAGTCAAATATTGCCAAGCCATTTACAGTGTTTTCATGTTTTCAAGAGAAAGTTAAACTTACCATTCATTGCAAGCATTTGTCTCCATTCGCGTTGACCATCCCTGAATCAGCCCTTGCAAAAAATTTCTTCAAAACTTGATCTAACGGTTTTGTGTCGTAGGCTTTCCTCCGACAAATCACTTTCTATCGACATCAGATCGTTATCTAGAAAGTTGATTTAGAATCCTATCAGTACCTTAGAATTTGCATACCCTAATGGCAGGTTTCTCGCCTTCGATGATAGGTTCTCATCATTGACCTTCGATCAAATGATTCTATGAGTGTTCAAGTGAAAACCATTCATTCACACTTTATAGATTTTCCTAAAGTAATTTTAGAGCCATACTTGTTAATGGTTCTCATCATTGATCGGTAATCAAGTGGTTTCTACCATGTTTGACTTTGACACAATCAATCGCATGGATAGGTTCGCACTAGTTCAAGAAGCGGAAATAAATACCCTGGATCCAGTTTCCACCATCCAGGCTTTGAGGAGTTATGTATTAATGATACAGTATATTTCTTATGACAGATGGTTGCACCCATACTGTGTCTACTCTTGATGTAATGCTAAAATCATATCTGTACCAGAAAATTTAGTTAGTTTTGCTCTAAGTATGGGAATTCCTACCTCAGTGATGATATATATTTCATTGAATGTCTTTACAGTTTTTTGATTAGTGTCTCTAATCCAATCCTTGGAATGATAAAGCGCTTCACTCTTTAGAAAATTTTTCTCAAACATCACACTTTAGGGGGGCAATATGTTACACGTCATTTTGTCACCATGAGATTTGACTTTCGATATGGGTCTATCACCATCCATATCATGTTCCCTTAGAGGTAAAAAACACTCATGTTCCTAAACCAGATCTTGGAAACTGAAGAAAGTATCTTTAAAACCTTTAGAATATTACCTACGCGCTTTTTATATCCTTTTCCTACGGATGCGGTGATGCTTCTTATATTAGGCATGACAATCACCACTATGTTCACCACTAAAACCTACGCACCCCTGTAAAATGGAAGTAAATAAAAAAATTAACTTCTAGAAGCCTAGTTGGTCGAATATTCTCCCAACTAGAAGCCTCTAGAGTTGGGCCTGTTTGAGCTCAATCCCTCTACTCATGGAGATTATCCCTTGGCCAAAGGAACCCAAATCCTTCCATGGGAGGAATTCATCCATCTCTTAAAGGATTTGAAACTACCTCAATCTCTCTATAAATTGAGCTGAAGTTTCAGGTTGAAGGGTAGTTACTGACTTGTATAGATTCTAAGTTGGAGAGATTTCATAGAGTTCACAGTTTCTGAACTAGTAAGTTGTTGTTGGCACATTGAGTATTACACCTTTGTGTATGTTATCACTCATTAGTTTTAACACTTTCATTGATAGGGTCTTACATATCATTCTCCTAGGTTCCATGTTGTTTTCATAGCCAAATTCATGAAATTTATATATAAAAAAAACACATGTGATAAGGTTTACCCTAAGTCTAAACCCACCATGATGCTTGTCATATTAATCAAATCCATCCCATATCATTTAATTTTTGCACCCATGCCTTCAAATTAAAAAAAAGAGCCACTTGTCAGTTTTTCACCATTTCGTAGCGAATACAATGGAAAAACAACAGATTTCACTACAAAACTACCTCACAATTCCGTAGCGGATCTGTCAAAATTTCAACTGTTTTCACTACGAAACTGGGTTTTTTCTGCAGAAAAGACAGAGCAGTGTGATATGTCAAGTTTTCGATGGCCAAATATAGAGATGAGGTCAACAAATTACTTATCATGATCACTAAGCATGCAAGATCGTATTTTCTTTAATCATTGCTTTTTGTGGTCACATGTGTCATTATTCTCCCTCAAGTTGTTGAATTACTTTTTAAATCTTTCCCCTAAGCTTCTCTTTGTCATTCATTGTCCAAATTCTTGCATGTAAAGCATCTCAGTGTCATATTTGGAGAGTTGGTTCACCATGCAAAACAAGTTGCTATTTAGTTTTGATTCTGTAGGTGTCACAAGCAAGGAGGCAACAAGAGTATAAAGGAGCAATGGTAGTGAAGAAGATAGTAAACAAAGGAGGTTACTGTGTGAGGTATGAGACTATGGATTTGAAATTGTTGAATGAAGATCTCAGTGCCATGGATGCCTTTAGGAAGGGTTGTTGTCTACAGTTTTGTCAGAAGCTGCAGGGTTTTCATGCCCAGATATCCAAAGACTTCGCAGAAAATTTCACAGGGAAAACCTCAAAGGTTGGTGTATTGAATTTCACAGTATCACCTAACGTTATCTCTCAAGCTATAGAAATACCCAGAGGTGGTGAGGAATGGTTCAAAGGTTCAAAATTCATAATGAAAAGCTATGAATAATTTCTCAAACAGGAGCATAGAGGAGATGGCATGACAAATGGCATCCCCAAGGGTTACATGAAAGAAAATTATGCAAAGCTGTTGTTGGAGGTCCAAAAGCATTTTACCTACGAAGGGAGGTTTCACATGGTCTACTCTTATCACTTCATACTCCTTCGTTGGTAAGCAACCACTTGATCTACCTTTCTTTTTATTTAGAAGTTTTGTGAAGATGTCAGATAAGGTCCAAGGCAAGGCTGAGGGTAGTGAAACATCAGTTTTTCACCATGGCATGATCAAATTGTTAGTACTGGAGGAATTAAAATGGTTAAACATAGATTGGGCCTCTTTTCTCTTCTTGAGTGGATATGAAGTAGACCCAGTGACACCTAAAAAGATTTCAAAATCAAAGAGCACTTCATCTCCAGCTGTATTAGAAGAAATTAGTGAAGAAGGAGGAAAGTCTACTGAGGAACCAGTGGATATTGAAGTTGAACCTCTACTAGAGACTGATATCCCACAACCATCACTTGCAAGACAAAAACAACAAATTAGTAAACACAACAGTACGAGGGTAACCAGGAGCCAAACCCTTGTCAAGGGAATTCTTGAATACATCCTCCAGGACATAGAGATTGAAGAATCTCCAATTGTACAAGCAGAAGAAATTGAAGGAGATAGAAGGAAAATGCAGAAAGGTAAGTCTGTCAAAAAGTTGGATTTTGCAGGAGAGGATGTTGGTTTCATTTTCTAGCCAAGGAAGCCAATGACCAGGTCATAACTTGCAAAGGATGTCGTGGAGACCAAGAGAGCATAAAAGATCAGTGAAGGTAAGAAACCAAAGAACATCATAGACCTATCTCCAGCAGTAGAGGAGGTCTTTGTACAAAGGAAAGGAAAAGAACAGGATGAGGAAAAGACTGAAGTACAAATTTTATAGGAGCAATTTAGAGAGGCTAGGGAAGAAGTAGTTTAAGTCAAGTTGGAATTAAAAGAGGCCAAGGTGGACAGACATCTAATGGCAGAATTTGAGAAATAAATGAAATATCAGTTGGACAAGTATGACAAAAATTTTCCAAATGCCATGAAGATGTTGAAGAGGAGTGTTCCTCTAAGGAAGGTGGTGAAAAAATCAAGGAAAAGAAATCTGTGGTTACAGTCTGAGAGAAAAAATATCAATGGGCAGGTCAAAGAGTTGGAAGACCAAATGGAAATGATCCAAGAAGAACTGAAGAAAAGAGGGTTGAAGATTAGATTGGTAGATGAAGCTGAAGTGGTACAACTTGTTGTTGCTGAAGATGAAATACCAAAAGACTGAGGAGTTGATCTAAAATATTTTTGATTAAGTTTACATCTTGTAGGTAACACAAAATTTGGTTTAGAAGGTGAGTTTTTGAAGAAAATTTCCAAATCTGCACTTTCAGCCAAATCAGGCAGTTTCGTAGCAAGGTCCAGGCTTGAGGGCCGAAATTCACCACGAAATTTCTGTAGAGTGTTTTTTTTATTTAAAAAAAATCAGTTTGATGGAGATCCAAGGAGGGAGATTGATGATATTTAGCTCTTATGACCTAAAAAACACATCTTGATCAACAAAGAAGGAACAAAAGGAGGTTGAATGGCAGAAGTAAATGATCTACTAAATTTTGCTACGAAACTGCCTAAGGTCACTCTGTTTTTGCAGCGAAATGTTTTTAATGAGTTTTGAAGGTTTGAAAAGTATGTTGAAGGACAACAAGCCACCTGGATACATCCAAGTTGACAGTGGGCCATCCTAGCAAAGATTCATTACTCGAAAAATGTGCCACTTATCTAGATCATCATGAAGACAGATTTAAATAGTGTTTATATTTTCCTAAAAAATAGGACTGTTGTTTCCTAAATCTAGGGGTACATTCATGTCTTAGTAATGGAGAATTCCACTCGAGCATCTCCTCCTTATCCATGTACTTATCCCACTACTAGAGAAGTGGATGAAATAAATGTAAAAAAGAGTCCTATTAGAAGTGTAAGTCTTTAGAGAATGGGTGTCTTTTTCTGTTCCATAAATGTATTTTTTAGTTATGATTAGGTGTCAAAGTTATGGTTCGATGATCTAGCCAGCTGGGCAGATCCTATGTAAGAGAAAGAGGTCTATTTATAGGCAAGAAATCAAATGAGAAAGGGTTGCAGAATGCTTTTGACACTGCCAAAATTGTAAATATTTTATATCAGTAATAGACAGTGACTGTTTTTCTATTTCACCTGAGATTCTTGAGCTGTTTCAATGAGTTTATGTCTTATGTTTCCTTTTATCTTGCTTCCAGTATCTTGATGTTCAATTACTCAGAATTCATGTTACGCATGCTCTGACTTCCTTTTAGCATTGAGCTATTGATCATTTCTATGTGTTAGTGTTCTCCTTTCATTGAAACAAGAAAAACATCAGTTTCCATAAGAAGATACACTTGTCTTTTATTTCTTTCTTGCTAACTCCATGAGCCCAATGGTAGTGAAATCTATCCCATTTTTCACCTGTAATAAAATACACTAAGACAGTCACAGAGTTAGCCATCTCTTTTAAGACCTAATTGAGCAAATCATTAGATAAATTGAGAGAGCACTCTCAGGTTGAAGAGGCTAATCCTCAGTCAAAAGTTGGTTTGAAAGAGTTACTCTAAGTTGTCTGGGGGAGAATCCCATCTGTACCAATTTAGAGATAACATTTTTGTGCGTCTTCCAGGAGTCTGAAGACATATTTTCTGAAGTTTGTGCTCAAACAGTGAAGCTGAACTCTTCGAGGTAGCAGAAGCTCAGAATATTTCGAGGCTTTAGAAACTACCTTGGTGACTCCACTAAAAATATTCATTCTTAGAGGTGGCTTCGAGAAAAAGATACACAAGGAGAAATCCAGATCCTAACCCACCTATAATGGTGGATAATCCAGAGAGGATTCTCAGAGGCATTGGAAGAAACTCTTCAAAATCAGGTATTCCATCACATTCAAGAGCTTTATTCTCTGAAATTATTCAAAGTCCTGAAGATAGGAAATTTGATGATAAAATTGAAGAATTTTTGTTTAGGTCTAAGACTGAAAATGATCTCACTGATATAATACTAGAACTGCAAAGACTAGGTATTGACACATCATCTCTAGTACCTAAAGAAGAAAAAGAAGAATTATGGAAAATAGTCACATCAGAACTGTTGTTAGAGAGGGAATATTTTGAAAATTTAAAAGAATTAGATACATTTGAGTTCCTGTTGAAAAGAAAATATGGTATACCTTTTCCTGAGTGGAGATCATTTATATCTAGACTATAGATACCATCTACACCACCTCCTAACAACTCATATTCACCTATTGTTTTCCCAAAAAATCAGAAATTAATCTCATCTACTGTCCTTCCCCATACCACGGTTCCTGTCATCATGGATGGAATTGTCCCTCCTCCTCCTCCTGTTGGACCTGCAAGGTATGCTCCACTTGTCCTCCCTACTGTTCTTCATGACCTCCCAGATGGATACTCAACTAAAATTAAAACCTTTGGGAGTGAAGAGGACATATCAACTAAGGAACTTGTGGATCAATTAAATGATTTCATTGATAGAGAGGAGGTAGACCATGAAGATGTAAAAATGAGATTATTTGCCCATAGTTTCACTGGTGAAGTAAGAAAATGGTTTAAGGCCCTAGCTCCAACAAGTTTGCAAAATTGGGACCAGCTAGCAGATAGTTTTTTGACCAAGTGTGGGAATAAGGTGAATCCAGTGCAAGTCTTGACAGAATACAAAAATTTGAAAAGAGCCTTAGATGAATTTGTCCAAGCCTTCTCTAAGAGGTTTAAAAAAGTTTATAACTCCACACTTGCTCATATTAAACCTCCTCCAGGAGCTGCTCAATTACACTATGTAGAGGCATTTGATTATGAGTTTTCCATCCTACTTAGGGAAAGAGTGTCCGCTTCTCTAGCATAAATGCAGAATGATGCAGTAAAGGTGGAAGTAAACGTGATAGCTACCAAGAGGTCTAATATGGGAAAAACAGAATTGAAAGAAGAAGAAAAACCTTCATCCTCATATGCTAAATTTGATTCTATGTTGAATACTATGGAAAAACTCATGGATAGACTTGTTCTTGGAGCCACTCCCTTACCTCCTGCACAACAAGATCCACAGATCAGAAATCCACAATTTAGGAGGCCTCAAAATAAGTAAAGACAAAGAGAAAACAAAAATCAGCCTGACCCACAAGTGAGGCCGCCCTTTCAAAAAAATTTGCTTGATGAAGATGAAGCTCAACTTGAGTTTCAAGAGAATATTATCCATTGTCTAGATGAAGATATGTCTGGGATGTTTCTAACTAAGGAAGAGCATGATGAATCTGGTCATGATTTGGAAAAAGATGAGGGACAATCTGATTACTTAAAAGGTTATCAACATGCCATATTTGAAAATGCATAAGCAAATAATTTAAGAAACATAAATGTTCCCATCACCAAAAACAAAACTCAGCCAAAGAAGGATGTTCCTAAAACAACTGAGCCAAAGAAGGACTTACCACCTCCACCTCCTGCCAAAGAAGTTGAAAAAGCCACATCTACTTTCATTCTAGAGAATGGGATCTCTAAAATTAAGATTCCTTTACCCTTTGGAGAAATTATCAAGGTCAATGAATACAAAAGCAAAATTGTCAAGATGTTGAATTCTCAACCAGGACCTTTAGACATCCTTAATCTACAAGAAGACCATCCTACCATTTTCCTAGGACCAAGGGTGGAAGATGAATAGAGTGAAGAGGTCCCTCCCTTTTATGTCAGTCTAAATATTCATGATATGATTTTGTACAATGCCATGTTGGACTCAGGGATTCCCACAACCTTATGCCTAAGGTAATCATGGAGAGGATGGGTTTGGAAATCACTAGACCTTATAAAGATTTGTTTTATTTTGACTCCAATAGAGTTTAATTCATAGATATTATCAAATATGTTGTGGTTGTCTTGTCACAAGTGCCTGCTAAAAAAGTGGTGATGGACATAGTGGTAGTTGACATCCCTCCAAAGTTTGGTATGCTCTTATCCAGATCTTGGGCAGCTAAAATCAAAGGTACTATGCAGATGGATATGACATATGCCACCATTCCTGTTTTTAGTGAGCAAATAAGGTTGTATAGGGAAAGTAGGATGACCTACATGGTGAGAAATAAAGATAAGCCCCATAATTTTCCAATTTATGCTGTTGAGACAGAATTAGGATCATCAATTTTATTCAATGAGCTAATTGATGAGGTATAAATTGAAGGAAAAATAGAAAATCAGCAAGCTTAAAATCAAGTAGTTGTTAAGGAAAAAATAGAGGGTTGGTGGCTTTTGCACTTTTATGGCTCTGCTGGAAGAGAGGGGGGTGGAGCAGGCATATGGATCACTACTCCTGATGATGAAAGTAAGTTTTAATCCTTTAAACTTAACTTTGATTGCACCAACAATATGGCAAAATATCAATCTCTGTTTTTGGGTTTAGAAATTTTGAAGAGACTAGGTGCCAAGAAGATATCAGTGTGTGGTGATTCAGAGTTAGTAATCAAACAAGTTGAAGGATCATACCAAACCAAGGATTTAAGGATAAGGGCTTACACAAATCTGATCATAGAAATGCTTTAAAATTTTCAAGAATACACCTTCATTGTGAAAACTAGAGACCAAAATTCAGTGGCTGATTCTTTAGTTGTCTCTACAAGTTTATTTGTCATCCCTACAAATTCTACTGAGAAGTATGAGGTTGAGGTCAGGAATAGGCCAAAAATTCCTGATAATATCATTCATTGGAAAGTGTTTGAGGATGACCAGCAAGTCCGAAATTGCCTAGAGTTAAAGGAGGAGTTTGAAAATATAAAATTGGATCAACAAAATATGTTTTCTGAAACCAAGGTCAATTCTGAAGTCTTGCAGTTGAAAAACAATTGTATACCAAAAGGCCTTATTCCTCTTGAATTTTTTTTTGATCAAAATGATATTTTTAAATCTCCTAGAATCGAGGCTGATGATGAGGAGGTAGAAACTTGCAATATTGGTATAGCAACAATTCCTAAAATGATCAAACTTTCTAAGTTCCCTTCTATGGAGATGAGGCAAAAGTATGTGGAGATGATGAAGAAATACATTGATGTTTTTGCATGGAGCTATGCTGATCTGAAAGGTATGATCCTAGTATTATGCAACATAATATTCTTATTAGGGAGAATGAGAAACCTTTCAAACATAAATTGAGAAGAATTAATCCTTTGCTCATGCCTCCGATTGAGAAAGAGATTAAGAAACTTTTTGATGCAAAGATCATTGTTCCTATAAGGTTTTCAAAATAGCTTTCTAATCTGGTACTTGTTAGAAAGAAGAGTGGTGAGATCATAATTTGTATTGATTTTAGAAATTTGAACAAGGCTTATTTGAAGGAAAACTATCCTCTTCCCAAAGATGGATCAGATTTTGCAGAATACTGTTGGCTCTCAAATAGTGTCCATGTTGGATGGATTTTCAGGTTATAACTAGATATTGGTACATCCAGAAGATCAGGAGAAGACTGCCTTTACCACGCCATGGGGAACATTCATGTACGGCAAGATGTCTTTTGGTTTGATGAATACAGGAGTGAATTTTCAAAGGGCAATGGATATTGCCTTTGCTGAGGAGAAAGACAAATCAGTTTTGGTATACTTGGATGAGATAACTATATTTTCAAGAAAGGAGGAGGATCACTTGAAACATTTGGAGAACATTCTGTAGAAATGCATAAAGTTTGGTATCTCTCTTAATCCCACTAAAAGTATTTTTTCTCTAACTTCTGGAAAATTGCTTGGACATATCATATAAAAGCATGGGATAAATATTGATCCTAAGAGAGTTAGTGAAATTAAGAAGATAGACCTACCAAGGAATAAGAAGGAAATTCAGTCTTTTCTTGGTAAGGTAAATTTTGATTAGAAGATTCATCCCGAACTTTGCTGATATTGTCAAAGATATTACTAAGATGTTAAAGAAAGCAACTAATATTAAGTGGATTGTTGAAGCTAAGCAATCATTTGAAGAGATAAAGAAAGCCCTCCCTCAAGCCCTAGTGCTTATTAGTCCAAATTTCTCAAGTGAGTTTCTGGTTTTCACATTTGCCTCTAAAAATACCATTGCTGGAGTTTTAGCAGAAAGGACAACAAGGTACTGAACAACCTATTTAATTTTTTAGCAGAACGCTTGCCAACCTTGAGTTGAAGTATAATATTTTGGAAAAACATGCATACGCTTTGGTCAAAGCTCTTAAAGACTTCAACATTTATATTTTGCATTCTCATGTCGTTGCATTTGTACCTAACACTAGATATTTTGACACAAGATAATACTGATGGAAAAAGAGGGAAATGGATAGCTACTTTGCTGGAGTATGATATATAAATCATGCCTACAAAGTTGGTGAAGGGAAAAAGGTTAGCAAAACTAATGGCACAATCCAACTTTGAATGTATTGACAAGAACTTCATTGTAGAAATTTCAGAGTTGATAGAAGAAGAGGAAGAGTTGGTACCTGTTGAAGAGAAATTCATCTTGTCTGAATGGTATAGAGATATAATCTTTGTCTTACATCATCACAAAGCTCCTCTAGACTTGACCAAGTCTAAATCAAGGTTTGTAAAGCTGAAGTTATTATGATACTGTATTGTGAATAATAATTTGTATTGGGAATGATCCTTTTGAATTGTTTACTAGAAGATGAAGCTGAAAAGGTCATTGAATATTTCCATAAGGGAGATTGTTGAGGACACCATTGCTGGAAAGACACAACCAACAAAATACTTAGAGCAGGCTAATATTGGCCTACTATGTTTAAGTATGTCTTCAAGAAGATTGCTACATGCGATGAATACCAAATTTTTGATGGTAAAAGGAAGTTGATTCATTTACATTTGATGCCAATATATGTTGAAGCACCTTTCCAACAATGGGGGTTGGATTTCATTGGTTAAATACACCAAGCATCTTCAGGGCAACATCGCTAGAGTTTGACAGCCAAAAATTATTTAATTAAATGGATCGAAGCAATCCAAACAAGGTAGGCCACCGATTCAGTCATCATTCAATTTTTGGAGAACAATATTTTGTCCAGGTTTTGTTGTCCTATGAAGATTATTACTGATAATGCACAAGCTTTAAAATATAAAAAAATAATTATCTTTTGTCATCAGTATCATATAACACTTGGACATTCAACAACCTATTACCCCTAAGGTAATGGCCTTGTAGAGTCATCTAATAAAAGTATAGTGAGGATCATAAAAAAAAGTGCTACAAGAAAACAAGAGATCATGGAATTTAAAGTTTAAGTATGCTCTTTGGGCTGATAGTGTCTGTACAAAGTGATCCATTGGTACATCCCCTTATGAATTAATGTATGGCGCTGAAGCTATTTTTCCCACTTCTTTGGGAGTTTTGTTAATGAAGTTGCTGCAAGGACATGAAGAGGAGCCAAATTCTATTCATAGAAGGATAAACCAGCTTATAGCTCTGCAAGAAAAAGAAGAAGAGGTATATAAAAACCATCAACAATCACAAAACATGGTGAAGAAAACATTTGACAGAAAGGTTAAAGAGGAAATTTTCCAGCTTCAAGATGTTGTTTTGAAATGGGAAGCCAGAATTGAAGAAAAAGGGAAGCTTGGAAAGTTTGAGAATATCTGGAAGGGACCATTTGTGGTAGCTACATATCATGGAAACAACACTTATCTACTTTAGGAAATGGATGGACAACTGTGTGCAAGAGGACCTGTCAATGGCAGGTTTTTGAAACACTACTCCTCCTAAGTATTTTTATTGAATTACAATCCATTGCATATATTTTGTTTTTCGTTATGATTTTTTGCTAATAAAGATAAGCTCATCATCAAGATTGAGCCCGAGGAGAAGGCCGTAAGAGCTTGAGGAAGGATTTTTGAACTTCAAAAGTTTTGTTTTCATTAAAAGAAGGCACTGTAACTACATGTTCTTTGTTGTACCACAGGGGTACACCATCCCTAGTGGAGCCACTGTTATCACTCATTAGTTTTAACATTTTGATTTATAGGGTCTTACATATCATTCACCTAGGTTCCATGTTGTTTTCATAGCCAAATTCATGAAATTTATAAAAAAAAAAAAAACATGTGATAAGGTTTACCCTAAGTCTAAACCCACCATGATTCTTGTCATATCAGTCAAATCCATCCCATATCATTTAGTTTTCACACCCATGCCTTCAAATTAAAAAAAAAATGAGCCACTTGTCATTTTTTCACCGTTTCGTAGCGAATACAATGGAAAAACAACATATTTCGCTACGAAAATACCTGACAATTCCGTAGCGGATCTGTCAGAAATTTAATTTTTTTTGCTATGAAAGTGGGTTTTTCTGCAGAAAAGATAGAGAAGTGTGAGATGTCAAGTTTTTGATGGCAAAATATAGAGGTGAGGTCAGGAACTTAGTTATCATGATCACTAAGCATGCAAGATCGTATTTTCTCTAATCAGTGGTTTTTGTGGTCACATGTGTCATCATTCTCCCTCAAGTTTTCAAATTAATTTTTAAATATTGCCCCTAAGCTTCTCTTTGTCATTCATCCTCCAAAATATTGCATGTAAAGCATCTGAGTGTCATCTTTGGAGAGCTGGTTCACCACGTAAAGCATGTTGCTGTCTAGTTTTGATTTTGTAGGTGTCACAAGCAAGGAGGCATCGAGAGTATAAAGGAAAAATGGCAATGAATAAGAAATTAAACAAAGGAGGTTACTATGTGAGGTACGAGCCTATGGATTTTAATTTTTTGAATGAATATCCCAATGCTATGAATGCCTTCAGGATGGTTGGTTGCCTACAATTTTTTCAGAAGCTGCAGGGTTTTCATGCCCAGATATCCAAAGACTTCGCAGCAAATTTTACAGGGTCAACATCAAAGGTTGGTGTATTGAATTTCACAGTATCACCTGATGTTATCTCTTAAGCAACATAAATACCCAGAGGTGGTGAGGAATGGTTCAAAGGTAAAAAATTCATAATGCAAAGTTGTGAAGTATTTCTCAAACAGGAGAGCACAAAGGAGTTGACATGACAAATGGAATCCCCATGGGTTATATGAAAGAAAATTATGTAAAGATGTTGTTGGTGGTCCAGAAGTATTTTACTTGTGAAGGGAGGTTTCACATGGTCTACTCTTATCACTTTAGACTCATTCTACATTTCGTTGGTAAGCAATCAATTTATCTACCTTTATTTTTATTTAGAATTTTGGGGAAGATGTCAGATGAGGTCTAAGCCAAGGCTGAGGCTAGTGAAAAATTAGTTTTTCACCATGGCTTGATCAAATTTTTAGTACTGGAGGAATTAAAAAGGTTGAATAGAGATTGGGCCTCTTTTCTCTTCTTGAGTGGATATGAAGTAGACTCAGTGACACCTAAAAATATTTCAAAATGAAAGAGCACTTCATCTCTAGTTGTATTAGAAGAAATTAATGAAGAAGGAGGACAACCTACTGAGGAACCAATGGATATTGAAGTTGAACCTTTGCTAGAGACTGATATCCCACAACCATCACCTGTAAGACAAAAACAAATAATTAGTAAATACAACAACATGAGGGTAACTAGGAGCCAAAACCTTGCCAAGGGAAATCTTGAAGACATCCTCCAGGCAATAGACATTGAAGAATCTCCAATTGTACAGGGAGAAGATGTTGAAGGAGATAGAAGGAAAATGCAGAAAGGTAAGTCTGTCAAAAAGTTGGATTTTGCAGTAGAGGATGTTGGTTTCATTTTCTAACCAAGGAAGCCAATGACCAGGTCATAGCTTGCAAAGGATTCCATGGAGAGCAAGAGAGAAGAAAATATTAGTGAAGGTAAGCAGCCAGAGAACATCATAGACCTATCTCTAGCAGCAGAGGAGGTCTTTGTACAAAGCAAAGGAAAAGAACAGGTTGAGGAAAATACTGAAGTACAAATTTTACAACATCAATTAAGAGAGGTCAGGGAAGAAGTAGTTGAAGTCAAGGTGGAATTAAAAGAGTCCGGGGTGGACAAACAACTAATGGAAAACTTTGAGAAAGAAATGAAATATCAACTGGACAAGTATGACAAAACTTTGTCAAATGCCAAGAAGATGCTGAAGAGGAGTCTTCCTCTGACGAAGGTGGTGAAAAACACAAGGAAAATAAATCTATGGTTACAGTCTGAGAGAAAAAATCTCAAAGGGCAGGTCAAAGAGTTGGAAGACCAAATGGACATGATCCAAGAAGAACTGAAGAAAAGAGGGCTGAAGATTATATTGGTAGATGAACCTGAAGAGGTACAACCTGTTTTTGCTGAAGATGAAATACCCAAACACTGAGGGGTTGATCTAAAATATTTTTGATTAATTTTACAGCTTGTAGGTAACACAAATTTTGGTTTAGAAGCAGATTTTTTGAAGAAAATTTCCAAATCTGCACTTTTAGCCAAATCAGGCAGTTTTGTAGCGAGGTCCAGGCTTGAGGGCCGGAATTTCTGTAGAGTGTTTTTTATTTAAAAACAATCAGTTTGATGGAGAAACAATGAGGGAAATTGATGGTATTTAGCTCTTATGACATGAAAAACACATCTTGATTAACAGAGAAGGCATAAAAGGAGGTTGAATGGCAGAAGTAAACAAGCTATTAAATTTCGCTACGAAATTGCCTAAGGTCACTCTGTTTTTGCAGCGGAGTGTTTTTAATGAGTTTTGAAAGTTTGAAAAGAATGTTGAAGGAAAAAAAGCCACCTAGAGACATCCAAGCTGACAATGGTCCATACCAGCATAGATTCATTACTCGAAAAATGTGCCACTTATCCAGATCATCATGAAGACAAAGATTTAATAGTGTTTATCTTTTCTTAAAAAATAGGACTGTTGTTTCCTAAATGTAGGGGTACATTCATGTCTTAGTGATGGAGATTGCCACTCGAGCATCTCATCCTTATCCATGTAATTATCCCACTACTAGAGAAGTGGATGAAATGAATGTAAAAAATATTCCTATTAGAAGTGTAAGTCTTTAGAGACTAAGTGTCTTTTTCTGTTCTAGAAATGTAGTGTTTAGTTACAATTAGGTGTAAAAGTTATGGTTCGATGATATAGCTAGCTGGGAAGATCTTATGTAAGAAAAAGAGGTCTATTTATAGACAAAAAATAGAATGAGAAAGGGTTGGAGAATGATTTTGACACTACCAAAATTGTAAATCTTTTATATCAATAATAGACAGTGACTGTGTTTCTTTTTCCCCTGAGATTCTTGAGCTATTTCAATGAGTTTATTTCTTATGTTTCCTTTTATCTTGCTTGCAGTATCTTGATGTTAAATTACTCAAAATTCATGTTATGCATGCTATGAATTCATTTTAGCATTGAGATATTGATTATTTCTATGTGTTAGAGTTGCCCTTTCATTGAAAAAGAAAAAGCCCAATTTCCATAAGAAGATACACTTGTCATTGATTTCTTTCTTACCGACTCCATGAGCCCAATGGTAGTGAAATCTATCCCATTTTTCACCTGCAATCAAATACACAGTCACTCACAAAGTTAGCCATCTGTCTTAAGACCTAATTGAGCAAATAATTAGATAAATTGAGAGAGCCCTCTCAGGTTGAAGAGGCTAATCCTCAGTCAAAAGTTGGTTTGAAAGAGTTACTCTAAGTTGTTTGTTGGAGCAGCCCATCAAGACCAATTTGGAGATAACATTGTACATGACTTCCTGCTGGTCATTCTAAATCTGTTCCTGCACAGACACACAGGATAAATCTGTTTAACATCAAGGCTCAGGTTTTACGATTTCTCTTTTTAATTTATGATAATACACATGGATCTCCTTTTCTCATTGTATTGTTTATGAATTCATGGAAATGATGTCAATATTTAGACTCCTTGATCACTAAGTTGGATTATTATTTATGATTATTATATACTGCAGGTGCTTTGATCTTTTGTATTGTTTGTGATTTCATGTTCTTCTTAGCATTGAATAATTTCTTTGGAGCGAAAGGCAAAAGGCTACATCGAACGTCTCAGTTTAAAGGCTACATCGAATGTCTCGCGTTGAGAATGTTTAGATCTAAGGTATAGTGAAAAAAATTACCCTTTTGTTCCTTTTAGACCGATCCTTGGTATCATCAAATTATTGACTTTCTGCATAACTCTGGTTATAATCATTCACCATGCCGCATACCTTTTTACTCTATACCCAGAGGTAGTTACATGGCTTCACCAAACATGTCTATTGATTCATCTATGTTTTCTTCATCACCAGAAACATTTTTGTACGAAGGTCCATATGTTCCTGCCAGGTACTAGTCACTCTTTGGCACTTTCTCAGGAGTATCTCCATATTCTGAAAATTTTACCAAATCGACTGGTCTGTATGAATCTACCACCAAACCTTTGACAATGAAACATGTCTATATGTTTTCCAGAAATATTCCTCAAACTAGCTCTCAAGGTGGCTATATAATGCCTAGGGGGTAGCAACCTTTCTAAGGGAAACAACCTCTCCAAGGGCAACAACCCTTCCAAGGGCAACAACCTTTTCAAGGGCAACAACCTCTTCAAGGGCAACAACCTCTAAAAGGGAAACAACCTTTCCAAGGGAAACAACATTATCAAGAGCAACCATCCTTTCAAGGAAGACAAACTTTTGTTGGAAATTATCCCTCGGTTGTAGGAGAAAATATTCCCATAAATTATTAGAATTATGTTCCAATACCTCAAACTGGTTATGGTCAACCTTATGCATGACAACCTTTGATGGGAGCTCCTTACCCATGAATTAATACTGTGTGGAATCCTTTTGTGAATCAACAGTCTTGGCAGCCTACTTTACAAGTACCTTATAATAAACCTGTTTAGTCAGTTGGACAGTTTGGTTTTACCCAATTCCAACAGCTTGTTCAAGGTGCACTTCAAATCACCCCACATGTATCTGTGTCGAGTAGTCATCTGGCTGGTCTGAGTACTCCAAGTACTCCTATCCAATTTGCTACGCAAATTTATTTTCAACAACCAAGTACACCTATCCCTGGAGTTTTTCAAACCCCTGTTGTTACAACCCTTCAAACGACAACACCAATTGTTACAAAAGAAATTCCTCAGATTACTGCTCATCAAACTGGACCTACAGGTAAGTCTATTCCTCAAACCTCTGTAGGAAAACCAGGTGCAACTACGGTTCAAACAAGTCCGCATCTTACTAGTCAAACCTTTCAAGGTTAGTTTGTTCAAAATCAACCATTTCAAAGGAAATTACAATATGGACAAATGGGACAAAATCCAGTTTACAAGAGCCAACCATACCCTGGTTATACATATAAAATACCAGCTCAACCTCAGTCCGGTATGGCTAACCTTGGATACCCTGGAGGTATTCCAATCCTAACTGCACAGGGTATTCCAGGTTTTCGTGGATATCCTCCTCCAGGTACTGGTATTGTTCCTCAAGGTTATCAGTTTGCACAACAAGACCCTAACTGGCTGTTACCATTCATTGAAATTTTAGATTTACCAGACTTGTCTCAACTAACGAATAATTCGATTTATTATCTTTCGTTTTGGCCGGAAATGCCCACTAAGTTTCCTAGTGATATTCCAAAGTTTGAAGGAAAATTAGGAGAAGACCCCTCAAATCATGCGATGACTTATGATCTGTGGTGTGAGTCCAAATCCTTAATCAATGATTCGATTCGTTTGATAATTTTTCAGAGAAATTTGATTGGCTTAGTTGCAAAGTGGTACATTGAGTTGCCACATGGCTCTTTCAACAATTTCAATGCTTTAGCAACAACCTTCCTAACTCATTTTCAATTTCCAGTCCGTTATGATAATGGCACAAAACTTTTGACTTCATTAAAACATAGTACACCTACATACATTTCATATCACATACACGAATGGTGACGTAGACGATGTTTAGTCAAAGTTTTCATTCTGGATCAAATTCTAGCAGAATGGTTCATCAAATCATTACTTCCTAATATTACCGAAGATGTAGCTAAGGGAGGCGTTGTAACATAAAAATAGGTCGTAGCTCAATCACAGTAACTATACCTCGTTTACACACAATTCGATACTCTGTATGAAAAATTTCATGATTTACCACGCCCAGGTCAACTCATTGTAACTCCTTCTGGTTCTCATTCTACAGACGGTGTAATCAGTACAGTTAATATGACAAAGAGTAAGAATAAATCATGTAAATCTACTTCTCCAATCATAACTCTACCAGATTCACCTAAAGGAGATCCTTCCCTAGAAACTTCTGTCGAAATTCATGTCGTAGACTCATCTATAACCAAAGATAAATCATCTGAAAATAAGAAGAAGGGGAAGGGTAAAAATAAACAAAACACTTCTCCCAAAGAGAACGCTGAAAAAACCGAACCATTAGACGAACATTGATTGCAAACATTTGTCTCCATTCACGTTGACCATCCCTGAGTCAATCCTTGCAAAAAATTTCTTGAAAACTTGATCTAATGGTTTCATGTCATAGGCTTTCCTGCGATGAATCACTTTCTATCGACATCAAATCGTTATCTAGAAAGTTGATTTAGTATCCTGTCAGTACCTTGGAATCTACATATCCTAATGGAAGGTTTCTCACCTTCGACGATAGGTTATCATCATTTAACTTCGATCAAATGATTTTATGAGTGTTCAACTACAAATCATTGATTCACACTTCATAGATTGTGCTGAAGTGCTTTGAGAGCCATTGTCATTATTGGTGGTTTCTCTCACACTTTTTAACAGTTCTCATCATTGATCGGTAATCAAGTGGTTTCTAACATGTTCGACTTCGACATAATCAATCGCATGGATAGATTCATACTAGTTCAAGAAGCGGAAATCAAGACCCTGGATCTAGTTTCCACCATCCAGGCTATGAGGAGTTATGTTTTCATGATATAGTACACTTCTTATGACAGATGGTTGTGCCCATATTGTGTCTACTCTTGATGTAATGCAAAAATCATATCTGTACCAGTTTATTTAGTTAGTTTTTCTCTGAGTATATGAATGCCTACGTCAGTGATGATATATATTTTCATTGAATGTTTTAACAGGTTTTCAACCAGTGTCTCTAATCCAATCCTTGGAATGATAAGGCGCTTCACTCTTTAGAAAAACTTTCTCAGACTTCACACTTTAGGGGGCAATATGTTAGACGTCATTTTTCACCATGACATTTGACTATCGATATGGGTCTATCACCATCCATATCATGTTCCTTTAGAGGTAAAAAACACTCATGTTCCTAAACCAAGTCTTGGAAATTGGAGAAAAGCTCTTTGAAACCTTTAAATATTACCTGCATGCTTTTCATAGCCTTTTCCTGCACATGCAATGAAGCTTCTTCTATTAGCCGTGATGATCGCCACTCTGTTTGCCACTAAAACCTGCACACCCCCGTAAAAAGGAAGTAACTATAAAAAGTAACTTCTAGAAGCCTAGTTGGTCGAATATTCTCCTAATTGGAAGCCTCTAGAGTTGCACCAGTTTGAGAATTATCCCTCTACTCATGGATCTTATCCCTTGGCCAAAGGAACCCAAATCCCTTCATGGGAGGAACTCATCCCTCTCTTAATGGATCTAATACTACCTCAATCTCTCTATAAATTGAGCCAAAGTTTCAGGTTGAAGGGTAGATACTGACTTGTATATATTCTAAGCTGGAGAGAGTTCACATTGTTCATAGTTTTTGAACTAATAATTTGTTGTTGGAACATTGAAGATTAAACCTTTGTATACATGACTTCATGCTGGTCATTTTAGAGCGGGAGGCTTATCAGATTGAAGGAAACAATTGCGCAGACACATGGGAGAAATATGTACAACATCAAAGCTCAGGTTGTAATATTTCTCTTTTTAAATTCTGATAATACATATGGATCTCTTTTTCTCATTGTCTTGTTTCTGAATTCATGGAAATGATGTCAATACTTATACTTCTTGATCACTAAGTTGGATTAGTATTTATGATTATTATATACTACAGGAGCTTTGATCTTTTGTATTGTTTGTGATTGTAGGTTCTTCTCAACATTTAAGAATTGCTTTAGAGCGAAAGGCAAAAGGCTACACCGAACATCTCGGTTGAAAGGTAGGAGCATAACCTCGTTATTTAATGGTTGTAATAATCTAAAATAAAAATAGTCTAGAGAAAGAGACATTTAATGGATCTTTGTTTCTAGTTACTTGTTGGAGTACTAGGGAGATCGCTCTTGTCCACAATAGGGATTAATCCACAAAACACACTTACTGTGGACTTTCTAGCAAGTTTGCTTGCTATTGAAACTATACACCATGAATATTATGTACATTATGATTTAATTTTAAAATAATTTTTATGTCAATTGTGATTGTTATGAGTGTTATAAGAATGCCCAATTCAATTTCTGTTACTTGGATTTAGAAAACCATTTTTAAAGGTATGTAAACAACTCCAACATCCTCTCCATCCATTTATTTCTTTCATGATTATTATCATTTCATTGTTGCACTTATAGTGGAGTTTCTAGCAAGTTTGTTGGGTATTGAAGCTATACATAATGCAGATTTCTTCTGCTCAACTGTACGTCCTCCTTGGTTTTCTTATTCCATGCATGCCTTGATTTAATTCGTAGTTTGGTGGATTATTTTCACTGCTAGTCAATTTAACTCTTGTTGGAACTTTTTTTTATATGGTGGGCATCCAATTATTAGATTATTTCTTTTCCATCTTGTTCATTGGATGAGAATAGTGTGATATTTAATGTACAAGATGAAAAGAGAATGAACCAATCATAAACTTATAATTTCTTAAGGGGAAATTGAGTACCCAAAATGATTTACCCTCTCATAGTTAATAGACAATGAACCAATCATGAACTGATATTTTTTTGAGGGGAAACTAAGTACCAGGAGAGGTGCTCTACATCCAAGTATAAAGGAGATGTGTAGGTGTAATGTAAGAAAGTTTGTCAACATTTTTACATGTTTCCTCAATATGGTGAATTTTTATTAAAATGTTTAATTCATAATGCGTAAAGGGTTTGTAAACATTTCTATGTCGGTTCAATTAAAGAATAATAAAAAAGTTAAAAGTAATACAAAGACTAGGATGGGTCCATAAAAAGTAGAATGTTATAAAAATACTAAAATTCAATTTTTTTATATTGCCATTTTTTTTTAATAGAATTACCAATAAATTTTTAGATAAAAGAAAATCATAATATACATATCATATTAAAATATATAACATATTTAAATTTAATTAAGAAGCACATAAAAAATTTACTAGCTACAATATAACAATATTTTTAAGCATGGATATTCATGCCCACTTTTATAGACTTGTAAACACGCTTTGATACTATACCATGGGCTAATACCATGGTTCATCAATACAACATGTCCAAAAACCATCTCTCATTTCAGAATCAAAATATTTTATTTGAATCTAGTTTTATAATTTTTTTTTAATTAAATCTAAATGCAAAAAAAATAATTACTTTTGAGATATATATAAACCTTATATCACATTAAAGCATGTAAGATATAAATAATAGCTATAAAAATTAAAATAATAATTTTGTAACGATAATTACATTTCATTAATAAGCACATAAAAACTTAATTGCCTAGAATCTCTAGCCTAGTATGGAAAAGATGGAAAAGATGTTGTAATGTCCTGTAAACATTTTGACTCTCAAATTACATAAAAATAAACATAAAATAAAATAAAATAAAATAAAATAAATAACTTGAGAACGTGTCAAAGAAATAAAATAATAAAATGTTGAAATAATAATAACTTCATGGTATTCACCTATGGTATGAGAACCCGTGGTATTGACCTATGTTATTCATGTAAAATATAGCCTATTTAAAGAGGGAAATTAAACTAAACTAAATATATCTTAACTCGAGATCTACCAAGCATGGAGAGGGATCAAATCTCCTGAGATGCAAACATATTTTAAAGTGAAAGGAGATTTTATCCCTCTCGAGCTCGGTGTTGAACCCTTAGTTAAACTGAGAGGGGGGGTGAATCAGTTTAATACATTCATGAACTTTTAAACTTTTCATTAAGCTTATTTACAACTTAGTTTCATAATCAACTTTATATGTGAACAATATTTATATGTAAGCAGCAAGTATTAAGATCATGTGATAGCAGACTTATTATGAGAGTAGTAAGCATTAAGCAGATTGACTAGATCATATCAACATATAGGCATCACAAACAGAGACAACAGATATAAGTGGAAACCCATAATGGGAGAAAACAACATCTTATTATTGTTGTGATGCAAAGGCAAGCTCCAACTCCCTCTCACCACTGATTTTCTGTAGGCACCAACCCACAGGAGGTTCCAACCTCAATTCTGCAAGCTACAACTTGCAAGGAAGCTCCAACTCCCATCAATTTTCTATAGGCACCAACTTACAGGAGGCTCCAACCTTAGTCAGCTACAACTAACATCTATCAAGCTACAACTTGATAGGTAAGCTCCAACTTCCTCATTCTATCAAAAGAAAACATTTGCTGATTTACCTTGGATATCAACTCTGTTCTGTACCTTCTTTTGTGCTGTCCTCCAGTCTTCAAATCTGTCTTATATAATTTCTGATTTTTCACAGCATCTCTTTCTGCTCCTCCTTCTTCTTATCTTCTCTGCCTCAATTCTTCATTCTCTGCATTCTCTCACCTCTCTCGGCATATCAATGTGATATCTTTTAAATAGTGTGCCTCATAACTATTCGTATTCCACAGGGAATTCGAAGTGAATAGCCCTAACTCTTCGCCTTCTGCCTCCTCATTTCTTTGTCCAACTCATTCAGAAAAAATACAGCAATTTGTACAAATTTTAGTTTTACAGTGGAGTTTTGTTTTCCTACGGAGACTTGCCAGTGAATCACAAATAATATAAACCAATTAAAAAACATTTACATTCAGTTTCAACATGGATTACAAATCAACACATTTGGCTTTTGGATCACCGCGTGTTTGTCTTTTTTGTAGCTGTCTCTGTCTTTTTCCTCTCTGTATGCTCTGATGTTCACTGCAGTTGCATAACTTCTATATATATATTTAACTACCTTTTTAATAAAACGTAACCAACTCTTGGCGTAATAATAAAAGACCTTTTTAACATATAAAATGCCCTTTCGGGCCCACTCACCGAACTTGTTCTATTCTCTGATGTGATGAATAACTTCTTGTATACTTCCGATTGTGATTAATCACAATCGCAACTTCCAGTTGTATGTTTCGATACTCTGCTTTCACTTTGATGCGATGATTCACTGTTCGCTGATGTAAATTTGTATATAGATTGTTTCATATATATATTTGTCATTTTGTTTTCTTTTAACTCTTCAGCTTTGGTCAAAAACTCGGAGTAAACATATATTAATATTTATTTTTGTATGGAGCCCACATTACATATACACTCCGCCTGTTTTATCTTCTCAATCGCAATCACAATCATTCCTTACTCACTCACACCTCCACTATGCCGATGCGATTTGCAATCTCCGATGCGATCACTTACTATGAATCCAACGGTTGCCATTGATTGGGATTGGACGGTTGCGATTAAATCGCACCATCGCAATTACATGGTTCAATGTTCCACTGTTCTGTTTTATTCCGATGCGATGAATCACTGTTCACTGATAAAAGTATATATATATATATATATATATATATATATATATATATACATATACATATACATATACATATACATATACATATACACACATACACATACATACATACATACATACATGTACATACATACATACATACATACATATATATATATATATATATATATATATATATATATATATATATATATATATATATATATATATACTGTATAATATATTTTTCTTCTTCAGCATTGATTATTTGATTTCCGCCGATGCGATTAGCAAAGGTCCCACCATTGTAATTAAGCGACTCATATCCGCCGTCCATCCTTCAGCAAATCCGACGGCTGTTCTTTGATCGCTCAATCACAATCGCACATTTCAATATGTTCGTCACTGTTTCTCCTTCGATGCGATGAATCACTCCAATGCCCTTTAAGCTAGAACTCAAACACATGAGAATCACCGTTTATAATGTATCGGGTCCGTTTCTTTATTGCGATCGCAATATTACAATCGTGTCCTCCAACAAATCGGTGAGATGAACAAAGGGTCCCACATATTCCAAGGTCTTCACCCTTAGTTTATTTTAAAACGAGATGAACCCTTTTAATAGGTTTACCAGAGAACCTTTGAGTTAAATAAGTCACGTCCGCCACTATATATCAATCATACCATTCATATAAAAGGTCGAATAATCATTTGAATATTACAATTTGGACCATTGTAATATTTTAACTTTCAATCGTCATGCGCGGCATTTCCTTTATGAAGGCTATACAAACCCCAGATTTCATTTGTGAAGGATTTCACTTTATATATAACTCTTAACGTATTCGGGCCCACATCCTCGTTCAACGCATGTCAAATAGTGTATATATATATATATATATATATATATATATATATATATATATATCTTTTGTTATGTTAAGTGATTGACCTTGGTTAAGAGCCCAGTTCTTAATACAACAATCCTCGACCACAACAACCATAATTCATCCACATAAAGGTTCATCCACGTGCATTTAACTATACTTATATTCTGAAGGTGCACACTTTTCCTTGATTAACTAACCATTCCAAACATACATATACATGGGTTTCTTTTGTTGTGAATTTGATCTATATCAAGGATCGACTTTACATTAAGCCCAAAGTATAACTCCGCGCTCACCACATATATTAATGTGTGTTGTAGTTTACCTTCAGACTATATATTAAGCTCAAAAGAAACACCATGTAGCTACACTCAGGCCCACAAAATTGTTCCATACCTCTGTGCACTTTCAGTCATGATCCAACGGTGGATATGTTCTCGCGCTCCAACTAAACATTGGACCCCCATTCAACGGATGATGCGCAATATCACGTTTTTCTTTGGGCCGAGGATTAACCTGTAAAAATTACACAATGTAAATGGTATTCAAATACCACCCAAGGACACGTGGCGAGCAGCGACCCTAATCATGTTTTCTCCACAAAAAATTTATACCACTTATGAACCACACGAACCCGCTGGTTTCTCAACTCCGGGTTTACTATTCCTTCACGGTTCCATTCGTGACTCAGGGTTCCGGTTCTTATAATTCCGCTTCAATGTTTATTTGTCCTCCATAGTTCATTTAAATACGCAGTTTATGCATTAACCCTGCTTTATAACTAGAATATATATTTATCCATTTCTTTCTTTTGCTGTTTGGTTCCTCCTTTTCTGCATGGTTCCACATCTTCGGTTTTCATTTCACAGTTGATTTGTTAACGACTCTGCCTCAGATACATTTCTTTTTAGCTTCCGCTTCCATTATATTCTCTGTATTCTCTATCTCTGTCTCTACATCCTCTGTATTCTCTGTATTCTCTGCAACCTGTCTCTGCTACTCGACCCTCTCTACAGATTGCTGCCTCTTTTGCTATCTCTCTGCTTCTATGCTGCTCTCTTTGCCTCGTTGCTAGGTGTTCCTCCTTTTCCATCTCCTTTGCCATAAATGACAATATTTCCAACAGTCTCCCCCTTTTGCATTGATGGAAACACATCCACCAGTAATCCAATGCTTCCTCCAAGTCTTCCTCCCCCTTTGACATCAATGGCAAAGGGTTGCACATTACCTAGTGATATTTCAGCTCTTGTCCATTTTACTTTGATCTTGAGAACCTGTTTCATGCATTTCTCACTTGCTCTGGTTCTTTTGTGTCTCCCTTTGTTGAATGATCTCCCCCTAGAATGATGTTTTCTTTTCTGTTCTCCCCCTGGAATGATGCTTTCTCTTCATGTCAGAGAGTAGCATCTGCAGGTACTACCCCTAGTTTGTCTCTCATATATTCGAATGGTTCTCTAGCAAGAGGTTCTGTGAATATATCTACTGTTTGTTCTTTTGTTGGCACATATTCCAACTTGACTACCTTCCGTGCTACTTGTTCTCTGAGGAAATGATGCTTGATTGGGATGTGTTTAGTTTTTGAATGAAGTACATGATTTTTTAATATACTTATTGCACTTGTATTATCAAATTTGATAGAGATAGGTTCATCAATGCTTACCTTCATGTCTTGGAGGGTTTGTTTCATCCACATGACTTGTGTGCAACATGCTGCTGCTGCTATGTATTCTTCTTCTGCTGTAGATAGAGAGATAGATGTTTGTTTCTTGCTTAGCCATGCCACTAGGCTTTTTCCCAAATAGAATGCACCTCCACTTGTGCGTTTCCTGTCATCTGCACAACTGGCTCAATCTGCATCTGTATATGCTGTCAAAGTGAAGCTCTTTCCTTTTGGATACCATAGCCCATACTGTGCAGTTCCTTGTAGATATCTGAATATTATTTTGACTGCTAGGAAGTGATTTGCTTTTGGTGCTGATTGATATCTTTCCACGAGTCCTACTGCCAACATAATGTCTGGTCTAGAAGCTGTTAGGTATAGCAGACTTCCTATCATGGATCTGTAATGTCTTTGATCTATATCAGCAGATCCATCATCAACACATAGCTTGCATCCAATGATCATGGGAGTTGACACAGGTTTGCAGTCTTCCATTTTGAACTTTTTCAACATCTCTTTTAAGTATCTTTCTTGTGAGATGAATGTCCCTGTGTTCTTTTGCTGAATTTGAAGTCCTAAGTAGAAGGTGAGCTCCCCAATCATAGACATCTCAAACTTCGACTTCATTTCTTCAACAAATCCTTTTTCTAACTCATCTTTGTTGCTTCCAAACATGATGTCATCTACATACACTACTACAATCAGGAGTTCATTTTCATTGGCCTTTATGTATAGATTGCTGTCTACTCCTCCTCTCTTAAAACCTTGTTTTTGAAAGTACTTGTCCAGCCTCGAATACCATGCACGAGGAGCTTGTTTCAGCCCATATAGGGCTTTCTTTGATCTGCACACATAGTCTTCTTTATTTGTTAATGAGAATCCTTCAGGTTGTTCCATGTAGACTTCTTCTTCTAGATCTCCATTCAGGAAGGCAAATTTCACATCCATTTGATATACCTTGAAGTTATGGTAGCATGCAAAGGCCAAAAACATTCTGATAACTTCCATTCTGGCTACAGGGGCAAATGTTTCATCATAATCAAGACCTTAAATTTGTGAATATCCCTTGCATACAAGTCTAGCTTTATTCCTGATTACCTGTCCTTGTTCATTCATATTATTCTTGAATACCCATTTTGAGCCTATGACATTTTTCTCAGTGGGTCTTGGAACTAATTCCCAGGTATTGTTCTTCTCAATTTGGTCCAGTTCTTCATTCATAGCATTCACCAATATTTGTCCTTACTGGCTTCTTCAAACTTCTTTGGCTCTATTTGTGATAACATAGCTAGGTATACCTCTTATGTATGTTCAGTTAGCTGCCTTCTTATCTGGACTCCTACACTCTTGTCCCCAATGATTTGATCTTCTGGATGGTTCCTTTGAGTGTATCTTGAGGGGCCTTTTGAGTTCAGTTTAGTATCTTCTGTTGTCTTGCTTGTTTCACCATCATCTTGGTTCTCTTTTTCATGAACTTCTAGAGGATTGCTGCAACCTGTACTTATTGTCTTGTTTGGTAGTTCTTCACCAAATTTTACATCAATGCTTTCCACAATTTTTCGAAGTGTTTTGTTGTAGCACCTGTAACCCTTACTCTTGGATGCATATCCTAAAAATATTCCTTCATCTGCTCTTGCATCAAACTTCCCTATATTTTCATCATTATTCTTTATGTAACACTTGTTTCCAAAGACTCTAAAGTGCTTGATTCATGCTAGTTTACCATGCCATAGTTCATAAGGAGTCTTGTCACTGTTTGGTCTTAAATGAGCTTTGTTAAGAATATGCATAGCTGTGTGTACTGCTTCTGCCCATAAGGTTTGGGGAATGTTACTTTCTTGCATCATGGCTCTGGCAATTTGTTGTACAAACCTTTTTTGTCTCTCTACGACTCCATTCTGTTGAGGTGTCCCCGCAATGGTAAACTGTTATTTAATCCCATGTTCATTGCATAGGTGTGAAAAATCATAGTCTGTGAATTCACCTCCTCTGTCTGATCTGATGCACTTTAGCTTGCATCCTGTTTGATTTTCTGCCAATGCCTTGAATATCTTGAATTTCTCAAGTGCTTCCGATTTATATTTGAGAAATGCAACCCATGTCATTATGGAGAAATCATCTATTATCAGCATGAAGTAGGATTCTCCACTTGGTGTTTTAGTTCTTGAAGGTCCACACAGGTCCATGTGTACAAGCTGAAGTGGACTACTTGTTGATAGCTCATATTTGGTCTTAAAGGATGTCCGGGTCTGTTTTCCCAATTGGAAAGATTTACATATGGTATTTGAAGGCTTCTTTATTGCTGGCATATCTCTGACTGCTTTCTTCTTGCTTAGTCTGATGATATGGTCGAAGTTAAGATGTCCCAATCTACTATGCCATAACCATGACTCCTCAAGTTTGCTAAGGTGGCATGCTTCATTCTCTTATTTCACTATGTATACATTACTCTCTATTCGAACACCTTTGATCAGAGTCTTCCCTGTGGTGCTTGATCTGACTTCACAGTCTTGTGCTCTAAAAATAACTTCAAAACCTTTATCACACATTTGACTGAAACTCAGCAGATTTGCTTTCATCCCATCCACAAATAGTACATCTTGGGCCTTTCCTCTGCCATTATCTAGACTGACTGAGCCTTTTCCTTTGATTTTCCTTGCTTTATCATTGCCAAAAGTAACATTTCCAGATTTCTTTTCATCAAAGTTTATAAACTTGCTTCTATCTCCAGTCATATGCTTTGAGCAACCACTGTCCAAATACCATTGGCTTTTCAGGTCTTGAGCTGTTAGAGCTAGGTCACATTTATTCACCTTCTTTTTCCACTGCATGCATCCTTTTGTTTGGTACCTTTTCTGAGATGATGAACCACATTCTCTGAGAGGACATTTGGAAGGCATATGTCCAATTTTATTGCATACACAACATTTGATCATATTTTTAGCAGAATTATGAGTATGAGTAAAATCTCCATGATTCATAAACCTCCTTGAGGTTTTGAACATCAGTCTTTGTCCATATTTTTCTGCATTCTATGATTTTATGGCCAAATTCCTTACAGTAAAAGCAGTATCCATAGAAACAATTTGGATACCTGATGAAAGGTTGTCTTCTCCATTTGTTTGCTTGAGATAATCTCTTCATTGTTTGCATCCTTTGTTGGTTTGAATTAATTCTCCTTGTATGACAGTATGCAGCAATATGTCCTAGCTTGTGGTAGGCATAACAGGTGGCATTTTTCATAGGAGGGAAGAATCTCCTTTGATGACTTCCAAATTTGACATACTCAGGAGTATATGAGATTTTTTTTGTTGGCTGAGTATTTATTTCATTCTTTGTCATTAGAAGTTCCTTCTGGTTTCTATTTCCTTCATTGCATGTTTCTTCTTCTGTAGGAATCATCTGAGCTGCTTCATCATCCTTATCTGTTTTTACAAAAATAATATTTTTGTTTTCCTTTTCTTTGCCTTTATTTGATTCTCCTTCATAGCTTATCCCAGTTTTTATCAGAGGAGATCTTTGAGCATGCAGAATTTCATTCAAATTACCAGAGCTTGTCATTTGAGAAGAATTTATTAACACTTTCCTTTGGGCATTTTCTAATTTCTTCCTCAAGCATACTACTTCTTCTTCCAATTTATCTTGTTCCTGAATTTTATCCTTAATTTGCTTAAGTAAAATGTCTTCTACCTTGTTGGCTTCTTCAAGCTCTACTTTCAACTGAATGAGAACTTATGAATTCTGTTCTTCTCTTACATACTTGAGGAGAATGTCTTCCTGTTTTTTGCACTTCAGTTTTAGTCTGTCAATTTCCTCCACGACACTTCTTAGCTCCCCCTCAAGATCAACTTCACCTTCCTCTTCATCTTATAGAAGGAGTCCTTCAAGCTCTTCTATGGCCATCAATATAAATTCAGAGGTTCCTTCTTCACTTGAGGGTTCATCTGAGTCTTCAGATGCACTGCTGTGTTGTTGAGCATAAAAAGATTTTCTATTGAATTTATTTCCTTTCTGTCAGTTCTTTGATATGGCTTTCTCTGATTCTTGAGTCCGATTCTTTGTTTTCTTATGAGGACACTTAGCAGCATAGTGTCCAACTCTTCCACAGTTAAAGCATTTAAATGGAAGTTTACCTTTATATTTACCAGAGCCTCTATCCAATTTCCTGACAAATTTGGCCTCTTCTTCATCAGAGAAAGAGCATATATCTTCCTTTTCTTCTTTCTTCTTCTCTATCTTAAAGGCTGCCTCCCTCACATTTGACTTCCTCTGTGGCAGTCTCATCTCATAGGCTATTAGATTTCCAAGTAGCTAGTTCATGGTCAAGGTTTCCCAAACATTTGTTTCTTCTATGGCAGAAACCTTGGGGTTAAAGCTGGATGGAAGAGATCTCAGAATCTTTTGAACAATTACAACTTATTTTATGGTTTCTCCTAGAGCTTTCATGTTATTCACAATTTCTGCAACCCTTAAAAAGAAGCTGGAAATGTCTTTATCATCATTCATTTTTAAATTTTCAAACTGGGCTTTATAGACTTGAAGTTTGGCTGTCTTTACCTTTTTTTCTCCCTCATGGATGTTTGCTAGTGTATCCCACATTTCTTTGGCAGTCTTGCTGTGCATTACTTTGATAAATTCTGCCTCACACACCCCATTTAAGATTGCATTCATGGCCTTTGCATTAGCTACAAAATATTGTTGGCTTCCTTTTTTGAGTCAGTTGCCTTTGGGGCATATCCAAATTCCATAGCTGCCCAAACTTATATTCCTAGAGACATTATGTATGCTCTCATTCTGATTTTCCAGAAGGCATAATTAGCACCGGTGAAAAAAGGAGCTTTATTGGTTGAGCTTCCTTCTTGACTAGCCATCCTGGGGACCTAGGATCTCCTTTCAGTTGTTAAACTGATACAAAAGGAACCGACTCTGATAGCAATTGTTGAACCCTTAGTTAAACTGAGAGGGGGGGGGGGGGTGAATCCGTTTAATGCATTCATGAACTTTTAAACTTTTCATTAAGCTTATTTACAACTAAGTTTCATAATCAACTTTATATGTGAACAATCTTTATATGTAAGCAGCAAGTATTAAGATCATGTGACAACAGACTTATTATGAGAGCAGTAATCATTAAGCAGATTGACTAGATCATATCAACACATAGGCATCACACACAGAGACAACAGATATAAGTGGAAACCCATAACGGGAGAAAACCACATCTTATTATTGTTGTGATGCAAAGGCAAGCTCCAACTCCCTCTCACCACTGATTTTCTGTAGGCACCAACCCACAAGAGGATCCAACCTCAATTCTGCAAGCTACAACTTGCAAGGAAGCTCCAACTCCCATCAATTTTCTGCAGGCACCAACCTACAGGAGGCTCCAACCTCAGTCAGCTACAACTGACATCTATCAAGCTACAACTTGATAGGGAAGCTCCAACTTCCTCATTCTATCAAAAGAAACATTTGCTGATTTACCTTGGATATCAGCTCTGTTCTGTACCTTCTTTTGTGTTGTCCTCCAGTCTTCAAATCTGCCTTATATCATTTCTGATTTTTCACAACATCTCTTTCTGCTTCTCCTTCTTCTTATCTTCTTTTCCTCAATTCTTCATTCTCTGCGTTCTCTCACCTCTCTCTGCATATCAATGTGATATCTTTTATATAGTGTGCCTCATAACTATTCGTATTCCATAGGGAATTCAAAGTGAATAGCCCTGACTCTTCGCCTTCTGCCTCCTCATTTCTTTGTCCAGCTCATTCAGAAAAACTACAACAATTTGTACAAATTTCAGTTTTACAGTGGAGTTTTTTTTTCCTACGGAGACTTGCCAGTGTATCACAAACAATATAAACCAATTAAAAAACATTTACATTCAGTTTCAACATGGATTACAAATCAACACATTCGGCTTTTGGTTCACCGCGTGTTTGTATTTTTTGCAGTTGTCTCTGTCTTTTTCCTTTCTGTATGCTCTGCTGCTCACTGCAATTGCGTAACTTCTGTATATATATTTAACTGCCTTTTTAATAAAACGTAACCAACTCTCGGCGTAATAATAAAAGACATTTTTAACATATAAAATTCCCTTTCGGGCCCACTCACCGAACTTGCTCTATTCTCCGATGCGATGAATAAATTCTTGTATACTTCCGATTGCGATTAATCGCAATCGCAACTTCCAGTTGTATGTTTCGATACTCTGCTTTCACTCCGATGCGATGATTCACTGTTCACTGATGTAAATTTGTATATATATTGTTTCATATATATAGTTTCTGCTTTGCTTTCTTTTAACTCTTCAGCTTTGGTCAAAAACTCAGAGTAAACGTATATTAATATTTCTTTTTGTATGGAGCCCACATTACATATACACTCCACCTGTTTTATCTTCTCAATCGCAATCGCAACTTATCATTCCTTACTCACTCACACCTCTGCTGTGCTGATGCGATTTGCAATCTCCGATGCGATCACTTACTGTGAATCCAATGGTTTCCATTGATTGGGATTGGACGGTTGCGATTAAATCGCACCATCGCAATCGCATGGTTCAATGTTCCGCTGTTCTGTTTTATTCCGATGCGATGAATCACTGTTCATTGATAAAAGTATATATATATATATATCTCTCTCTCTTGTTTCATATATATATATACTTACCGCGTTAATATATTTTTCTTCTTCAGCATTGATTATTTGATTTCCGCCGATGCGATTAGCAAAGGTCCCACCATTGTAATTAAGCGACTCATATCCGCCGTCCATACTTCAGCAAATCCGATGGCTATTCTTCGATCGCTCAATCGCAATCACACATTTCAATCTGTTCGTCATTGTTTCTCCTCCGATGCGATGAATCACTTCGATGCCCTTTAAGCCGGAACTCAAACACATGAGAATCACTGTTTATAATGTATCGGGTCTGATTCTTTATCGCGATCACAATATTACAATCGTGTCCTCCAACAAATTGGTGTGATGAATAAAGGGTCCCACATATTCCAAGGTCTTCAACCTTAGTTTATTTTAAAAGGAGATGAACCCTTTTAATAGGTTTACCAGAGAACCTTTGAGTTAAATAAGTCACGTCCGCCACTATATATCAATCATACCATTCATATAAAAGGTCGAATAATCATTTGAATATTACAATTTGGACCATTGTAATATTTTAACTTTCAATCCTCATGTGCGGCATTTCCTTTATGAAGGCTATACAAACCCCAGATTTCATTTGTGAAGGATTTCACTTTATATATAAATCTTAATGTATTCTGGCCCACATCCTTGTTCAACGCATGTCAAACAGTATATATATATATATATCTTTTGTTATGTTAACTGATTGACCTTGGTTAAGAGCCCAGTTCTTAATACAACAATCCTCGACCGCAGCAACCATAATTCATCCACGTAAAGGTTCATCCACGTGCATTTAACTATACTTATATTCTGAAGGTGCACACTTTGCCTTGATTAACTAACCATTCCAAACATACATATACATGGGTTTATTTTGCTGTGTATTTGATCTATATCAAGGCTCGACTTTACATTAAGCCCAAAGTATAACTTCGCGCTCACCACATATATTAATGTGTGTTGTAGTTTACCTTCAGACTATATATTAAGCTCAAAAGAAACACCATGTAGCTACACTCGGGCCCACAGAATTGTTCCATACCTCTGTGCACTTTCAGTCATGATCCAACGGTGGATATGTTCCCGGGCTCCAACTAAACATTGGACCCCCATCCGATGGATGACGTGCAATATCGCGTTTTTATTTGGGCCGAGGGTTAACTCGTAAAAATTACGCAATGTAAATGGTATTCAAATACCACCCAAGGACACGTGGCGAGCGGTGACCCTAATCGCGTTTTTTCCACAAAAACTTTATACCACTTATGAACCACGCGAACCCGTTGGTTTCTCAACTCCGGGTTTACTATTCCTTCACGGTTCCGTTCGTGACTCAGGGTTTCGGTTCTTATAATTCTGCTTCAATGTTTATTTGTCCTCCATAGTTCGTTTAAATACACAGTTTATACAGTAACCCTGCTTTATAACTAGAATATATATTTATCCATTTCTTTCTTTTTCCTTTTGATTCCGTCCTTTCTGCATGGTTCCACATCTTCGGTTTTCATTTCAAAGTTGATTTGTTAACGGCACTGCCTCGGATACATTTCTTTGTAGCTTCCGCTTCCATTATATTCTCTGTCTCTGTATCTGTGCATGACTGTTTCACTGTTACACTGTACTCTCTGTATTCTCTGTCTCTTCATCCTTTGTATTCTCTGCAACCTGTCTCTTCTGCTTGACCCTCTCTATAGCTTGCTGCCTCTTTTTCTATCTCTCTTTGCCTCGTTGCTAGGTGTTCCTCCTTTGCCATCTCCTTTGCCATCAATGACAACATTTCCAACACTTAGTATATCCGAAGTTAAGATGGATCTAAGTTGGTAGTCAATTAATGTATGTATCACAAGGAAAAACACCATGGTCCCTAGGTGCCATTCACAAAGCCGTAGCCCATCTATTATATATTTTGGAATTATTTGGCATATTTTTTGGTCTAATTTGTCTAGAATCCGACATAGATTTATTAGAATAACAAGTTTGAGTTTTGAACTCTCCATAATCTAACTGTCTTGGGGTTTTTCAGAGCGATAATTCATATATGCAATAAAAAACCCATTTTAACTAACAAATTTCAAGTTTTGACCCAAAAATTTTTGGTCAAATTCTGGCAAAAAACTCCAAAACATATAATGGTTAGACAACGTCATTCACAAATCGTGATACACATTGCTTGGGGGAATTTTTTTTTTTTTTTCTCATAATCATATTCTGCTCTAATTAAAGTCAAGCTTGCTACATTTTGTTTTTTAATCATGTGCTAAAATCATTTAGTGTAATTGGTGTTGGAATGTGCTACATGTATTCTAACTTGGCTCTACCTTTGCAAACAAAACGATCTCCCTAATTTCTGTTGATTAGCGTTGAGTTTAAAACAATGTTTAGGTTCTTTATGTGTGTTGGAGGGTGTGTTATCTCTCTGGTGGATTGTCTTGGAATTAAAAAAAGGCATTGGATATGTTATAGGCCATTTTGTTGCATATGGTCAATAAGCCTACAAACCAGATCAATCATCGTCTGTGAACGCGTTGTTAACACCCCTACACAAAGCCCTAAGCATGACCTTTCCAAATTCCTGATTTTTCGGGTTTAACTCCTTCAAAACAATTCTTTTAAGCCCTAGTGCACCTTGGCCCTTTAGGGACCTGTGTTCAGCAACAGGTTTCTCCTTACTACAACAACAATAGGTTTTCCCTTGTTGGGGGTGTGCTGATTATAGAAATTCGGTAAAATTAAAAAGAATCATGAAGCTTCCTCTTCCAGAAGCTTCTAGGGTTTTTTTTAACCATTTACCTTGGATAAGAAGCTTGAATCCTATCTAATCCTATCTTTGAGATTTCACCTCTTATCCCTTCAACTCATCCTCCCATCTTAAGTGGATCTCAAGCCAAGTGTGGTAAATGGATAAGAATTCCTAAACTGCCACTCTCTCCTATATATTTATTTCCATCCACAACATCAAGGTGGGATTTTGGAGACTGATCATGTCCTCATGTTGTTTCCTTCAATCTAGGAGATTCATTATCTTCATGCATTAGGGTGACATTGAGGTGTTCTTTGTGACAAGGAAGGACAAGTCAACTGGGGGAGATATCTACAAGATCAAAATTATCTTTGGTTGTAAACTCTCTCCTATTTATATTAATACAAAGAGTATATTGTTTTCATATATGAGTTATGTGATGTTTACATTCATATATTTCAATGCCTTGCTGATTCATTGAATAGAGTAATTGAATCATGCTACGTAGATGTCATAGATCCCTGGCTTGTTTTGGTTGTATGTTCAGGTTCTAATTATAGAAATCAGAGCTAGGATTGGAGCTTACAAGCCAGGAGGAAATTTAAGCTTGTGACTAATTCCAAGTATTGCTCTTTCCATATTTCAATTTCTCTAAGGGAAACTCTATATTCTTTGCTTTCTATTTTTCTAGACTAGTCGACTAGGTCTAGGGGAAATACTTTTGTCCGCAATCATAAATATCGTATAACAAATTAGCGACCATACTAGGGACTATTTCTTTCCCTTAGTGGTTTCCTTAACCTTAACACTTGTTTCACCTCTTGAATCGACCCTCATTTTCTCACTCAGACCTTGATTGACCCTAGGAAGACCTTTCTCTAAGGTTAATTTGAATTTTTTTGTTGTAATTTGGTTGAATCTGCATCAACGCTCCCCTAGACTGGAGAAAAAGCATTGCAACACACCCTAGCCTTCTCTGAACCTGCGTTGCAGAGCATTGGTGCCCTCTAAGCACCTGCGTTGATCCCTGTTTCATGCAAAACATCACTATTTTGTGTCTTTTTCTCTGATTTTCTTTGTTATAGCTATTCTTCCTTCTATCCCTGAGAATGTTTTGGTCTCTAAAAAGCCTCCATTTGGTTTTCTTTTGGTTAGCGTAGCCTTTGATAAGATTTTTTTTGGATTGAAAAGAAAAATCACATGCCTTTTGCATCACATTTAGGGTTTGGTGTCTAAAATTGGAATTGGAACAATTACATTAAGGGCACTGGCTCAACAATTTTGTTTTTTGCATCACTATTTAATCTCTTCCCCCCGGTACATAAATTTTCATTGAAAAGAAAATTTCATTTTGTTATGCTAGATTGCATCTTTAGGATATTTAGGTGAAATTTGTGGTGAGCCTTGAAAACTAAAACATAATTAAAGATAAAATTTAAAATTTATTGAATCAATCTTAAGGAGCATTTGAAACGTTAATGCAAACATTTAAATGTCTAAGCTAGAGACGTTTTCTGACATCTTTAAACATAGGAGCTTCCGTTTTTGCTAATGTTGCATTCTAGGGGTGATATTTTTTTCCACGTACGTAATTGTATCAGACCGTTCTCCATGTACCTATGGGTATATCAGATGGCATTCCATGCATGAAAAGTATACAGGAATGCTCTCATCGTACGGTTACACATTAGAAAACACTACTACTGACTGCACTTCCACTCACGGTTGAGTGTATTTTGGAAGTCCACATTAGGTTGTTATCCTCACCTTAGGTAATGGAGTCAGCCGCCTTGTATGCTATGATACACCGAACACAACATTCAGGGATATTGCTGCCCGTACATAAATCCTTGGTTCTCTAAGGTGGTATATTACAGTTCAAAGTTTCTTGGTAAACCCTTTTTCCTAGTTACCCTTGTTTTGTTTTATTTTGTGTCTTTAATTTCTAAAATCAATTAATTGACCGTGGAACAACAACCTCACTCTGGAACAACTCCTTAGTGGATCTTAGGTTGAGACTAATGGAAAAAATTCTAAAGTCTACCAAACAAGGAAAACCATCTGACGAGAATCTTGGTCATTTTCCTTGTTTTGGAAATATTTCTGCTCCTTATATGACACATTTTTTACTACCTATATTTACCATTGGTTTACCAATTTGGTTATTTTCAACCTCCTTGATTTCGAATGTCCAAACTGCTTCTCGACCAAGTAATCCTCCAACTAAACAAGTTGATCCTAATGTTGACCCTTTTCCTTCTTTTCCTGTCCAATATTCTTCCTCTTCATTTGGTGAAGGCCTCAAAGTTAGTAACCAGGTGGATAAGAAGAAGAATATTAAGAAGAAGACAAATAAGCAAAGGGGAAACCAAGCAGCCATTGCTACCGATGCAACTATTATGGAGAAACCTCCCAATCAACGTCACAAAGTGAAATTCCCTTGAAAGTTATGTAAGGGTGACCACCTTCTTGGAGATTGCTCTTGTATTACACATGTAATAGAAGTGTGGTCTACAAGATCACCCTAGCCATGGTCATCAACCTCTAGATATTATACTGGTGATAAGCCATCGACTAGTGATAGTAAGATCCACGGGAAAAAGGGGAAAGTCAAGTTTCCCTGTAGGTTATGTGAAGGGAAAAATCCTATTCACCTTTGTCCTTATATGGATGAAGCCTAAAAAGTGTTGGAAAACCTTATAGATTCTCAGTCGCGACTTCCGATTGCTTGTTAGAAACTTTGCTCGAATCCTCCACTAGTTGATAAAGTGGTTGATCATAATCCCAATTCAGTCAATCCCACTCCCTCTGAATGTGAATCCCATGAGTCTATTCTTGACCAACCATTGTTTGAGAAAATCATTGAATCAATTCCACCTTCAGTTGATCGTACCTTTCCCATAGAGAGTGAAGTTAATACAACTCAAGTTATTCTCATTTCTTCATATTCCAATGAACTGGGGGTAAATCCTCCTATTCCAACAATACAAGGGAGAAATTCTCCTGTTCCCATGGCACAAGAGGGTAGTTCTCCTGTTACCATGCCACCCCCTCCAAGTAGTATGGTAGCTTCATTTTATTGGAGTCGACTGATAGGATATTGTTTTCCACCTTATGTGCCCTTCCCAATCATAGTACATGCTTATAACATTCCTATACCTAGCACAGTCATAGACAAAGACGCATCTATTAGTATTTTATCCTTAACTACTTGGCAAACTTTCGGTTCTCCGTAGCTTGTGCCCGCTGCCCAAAATATGTTTCCCTTTAATAGAGGAACCAATCAACCGTTAGGGATATTTCCTAAGTTTCCTATTACTTTGGGAGGAAAGACTTTATATATCGATGTGGTGGTAGTCCAAGTCCCTTTGAATTTTAATTTACTGCTCGGGCGTGGCTTTGTTTATGTCATGGGAGCTCTTGTCTCTTCACTCTTTCATGTGATGTGTTTTCCGCATGAAGGAATAATCATCATCATTGACCAATTATATTCATTGGTCCTAATTTGACTCCCAATCAACTAACTTCCCTAAATGGTCCTTATATGCAAGTGTTATCTCCCTTGCCACAGGTTCATTTTGTGGCAACCTGTTCCATGCTCGTGTCTACTAATGATCTAGTAGGTGATGTAGAGCATCACATACTCAGAGCACTGAAGCTTGATATTTCTTTTGGATCCACTGACATGTATCCATTCCATATCATTGTTATTCCATTTGATGAGAACCTCTTGGAAGTAATGGCCTCCCGTAGGTCATGATCAAGGTATCATGAGCAGAGTTCCTTTTCTTGTGTTAAGCTCGTTAAAAAATGAAACAAGGTTCTTGGAGTAGAGTTCCTTTTCTTGTGTCAATCTCGTTAAAAAATGAAATAAGGTGTATGAACATAGTTATTTTCATGTGTCAAGCTCATTAAAAAATGAAACAAATTCCCTTCCAATTTGATTATTTCATTAGATCTCGTAAATTCACAGTTGAGTATTTCACTTGATTTTGTAAATGAACCTTCATTCTATCCACCTGTAGGTAACCAATAGTCTACTTTGGTGAATGAAATGAAGCTTGGGGGGAATGTGCCTAGAATTGAGTCAGTATGCTGAGAGCATGCAAACTTATTTCAAGCATAATTTTCCTTTGTTTCAAGCTTGCATAAAAATGAAACCATTCCCAAGCATAGTTTTTTGTTGTTTCAAGATCGTGTATAAATGAAACTACCCTCAAGCAATTTCAAAATAGTTTCTCTCATGTTTCAAGCTTGTGAAAAAATGAAACCATATTCAAGTATTCTCAAGCATAGCTTCTCATGTTTCAAGTTTGTGTAAAAATGAAACGATTCTCATCCTATCCCTCATGATTTTCATTTCTATCAGCCTTTTTCTGCCAAATGAGCCTTGGTTTTCTCATTCCATTGTCACCATCTGCTTTGCCAATCATACACTTTCACTTGGTTTTTTACATGTACCTGGGGAACCACTGCGATGAGTGGTCTTATTAGCCAACCTCCCTACCTCTATGTGTTTTTAGCAGTTTCATCATGATAAAAACTAGTTTCTACCCTTTATACCATTTGTTCCTCTAGGTGGAGTCCTCTTTTAGCTCTTTCAAACTCCCTAAACATGAAAATATTAACGATCACTTGTCTTTTCGAACTCGTTAAAGTAAATGAAAATAAGTATACTCAATATAAGTTTAACTCTTTTCTAGATTGAGATAGACTGTTTAAGAAAAATGAATACATTAGTCGAACATGGCTAAGAGGGTCTTTGAGTATCATTTTCTGCCTTTTCAAACTCAAGAGACTATTTATGAAAAGGAACCTTTGGAGTTTTTTTTCGCCTCTTTTTCAAAATATCTAAACATTAAAAATAAGTCGAGTTACAACTTCGCTGGACTCGTAAAAACATCAAACAACGATGGAATCATCAAACAAGACAACACCGAACCATTCCTTCTCAGGGTTTGTTAAAGATACTAAGAGGGATTCATCTGAAGGATGAGCTTACAGATCAAGCACATGTTATCCTCCTCAAGCTTGTTAAAAAATAAATAGGTATTGACCAACTATGGTTTGGAAATTGGGACAATGGGATACTACACCTATTAATGGCAGTGAGTCGCTCTTGAACATGACACTCTTTCACTTCATCTCTATGACTGTTAGGTTGGGAAATATACTTGTATTTTTGGTTCATTATACCATATCAAAGCCTCTTCTTTTAGTTTTGGGTCAATTCTACGAACTCCATTAAGTGTTGTCGATATCCTCAAGAGAAGTCCTTCAGTTGATCTCTGCTATGATACTCTTAAGCCTACATACATGTCTGTTGTTCTTGAACTAGTTCCACATCAACATCATTTTGTCTTAGATCATGATACCTGTTTTGTGTCATTAATGGGGGATATATCAATGCCCTCTTGCGATGGGTTGCTTCTTATCGACACAACTCATTTATAGGAAGTTGGCTTTGAAACTCTCCTTTTGGTACCTTGGGGCTTCCATATATCAATGACAAGTTTCCTCACCCTCAGCGACAAGTTTTTGTCATTGGCCTTTGATCGAAGTATTCGGTGTGGTGTTGGAATTCAACTCATTCTTTCATACCATACGAATTAGATTGTTGTACCTTAAGAGCCATTAACATCATCGATGATTTCTCTCGTATATGTTAATGGATTGCATGATTGGCCGATAATCAGATGGTGTCTTCCATGTTCGACTACAACTCCTTTATTTGCATGGTTAGACTCATACATTGGAACAATCAAATGAACGAGATACAAGACCCCCGATCTAGTTCCATCCATCTAGGCTATGCTTTCAGGATTAATACAAGATTACAAATTATGATGGCCATGATAATACAGACATACATCCAAGCATGGGTCCACTCTCTGTCGTCAGCGCACAAAGTTCTTGATCATTGTACATGTAATGCTAGCTTATGTGTGGAGCATGGGAATTCCTCCCTCAACAAAAATATCATGATGAGGTAGATGATAATCTCGACTAGTTGTTCTTGATCCGAACTTGTCACAAGGTAAATCACTTCAATCATCAACTACCATTTCAAACTTCTCACTTTAGGGGGAAATATGTTATATGCCATTTTTTCACATCTAGTTAATAGGCCTACAAATCAGATCAATCATCATCCCTACACATATCCCTAAGCATGACCTTTCCAAACCCCTAAGTTTCTGGGTCTAACTGCTTCAAAATAATGTTTTTAAGCCCCAGCGCACCCTAACCTTTTAGGGACCTGCGTTTAACAACAGGTTGTTCCTTAATACACCAACGCTAATCAACAATAGGATGTCCCTTGCCGGGGGAGCACTTATTCTAGAACTTTGGGAAAATTAAAAAGAATCTCGAAGCCTCATGTTCTAGAAGCTTCTAGGGGTTTTTTTAACCATTTACCTTGGATAAGAAGCTCAAATCCTATCTGATCCTACCTTGGATATTCCACCTATTATCCCTTGAGATCATCCTCCCATATTAAGTGGATCTCAATCCTAGATTGGTAAATGGATAAGAATTCCTAAACTAACACACTCTCCTATATATTTATTACCATCCAAACCATCATGGTGGGATTTTGGAGACTGATCATGCCCACATGTTGCTTCCTTGAATCTAAGAGAGCCACCATCTTCATGCATTAGAGTGACAATGTGGTGTGATTTGTGACAAGGAAGGGAAAGTCAACTTGGGGAGATCTCTACAAGATCAACACTATCTTTTGTTCTAAACTCTCTCCTATTTCTATTAATACAACGAGTATAATATTTTCCTATATGTGTTATGTTATGCTTACATTCATATATTTTAATGCCTTTTTGATTCATCAAATAAATTAATTGAATCATGCTACACATATGTTGTAGATCCTTGGTTTGTTTTGGTTGTATGTGAGGGTTCTAATTATAGAAATTAGAGCTAGGAATGGAGCTTACAAGCCAGGAGGAAAGTAAAGCTTGTGATGGATTCCAAGTAGGCCTCTTTCCATATTTCAATTTTTCTAAAGGAAATTCTATATTCTTTGATTTATGTTGTTTTAGACCAATCCGCTAGGTTTAGGGGAAATACTTTTATTCACAATAATAAATCCTGTATAACAACATACTGTCAACAAGCAATTGTTTATTCATTAGTCGTCTTTTGTGGGATGGAGGGAGCCATGTGCAGAGCTAGCTATTAAAATTCTCATAAGCACTATTACACCTGTCGTGGCATACATAGGCCTAAGAGACTGCAGAGAAGGATAAACTGAATAGTCAGGGAGAAAAAGCGCTTATTTCAACTAAAGGAGTTCTAATTTTCTCCTATGATTTCCAAGAGAGATGGTCTCCAAGATTGAGCATAAAAATATGTTACATGTTGAAGATTGCAATGGACATAGTGACAAGGAGAAGATTTTTCTTGCATGAGAAAAAAACTTGGGCTATAATTGTTCAACATAATAAAGTTTCTTTCGCTTCCATATAAATGCCACAATCTATTGAATTCCCATTTAGCTATAGAGTTATGAATTAGAGTTTTGCAAGGAAAATTATTGAATTAGTGTAATTGTCCAAAATTTGAATACCTTTCAATCTCTTAGAACAATTAAAATCCAAAATTTGAAAACCTTTGAATCTATAAGAATAAGGAAATATTGTTGCATTATTTTACATTAGTGACAAGTAATAGTAGAAATAAGAACAATGAAAGTCACAAAAACTTGATAAGAATTCTAAAAGTAATAATACACCTACATGAATGCAAAAGAAAAGGGAGGAGAGGATACACATAATGCACAAACCTTGTAGTCATTCCTTGACTAAGAAGTGAGATATGAAGAACATGAATTATAAACGGTAACTTCAACTTAGATCATTGAGTGGCATATGAGACAATAAGCTAATAAGATTAAAATACTTAACATAAAGGTTTTTGAGTCACTAAAAATATCACTTATTAGCTACCATTTCTATCTAGTGGTTGTGATGTGCAAGTTACAACCAAGAGAATACCTTTCAACCATTAAAAAAAACAAAGAGCGTTTTATAGGGTTGAAGACATAGGCCTATTAACTTCCATAAGATAGAGCAACCTATACAACCCTAAGAACAAATCTCATAAGATATTTTGGAAAAGGATTTGCGTTGGTGAAACAAGTGGGTTATAAATCCTTCGTTTGAAAATCACTGGAGACATAAAAACCTCTAAGACCTCTTTTTGACCCCCCATCATTTAATTTTAAGTGGGTTTTAAAAATACTCCCTTTTAGACTTAAGCATTAACTCAATTTTACACTTGTTATACAAAAAATTGTTGCAAATTGTGTTTTCATTGATGACAACAACATGTCATTAATGCCAAACGGGATGTCTGAAACCACAATAACATCATTCATGATGCCCAAGGAAGAAACAACACTCTCTATGAAGCAATATGACATCTATGTCTCTCATAAGATCTCATTAAGTGAAGTTAAAGGAGTTTGGAGTTATTTGAGTTTTCGATGTATTTATGGTGTCCTAATGATCATATAAATAACATGGTTGCGTAGGTCTCATCAACACCTTTCCAACGATATATCCTTCTCCGAAAAAATGTTCCCAGATGAGAAGTTATGGCCATTTGAAGATTAGCATTAAGTGGAGGACCTTAAATATAGTGCAAAAATCCCTGACACCAAATGTGTTAAGGAGTGAAAATCCTTCAGAAGGATACACGATTTAGTAATTTAGTCAATGGATGATATTTGAAAAATATGCATGACATTTAACACTATTAAACATCAAGAATATTTTCCAAATAAGACGGATCTTACATTTGGATGAAGAGATTGATGGGTAAATTATGTCAAGAGTTGCATGAAATTTAACCAGCCCTACTGACCCAACCAAATGATGACATGTGGAAAAATTTCATAGGACATGATGTGGCCCCTCCATACTGACACATGGGAAGCTCAAATTGGCTCAATGTGGTGACTTGAAAACCTGAACACATGGTAGAAAAACATAGGCTGCTTGTAAATGTGGCATAAAATTCCATTTGTTGACATTAGTAAGGTGACGTGGCATCACTAGGGTGTGACATATGGCAGGGAGAGTTGGTGGATTTTGGTTGGAAAAATTTCCAAATTCCAGTGAGACATGGGTGACCCATCACACGTTTCCATGTGGCATGATGATGTCTTCATATAGGTGACTAGTGACCCCTAGGATAGGGTCACATGGGATGGTCGCATGGTCACATGAGCTAAGGCCAAGAAGTGCGAACATAATACAAAGGGTGGTTATATCAAATGGTTACATGGTACAAATTTGAATGACCTAATCCGAGCGCTTGAGGCATTGACAAGGTCACATGAATGAGGTTATATGACTACGAATGTCGACCCTATCTCCATAACATTTACATGACCAATAAATCCATGGCCGACTTAACTCAAACCATGGACCAATTCATCAATATAAATATAGAGGGTAAATTATCATTCAATTACACAACTTCGATTGTGTTAAAAGCATATGAGGTTGATTGATTTATGAGGCAAACCCAAGGAGTTTGATTCGATGTTTGTTCTAGTTCAAAGGTTTTCGAATAAGGAAATACTGGGTGAGATAAATTGCTCTGAGCATGACATGGCTTTGATGATCTCATTATACATCTGTAATTGGCGTAACTTTTGGCGATGACATAGGTCTAGTTTTGGTGGAGGTAGAAACCAAGTTTGGTGATGCCCTTACACTACAAAGATACCACCGAGGCGGTTGCTTGGTGAAGTGAGAGATCGATATAATGTAACAAAGATAATTTTGGCATGAGCGCTACATATAACAACATCTAGTCTTTGTGTGATATTAGAGGTGCAAGGATTTGACTATTGTTGGCCACGAGAGAAGTTGACTATGCACTAGCGAGTGGAACAACAAAAATTTGGTCAAAGTTATATTGACCACGAGCTCCTCTATCCACTGTATATATGATGAGAATTATAAAAAAATCATATCAAAGGCATGGCATAATAAGCCCCATCACATAGCGTGATTGGCACGGAAGTATTGTTGGCAAGCTGAGGTCGCCGGTTTGAGTCTCGACAATGATCAGGTTTAGATGTTTTTTAATAGGCTTCATTTTGTTGCATAATTAAATTGACAATTGATGACCATATTGTAGCATTGATGTTGAAATATAGAAATTTTGTCTTATGCGCCCATAAAAGGGCATTCAATAGAATGGTTAAAATGATTGTATATTTTTAATGGCTATTTTGATATTTTGGGTTCATTATTGGTCCAAATTGAATTCTAGAAGAAGCATGATATTCAGGTATTAGAGGTGGATGCATCCAAAGGCATGGAATGCCTTGTTCACAATTATTTGATGACCAAAATCTCTTTTATATGTTTTGAAGGTTTATGAGAAAATTGCAGTGGTTTTGGAAATAAGCAAGAACTAGTTCTGAGAAGGAATTTGAGTGACCAGATTGATAAAAAATTTGGAGCATGGTATGGACAACAACATGAAAGTTAGTGATCAAGATTTATATGATTGTATTTGCAATTATAATAGTATTTTCAGGGTGTGACAATGATTGTTGTAGTGACAATATTTGTAGGTTGCAGTGGAAATGATAATAGTGATAGTGTGTGCAGGTTGAGATGATGGTGACAACATGCACAATTTATGATGGTAGCAATAATGATTGCAGATTTTGATTATTTCTATTTATAAATAGCTAACCTTTTATGATGTCAATGGATCTAGCTTTAAAATGATATGGAATAGAGGACTAAAAGGAGTTGAAGAAGGAGGTGGGTGCCTCCACCAAGGTTGGAGTCTTAATCAGGTTGGATCCTAGAGTAGGTTGGAGCCCACTCATCATCAAGATTGGTGCCTCAATTAGGTTGTAGCCTATAGTGAGAAACCACTTGAATTCTTTCGAGGTTGGTACCTCAATCAAGTTGTAGCCTGCCGCGAGTTGCAACTTGAATTTATTGGGGGTGGTTACCTCTAGTAGGGTAGAGCCTGCAAATCTATGTAATGAATTGAAGCATACGAAGAGGAAGATTTTTTGGTTTTCTCTCATATGGGTTTCCACATAAAAGTTTGTGTCTCTTTGTGATGTGATGAATTTTTGATGTGTTATTGTTGTGATGACAATTTTATGATGCATTGTTATATCTTATCATATGATTCTTAATGTTATGTTTCATTGCTATATAATTGTTTTATTATGAAAAGTTATGAGATGATAAAATTTCTCTCACACTACTTCAACCCCCCCCTTTTAGTGTGAACTTTGGGCCAACAAGTGGTATTAGAGAATGTTACCTTCATAAACAGTTAACTATTGGGAGCTTGAATTCAAGGGAAAATGGCCATGGCTAGAGCAGTGGGTAGGACCCCTATGTTTGATGGGTCAAACTATGCATTTTGGATGATAAGGATGGAGACATATCTGATCTCCTTGGGAGCACAAGTTTTGGAAATTATGGAGACCGATTATAAGGTTCTTATTACCATTCGGATAGATGAAACATAAAAGGAAATATATGCATTTAATGCACAAGCTAAACATGTTACCTTAAGTGGCTTGGTAGAATCAGAATTCATTAAAGTAATGTAATGAAAGTCAACCCATGAGATATGGAATAAGCTAAAAAATTATTATGATGGGGATTCAAACGTTAAAGAAGTTAGGTTGCAAGCTCTTAGGGTTAATTTGAAAGTTTGAATATGGAAGAATATGAGGATATTGCTTCATATTTTCTTTGATGAAACAATATTTTCAACTCCATTGCATATCTTAGTGAAGAAGTCAAGGATAAATATGTTGTCCAAAACGTTTTGAGATCCCTTCCGTCAAAATTCAATCCCAAAGTGTCAAACCTTGAAAAATTATCAGAAGTAGATAAGATGGTTATCTATATGCTTCATGGAACTCTCTTAGCATACGAGTAATAATAAAAGAGAATAAATTGAGAATCAAGGAAGATAAAAGGAAATAAGATCAACCAAACTCTAACTCTGATAAAGAAGAAGCCAAGTTTGTCTGAAAGTTAAAAAGATGAACCAATAAATTTAGAGGTAACATTTCATTTAAATGCTTTGAATGTGGACAAATAGGTCATTGTTCATCTAAATGCACTTATGCCAAGAAGTGATTATGAGTCAAGTTTCAAATTCAATCATCAAAGTGTGATCGATGAAGAAAGGGGTGAAATATTATTCATTGTTGAGCCTAAATAACCTGGAGCAGAAATAGACTATGAGGGAGAAATTAAAAGTGCACTAAAAGAAACAAATATCTTCAGAAAGAAGGAAGGTAAGCTAATGCAACAACTTCAAGATAAAAACCTAAATGAAGGCACCATTCTTGCTCTCAAAGTGGAATTAGAAGAAGAAAAAAGGGTAAATGAATTTCTGTCCAAATAACTAAATGAGAAGGGGAAAATTTGTGAAAGACTAGAGGAGGAGGTTTTTCTCTTGATAGAAAAATCAGAAAAAATCAAATCAAAGTTCCACAAAGGAATTGAATCCTTAGATCACATTATCAACATGTAGTGGTCTCCTCTCATTAAGACAGGTCATTGTTATCATGGAAATTGTGAGGCACCCAATGGTCCTCCAATCTCATGAAGTGAAGATAATCTTAAGAAGCTTGACCATACATTAATAACTTCTAGCAACAAATATTTTGAAGATCCAAATCAAATGATGCACCAGGACAAGCATGTTCATTTCGATGTCTCTCAAGATAATTCTAGGAAGGAGAAAAGTATAAGAAAATAGAACGAAGAGAAAGAATCCACAAGCATAAATGAAGTTGGTGTTGAAAATCAACAAATAAATATGTCTCTTCAAAAAGAATCCACAAGCAACAATGAAGTGGGTGTTGAAAATCAATAAAGGAACATGGCTCCATAATGGAATAAATTCAAAAAGTCAAGATCCCCTTCTACATCCAAGTATCAACATAAGTTTTCTGGTTATTGTTTCTCATGCACAAATTTTGGCCACAAAGGAAAGGATTTCAGGACCTATAATGTCGTGAGATATAAGGGAATTGATCAAGTACCTCTATGGAGGCATGTAGATCAAATCATGAGATTTCCCCACCCATTTCCGCAAATATTGATGCCAAATGTTGAATGTTACATAAGTCACAATGAAGGTCATGTAGCATGATATTGCAAACTCAGTTCGAGATGGTATAACAAAGAGGGATTCTCTATCAATACAAGGATTAATTCTACAATATTGATAAGAGGTTAACAAGTACCTCAATTAGATCCGACTCTTCAAATAAAATCCTTTGGTGAAAGCTTCTTCAAGGCTTTCATATGTTGAATCAAAACTGGAAGAAGCAACTATATGCAGGTGGAAGGAGCTCTTTAAGGACAACATATGAACAAGTAATAGGGAAATGATTTGGTTTGTATGAATAATGAGAGGCAAGTAGCATTTTCTAAAAAAAAGGAATATTTCATCACTTCTACAAAATCACTTTCAATTAAGTGGTGCTTAGAGAATGTAGATATGATAGACACTTATCAATGAAGGCAACATGATCTAAGGGGGAGACTTAAAAAGTATAGGAACAATTATGAGCAAATTGGAAGTGTGGTATCATGGGTAGACTCTGTTGGATTGGAAACATGGTTCAGTCACGTCCACGAGATCAGACAAGAATAGGTTATGGAGTTTTAACAGATGCTTATAAAATTCAGGATCAAGTTCACTAATAAGCATGCCAGTTTTGATATACATATGTGACACTTTGCCATATATGTCAAATGGGGAGAGATAAAAGGTATTTATACAAACATTAACATTAACAAGAGGAAGGAATTTTTGCAAGGGGAGTTTTTTTTATTTACTGAAATCATTGACCATCAATGTCTAGTGGTGTTGCCATTAATGACAAAGGGGGACATTGTTTCACATTGTGTTGTCATCGATGACAAAAATATGTAATTAATGTCAAAGCGGATCTACAAGATAGCAAAAATACCATTCATGATGCCAAAGGAAGCATTAATACTCTTTATGAAGCATTTTGACAACTAGGTCTCCCACAAGGTCTCGTCAAGTAAAGTTATAGGAGGTCGAAGTTATTTGAGTTTTTTATGCAATTAAGTTGCCCTAATGATCCTATAAATAACATGGTTGATTAGGTTTCATCAATACCTTTACAATGGTTTATCCTACTATCAAAAAATCCTCTTGAATGAGAAGTTATGGCCATTTGATGGTCAGCATTAAGCAAAGGACCTGAAGTATAGTGCAAAACTCCTAACACCAAATTTGTTAAAGAGTGCACATATTTTGGATGAATCCATGGTTTATTAATTCAACTAATGATGAATATTTGAAATTTAACATTGTTAAATGTTGATCATCTTTCATATATCAGACATATCGATCAATTGGATGAAGAGATTGAATAGTGGATGATGTCAAGAGTTGCACAATATTTAACCAGTCCTACTAGCCCAACCAAATGATGACACATGGAAACATTTCATAAGACATGATGTTGAGACCCCTCTAGACTGTCATGTGGCAAGATCCTATTGGCCCGATGTGGTGACTTGGCATACTAGACTTGTGGTAGAAGAACATACGCTACTTCTACATGTGGAATGACACATCATTTGCTTACATCAACAAATTAACATGGCGTCACCAAGGTGTGAAACATGGCAGGGACAATTGGTGCATTTTGGTTAGCATAAAATCCAAATTTGAGTGACAAGTGGCATCCCTCATGGGCTACCACATGTTATGATGACATCATGCTAACATCACCATGTAGGCAATTAGTGAGCCCCAGGACAGGGTCACATGGGATGGTCGTGTGGTCACATGAGGTAAGGACAATAAGTGTGAATGTAATACAAAGGGTGTTTATATGAAATAATCACATCACACAAATTTAATGACCTAATCCAAGCACTTGGGGCATTGGCAAGGTCACATGAGTGAGGTTATATAACTACAAACATTAGCCTTATCTCAAAAACTTCCCTATGACCAATGACTCCATGATCAGCTTAACTCAAACACTGAACCACTCCGTTAATACAAATACAGAGGTTCGAGCATAGTTTAATTACACAACTTCGATAATGTTACAAGAATATGAGTTTGATTGAGTTTTGAGGCGAACCTCAGGAGTCTAATTCGAGTTTTGTTCTGGTTCAAAGGTTAAGTTTGCGTAAGGCAATATTGACTGAGATGAATCACCTTGAGCATGACATGGTTTGGACAATCTTGTTATACCTCTGTAGTTGGCCTAAATTTTGGCGATTACATAGGTCTAGTTTTGGCGAAGGTAAACACCAAGTTTGGTGATTCCCTTACACTGTAGATATACCATTGAGGTGGTCACTAGGTGAAGCGAGAGATCGATATAATGTAACATAGATAATTTTGGCATGAGTGCCACATATAGCATCGTCTAGTCTTGGTGTGAGATTGGAGGTGCAAGAGTTTAACTACTATTGGTCATGACGAGTGAAGCTGATTGTGAAATGGTATGTGGAACAACAAACATTTGGTCAGAGGTATATTGACCACGAGCCCATCTACAAGCCATATATATGATGAGACATAAAAAAATAAAATCGAGGGCTTGACATAACAAGCCCTATCAGATAACGTGATTGGTATGGAAGTATTGTTGGCAAGCCAAGGTCCCATGTTTGAGTCTTAACAGTATATATATATATAGGATTCATTCCATCGCATAATTAAACAGACCACCAGTGACCAATGTAGCACCAACGATAAAATATACCCATTTTGTCTAATGCGCTTGAAAAAGGGTATTCTATAAAATGGTCAATTGATTAGATAGTTTGAAAGGTTATTTTGAGCTTACATGTTCATTACTAGTCCAAATGAAATTTTTGAAGAAGCATGATATTCAGGGCTAAGAGGTGGATGCATCCATAGGCATGGAATGCCTTGTTAACAATTGTTTAATTATCATAATATCTTTTTATATGTTTTGAGTGTTTATGAGAAAATTGTATTAGTTTTGGAAATAAGGCAAGAAATGGTTCCAAGAAGGAACTTGAGTGACCAGATTGATGAACAAGTTGGAGTAGAGTATGGAAAATAGCATGAAATATAGTGATAGAGATTGATATAACTGTATTTGTAGCGATAACAATATTTGCAGGGTGAAAATGAGTGTTATAGTGATAATATTTGCAGGTTGCAATGGAAGTGATAACAATGAAAATGAGTGCAAGTTAAGATGAAGGTGACAACATTAACATGTTGTGATGGTGTCAATAGTGATTGCAGGTTGTGATTATTTATATTTATAAACATATAAATATTTATGATTTCAATGGATCGAGTTTGAAAATGTTATGAAATAGAGGTTCACAAGGAGTTGAAGAAGGATATGGGTGCCTCCACCAAGGTTGGAGCCTAGAGCAAGTTGGAGCCCACTCACCATCAAGGTTGGTGCCTCAATTAGGTTGTAGCCTATAGTGAGAAACCACTTGCATTCTTTTGAGGTTGGTGCCTCAATCAGGTTGCAGCCTATCGCAAGTGGCAACTTGAATTTCTTGGGGGTGGTTTCCTCTAGCAGGTCAGAGCTTGCAAATCTATGCAATGAATTGAAGCCTATGAAGAAGAATATTTCATAGTTTTATCCCATATGGGTTTCGACATAAAATTTTGTGTCTCTTTGTGATGTGATGACTTCTTGATGTGTTATTGATCTGATGGTAGTTTTATGATGCATTGTTCTATCCGATGTTTTGATGCTTATGGTAATGGTTCATTGCTATATTATTATTTGATCATGAAAAGGTCTGAGATGATAAAATTTATCTCACTCTAATTCACCCCCCCTCCCCCTCTCAATGTGACCTTTGGGCCAACAAAACTTCCCTTTTGACTCAAGCATTGAATAATCTAAGATGAATCATACAAGGCTTTCTTATTCAAACGTAAGGAATATTCATATACACATTTCAATGGACCATTTATGAAAACACCTTGAGTAAGTAACTCCACCCTTTATCCCAAAAGAATTGAAAAGGGACAAAGACTTCTGAAAAAACCCCAAACCCTAGGATGACTATCACACTCGACATATGATACTTCTAATACTTCTTGTGCCAATTTGTCTTCAATTACTTTTTTCTCAGTGCTTCCTTTAGTTACATTATGTTGCTAATATGAGATTGATTTTAATTGGTTTTTGTTTTTGCGTGTTCTTGTTTCCAAAAAAGAACAAGATTAAAAACATACGCTATCAGAAGGCATTGATATTGAACATGCAACACAATACATAAGTTCCTTAAAGCCTCTTGTTCATTTTTAGACAATTCTAGAATAATATTTAAAAATGTTTAATTTTATTTATGTGTCCTATATGCTAAAAAACTTAAAACTCCATCTCCTTTCACAAGTATCATTGTACCCCAAATTCTAAATGCCAAAAAAAATATATAACTCCAATTACAAATGAGTATTGTTTAAGCTTTTAGAAGTTATAACTCTTCAATTATAAATAAGTATATTTAAAACTTAGAAATAAACCAATAATTCCAATTACAAATAAGTCTAGTTTTTTTTTTGTTGGATTGACCAACAAAGGATTTAAACCTTAAATCTTATTATTTACGTAATACTTCATAACACAAGAACTTCCAATTGAGTTGCCCACATGGGCTTACAGTCTAGTTTAAGCTTCGAGAAGTTATAACTCTTCAATTATAAATAAGTTTATTTTAACCTTAGAAATGAAACAATAATTCCAGTTATAAATAAGTCTAGTTTTCTTTTTTTGTTTGCTTGATCCACTATAAAGGATTTGAACCTTAAATCTCATGACTTACATAATACTTCATAACATAGCAATTGCCAATTGAATTTCCCCTATGGGCCTACAAATAAGTCTAGTTTAAATTGAGAAATAAGTTTAATTTAAATTTACAAATAAACATATAACTCCAATTACAAATAAGTCTAATTTAAGGCTATGAAGTAATAACTCTCCAATTAAACCTAGAAAAAAGTCTAGTCTAGTTTAAAATTAGAAATAAGTCTAGTCTAGTTTAAACTTAAAAATAAGTCTAATTTAAACTTCATATAGATCAAATGCTTCTTTCTTAAGCCTTCACTTTAAATTAGGCCCATTGTCGATTTATAATGGAAATAGTTCCCAATATAAACCGAAATTTTTATTTGTTATGTTGTCAATGTGGGGAAAAAACTTAAATATTTCAAATATATATTTTTTAAAATATACCTTTTCTCTTTCTAGATGACTTGTTTAAGTTTGCGGGTTTTGCTTTTTTTAATATTGAACTACTTAATGTGATATGCTATGTGATGAGTGCCATCAATAGGTATATCTTAAAGTTAATTATGATATCCTTCAGCCTTAAAACTATAATTTTCTCACATTAATTCACATTTTTGGTTATAATATGATTAATAAGAAGAGTAAAAGGTGTTTGTCATTGTATGTGGCCTACTGTGGTTTAATTGCAGTAAATAGAAGAATTTTTTAGGAATTTACTATGCAGGGGCTTGATGGAGACAATCAAGAGAGAATCTAGGGGGTTTTTCCACCTTAACTTCTTAACTCGGCTTGGGATCACAACATCCTCTCTCACCAGTTCGAATTCATTGACAACAGAGTAACTCCTAGTGCAAGTGAAGCTCAAGAGGGACCAAATCCACCATTTCTGAGATCAAGGAGGCAATCACTCCTATTTTCAAGGGAGCTGCTATCAATAATTCTTTTGTATAAATAAACAATATAGAAAGCTCATTTAGATTCAAGGTTTTGATTCAGCTAGGAGTAAATATTGAGCTCATAACTTGGCATTGCCATTTTTAAATTTTATGTGATGTATGAGACTATTAATTTTTGATAATGAGAAGTTGGTTATTAAGATGAATTTGAGTTAGTTTCAGAGGGATGAGACCCTTGGGTTTGGGCCCAACCCAGAGGCTTTGGTCCCTCTTTTGTACTTCTATTTTTTTCTTAGTTCCAAGCATTTTGATAGCTTTATTTCATTACAATAGAGGTTAAGCTATAAAAACCCATGATTGCAAGCTTCTACATCACCTCTCTTGTGGGAGAATGGTTGGAAGGATTCACAATCTCAGTCCAAAAACATTGTGTTTATGATTTCTTGAAAATAGATAAATGTTAGTTGTCCTATTCATATTTAATTTCTGTAACTTAGGAGTTAGTTTAGTGATCAAAGTAGTGTTATGGCATAAAATAGAGGTTATTCAAATTCAACTCATCTTTTCCATTATAGTTTATATCACCGTGTTAATGATAAATGAATTTATGTATGTGGCTAGTTGCAGGGTTGTGTTGATCTGCAAGGGAGGGCACCTCTTTCACCTCCATGTTGGACTTCTCCATCTTCTCTTTCCATCCCTAAATTATGCTCCCAAAACTATGTTTCCACAGTCACTCTGCCTAGGAAATTTAGGACACTGTGGGTATTCATCCTGGTGCAAGGCATACCTCTGAGAGGTCTTGGGATTGGAAAGGAGGCTTCCCAAACCTTACTCCGCTCCCTCCAACCTTCATCCACCTCTTAATTCCCTGAAAAAATCATCTCCACCCTAAAAAGGGTCTCAAAACCCCTCCTGTAGCATTACAGGTCCTCCTGTAGCAATACAAGACCTCCTGTACCAACACTTGTAGCACCACTTTCCTTCACCTACTTTTCTCCCCACTTCAACCTTATCTCAGTCAAGATGAATAATGACCCCAAGTTGTGATTTGATGATCAAGAGAAGCTCCTTGAACACTCCAACCATTCCTTTTCTTCACTGCAAAACATAGTAGAATTAGTGTTTTTCAATCACAAGCATGATACAAGTTAGATTTATGATTTTCAAGAAAGTGTGAAGTAGATTGATGATACATGCAATTATGTTATTGATTTTATGAATTATGCAAGATAGAGTAGCTTTCATTCTGCAGGTATATTATCTCTTTTCCTTTCATGAAATGTTAATTAACATCTACAAGTTGAACAAATGGAATTTTAATTTTCATAGTTAGAGTCAATTTTCAATTGTGATTTCGTCAGTAAGCTGTCACTGTAGTTAAGTAGGAGGAATGGTCTCTAAACACCTTGATATACTGTCATGGGTGGCATGACTTGAATCCAACCTACTATGCATATAACACTGTCACCTCTAATTTTTTACGAACCTTGGATTGATAATTCTAGTTGAGGAGCCCTTGGGAGTTGCACCATTCTTGGCGCAATACCAGGGCTCGCCACTTTTTAATGCCATTTCTGGGGAGGTGTCTATGTAGGTGTTGTTTTTTCCTAAGCATTTATTTCTATTTTTCATTCAAAAATTCCTTTCATGCCTCATAGGAGTAGGGATAATCAAGGAAAAATCTTTCCAGAAACCCCCACACCCTCAAGCAGTCAACCTTCACTCTTCTTCGGTGACGGTGACCTTCCCTCTCTAACTGCAGGGGAGTTAGAAGGCCCTCTAGGTGAGAAACCTAAAATTTTTTAAGAACATATTGGGGAAGAAGAAGAACCCACTTCACCTACCCAAACTATGGTTGAAAACAAGAACAATGAGGTTTTCTCCACCATATAAACCAATGGAGAGGCTAGAATGAAGAATATAAGCCCTGCTTCCCTTCCACACTTCAACGGCCGAACTTATGAGGATCCTAACACATTCGTGTTTGAATTTGTTTTTGTTATGGGGCCTATGACTATTTCTTTGATGAGAAGAAGTTGAAGTTTTTCCCCTCTACCCTTAAAGATGCATCCTTATGCTGGTTTATGGGTTTGTATGGGGACAATATCACTACCTGGGCCCAAATGAAACATGCCTTCAATAGAAAGTACATGGACTACTGCAGGTCCAAAGAAACCAAGGAAGAAATATTTAGGATGACTATTGGACCTGATGAATCCCTAGAGGACTATGAGGAAAGATTCCAACTCAATTATAAGAGGGACAACTGTACCCTTGATCCCAATTCACTCAAGCTATCCTACTATGAGGGATCAGGGAAGAAGTGATGGAAACCCTCAACATGATATCTGGAGGAGATATCTATCAATTTCCTTATGATGACATCAAAACTAGATAGGGAAAATGGAAAAAGGGTAGGGCTAGTCAAGGCTTGGTCAGTTCCTCTCCCTCCTTAACATCCATCAAGAATGAGATAGGGAACACGTTGGAGGATATAAAGAGTGAAATGTTGCATACATTTTCATTAAAAATGGATACCATGAAAATCAAAAGAATGCAAGAGGAAGAAGAGAGGGCAGTAGGCATTTTATTCCCTAGATGCAATAAAAGACATCCTAGGAATGAATGCCCATTGAATGTCATAGAAATTTGCCTAGTCTATGAAGAGAATCATGCAACAAACAAATTCCCCTCTTTGCCAGGCCTAAAATTTGTATACCAAGGGACAAAATGTGGGTCATAAAAAATTTTCTTCATTAATCAAAGAAGGCCCCAGGGACCTCGACCATATAACTAGGGTAGGCAAGGTGCACATTACTCTTATTGCAATCCAAATCAGAATGCACCTTTCCATCCTTGGTACCCTTCCACTTATCCATCATGGTCCACACCTCCTTCTTGGTCTTATGCTCTTGCATATCCTCCTCAACCTGTTAACCATCCTTTTGAACCATATCCTCCCAAATATTTTCAATGGGGCAACCCATCACAAGGGTGGAGGCCTCAAACCAACCAACCTCCTGTTTTACTTCCTCCACCCCAACCTCAACCACAACTCACTCATCCTACTCCACCCAAGTAACCTCAAATGCCTACTAAACCCAATCCGAACTCGAACAACAAGCAGACACAATATAACTATAGTGGAGAGACATCCTATCCTGCTTATGTTGTGGAAATCTACGAGATCAACCTTCAGTATGGGAGAGTGCTCCTAGATAATCATCCACCTTCTCTTCCTGGATATCTTGAAGAAGAGAAGGAAGATAGTTCTCCTTAAGTCAATCCACCTCTCTTTCCTGAAAGGTTGATCCACCCTAACCAACACACCCCAAAAGAGATCGAAATTCTGGGAGAATTGAAGAATTTGTGTGTTCAGATACCCCTTCTCCAAGCCATTAAAGATGTTCCCATATATAATAATATTATCAAGGAAAAATGTTTTTAAAATATTTGGAGAAGAAAAAGAGATACCCACACAATCAATGTTGTTGGGAAACTATCTGATCTGATGTTTGGGAGGGTGATATTCCTAAAATACCTAGACCCTGACAACGCTGTAGTGGATGTGCACATTGATGGAATTTTGGTCCCTAATACCCTAATTGATATTCGGGCTGCAATCAATGTGATGACCAGGGAAACCATGCTAAAGCTCAATCTCCAAGGGGTTTGAGGAAGACCACTACAATGTTTCAGCTTGAAGACATATCCACAATAACTCCTGAAAGAATTGTTTAATATGTTATGGTCTCCATTGACTCCTTGGAGTATCCTACTGATTTCCTGGTTATCCAGCCCAAAACCAAGTTTAATAGCTATCCTCTCATCTTAGGAAGACCTTGGTTGGCCACCGTTTATGCCTACATTAGTTGTAGGGTTGGGAACATGAACATTAAGAATGGACACTTACCAAACAACTGGTATTGTATCTTCCTTGTCATCCTTCTATTGAACTTGACTTACCCTTGTGTTTAGAGGATGAGGAAGAGGATAAATTGTATCACACAACCCCTTACCCAATATGCAATATAGATATTGTTATAGGAGGGGGGAAACCTGATGAAGATGACCTCATTTACCATATATTACAAAACCAACCTCCCACTGCCATTCTAATTGATGAAATGATGAAAGAATCTGGGATCAGTCCTTGGAATGAATTATGCTTGGATGAATCAAGTCAAGAACATGGCAATAATGTAGAGTTTATACCATCCAAAACCTTAAATATCAACTCCTCTCTCTCATCCAAACAATAAAAATAATTGTGCAATATATTGAGGAACCACCTAGAAGCTTTTGCTTGGGATTATAAGGAAATGAAAGGGGTGCATCCCTTAGTTTGTACTCATCATATTTACATCAAAGAAGGATGAAAACTTGTGCGCCAACTTTAGAGGAGGATGAACCCAACTCTTAAGGACATTGTGAAGGAATAATTACAACTAGATGCAGGGTTCATATACCCCATTTTAGATAGTGAGTGGGTGTCCCCTCTAGTTTTAGTCCCAAAGAAGAATGGAAAGTGGGGGATCTATGTTGACTATAGAGAGCTTAAAAAGGCCACACAAAAAGACCATTTTCCCTTTCCCTTTATTGACCAAGTCCTAGATGGTCTTGAAGGAAATAAATTATTTTCCTTCTTGGATGGATTTAGTGGACACAATCAAATCTAGATCAGCCCTGAGGACTAAGAGAAGACCACATTTACATGTCCCTGGGGTAATTTTTCCTATAGAGTTCTTCCATTCAGTTTGTGTAATGCCTCTACTACTTTTAAGAGGGAAGTTTTAAGTATCTTTGCTGAATTTTTTCATGACTTTGTTGAGATATATATGGATTATTTCACTCCTTATGGGTGTGACTTCTAGGAAGCTCTCTCTAATCTATGAAAATTTTGGAAGAAATGCATTAAAATGAATCTCTCATTGAGCCCTAAGAAATGTGAATTATTGATGAATGCAGGGATTATGAATGGATACAGGTTGAACCAAACAAAATTTCCATCATCGAAAGGGTCCCTATCCATAGAAAAAAAAAGTGATGCTAGGAATTTCTTGGGATTAGCTGGGTATTACAAAATCTTCATCAAATATTTTAGTTGTGAGAAGGGCTGAGAGATCAGGATCGGTTGGACGGTTCATCCAATTATGTGATCTGGGAGGCAAAAATTTCCTGCCTTCTAAATGAATACGATCTCAAGACCTATATAAATAATTTAGTAGCTGTACCCACAGACCTAGATCAATTGAACACCTACAAAAAGGAGATGGAAAAGACAAAGAGGCTGATTCTCAATGGATTTCAACATCACGTGGTGTCACACTTAGCTGGAAAGGACACTTCCAAGCACATGTGGGATGCTTTTGTCACAATGTACCATCGATATTTTGAGCAATGGAAGATGTATTTGGAGGAGAAGCTAAGGTGTACCAAGATGCAGAAAGGGAAGCATATAAATCCTTTCCTTACTAGTATTCAGGATGTCTGGGATCAACTGTCTGCAGTTGGGTCAACACCCCAACCTACATAATTGGTGTGGTTTTCTATGAATAACGTTTCCGAGGAGTGGCAAGAGTTTGTCCAAAGTATCCTAGGTAGAGAAAACTTACCAGATTGGGACATAATGTGGGAAGATCTGCAACACGAGGAAATGAGGCGAGAATTTGTGAAGAGCACCATAAGTGGCAGCAACAATAGTGGGACAAAGGAAGTAAAGGAAGAGGAGAATGAAACCCTCGCATAAAAGGGGAAACATGAGAAACACAGGAGGAAGAATGAAATTTACAAGGTAAAGTGCTTCATATGTAGTGAACTTGGTCACTACAACACTCAATGTCCTCTCAGGCAGAAGGACAAATAGGAGAAGCATGATCAATAGGCTGCATCCGTGGAGATTGAAAGGCTATCCTCTAGGCTAGAGGAAGAGTTTTCCATGATCACTGATATACCTCTAGGGGTGAGGTGGGATGATTTGGTTTTGTTGGCCTACAGTGCTACAAGATGGGCGTGATCCTTGAGGAGTCCACCTCTTGGATTGATACCTTGCTATGGGAGCCCATATCAGTAGTAGTAGGACGAACCAGTAATTGTTGGTGCAGTAATGTGCTAGAGTGACAGATGCAGTAGCTAGTAGCAGTCAGAGACCGAGTTGTGCAAAGCAGAGTAAGCAACTGTGCAGTTGGCACGGTCCAAAGTTAGCAACAACTCATAGGCTTCAATGACAACAATGAGTCTAGAAGAAGTCAGGACTTGGGTGACATATGCATCACACTGACCAAAGTTGGTTCAATTTGATGGAAAATTATTAGTTGCAAGAACAACAGATGAGAGGGAGTTGCAGATGTTGTAGTAGCAACAACAACAAAATTGTAGTGTAGATGCAGTAGTTGGAAGAAATTTAGTAGGGTCAACAACAACACAGATGCAACACATATCAAATTTGCGCAGTAGTTAGTTGGCAGCAATAGCGAGACATTAACAGTGCAACAAGAGATGGTGCAGAGGTAGTGTATTGCAGTTGCAACACTAGAACACTTTCCTCGCTAAGAGGGAGTGTTATTTTTTGCAGCATTGAATGCGTTCTAGCCTTGAGATTTGGCAGAGAGGTTAGGGCAGATGCATTCTCCAAAACCCATAAATCGTTTCTGGAAATTCCATCTAAAGATGGCTTAATTAAGATAATTAATTAGTTTTTTAATATTTCCTAAGTCTAAACTTAGGAAATATGATTAATTAAAGGGTATTAATGAAGTCAGATGTGAATCTTCTAGAAAAATACATGGATCGAGTTCTAGTTAATATTAGCCATCGATTAATATTTAATCATGGCCATTGTTGTCTCAATGACAGATTATAAGCAGAAACTCGATGGGGCTTGGAGAACACACTTGCAGAGATCAAATTCATTGGTAGATCGATTTCCTGAGTAGCAACACTGAGTTGACGGAGAGCGAGATAGTGAGCTCGTTGTAGTGAGAGAGGGGCATGGATAGTAAGGTCAGAGGAATATTTTCCAGATTCAGTGAGTGCACAACAGAGAGGCAATGAGTGCAACAAAGAGGTAGCATAGAGGCCACGCAGTGCTTCTGAGGAGATCCACATTTTTGTTGGGAGGCAAAGTTGATTCAATGCCAAAAGCCGAAGAGAGCTTCCGGAGGCCAGGAGGGTCTGATTTCTAGACAACAGTTGATCAGTTAGTGAGATATAAAGTTGTTCCTAACTGTGGGGATGTAGTACTGCATAGGTTGACATTGTGACTGTGTAGAGAAGCTCATGTTGAGCCAAGGTCAGTGCCGAATCACTAGTGGGAGTGAGATTTTTCTCACTTGACTCTATTGTCAAATTTTTCTCTGTATGGTTTTCTAGATTTAAAGCAACCATAGATTTTTACTCAGATTTACTACTACATAATAAAAAAACCATCAGTTGTTGCATCGGTTTTCCCGCATTGGGTTTTTCCATGGACTTAATCCAAAAATAACAGTGTTATTTGTGTGTGTGTGTGCATCTATCTTTCCAATGCTATTTTCTTTTGCAATATTTTTTATTTGTGAAGGCTACAGTGTATTAGTTTCGATATTTACTGTAGAACACAATAAATAATTTGCTCAGTTTATTTAACAAATAGAAGAAACTTAACCAGTTGTTGTAGTAGGATTCCAATTTGTGGAGTTTTCACACTTTGAGGCACCTAAGGCAGGCATGCAGGTTGAAAACCTCTACAGAGGCAACCCGCTTGTCTGAAAAAAAAAAGAAAGAAAAGAAAGAAAAGGAAAATAGGAGCACAAGGTGGGAGCTCTTACACCATTTTTGCTAACATTCTTCTTCTTTTGCAGGACTACACACAGTTGGCATATTTTATGAATACAGGATAAAACCTACAAGTCTCCCTTCATCTTTCCATCCATACACCTCATCGCAATACTCTCCACTCATATAACCATCTCTCTCCACCATCCAATCCAATCAACAAAAAACTCAAATTTTACCTTCTCATAGTGATGCTACAGGACGGACCTGTATTGCTACTTAAGGTCCTATAATGTTATAGGAGGGGGATCGAATGAGAATAATATGCCAAAATTCCATGTTACCTCTAGGAAATGATAAAGGGGGGTCCTATAATGATTCCTTCATCATCCATCCATTCCATTTCACCAAAACTTGCTCAAAATTTCCACTCTGTCCTACCTTGAAAAAAAAACACAGAAACCCTTGTTTTCTATTTCCCCAACATCTACACTACTTCCTCATGACTCTAACCCTATCCTCATGAATTTTAATCATTTATATCAACACCATCATGCAAAATTAAGACTTAAAGGGAGGATTAAAAGACTGCTACAGGGAGAAAATGCCTCCTATAACATCCTCTGCAGCCACAACAGAAATCATGGAGATCATTTTTTTTCACCCACAAGAAGCATGATGGAGCCATATATGCAACCAGGAAGGTACACATCATCCTCACAAAGGAATTCCACCAACATCAACACCTTAGACATCAGGGAGGCACCTGCACACACACACTATAATTATAAGTCAAGGTAATCATCAAGTTATGAAGACATGCACAAGAAACAAGAAAAGAGTCAAATCCCTCTGAGATAATGATGTTATATGGCTTATCTCCAACATGCAACCATCTCCAGCAATTTGAACCATAGGTAGGCTCACGTATGGCAACCCTCACCTCTTCCCTATGCATAAAATGACTAAAATGTGTAATTGCCGAGAAAATAGTTTTAATAGGCTAGAGGTGGCCATTTAACTTGGTGTTGAGGCCTCAGAATTCCGCTGCCAAAACATGGGGGAAAACCACCCGATCCAGACCTTAAAGAAACTCCTTTTCCATTTGGTGTAGTGGCGTCGACTGGGGATTATGGGACCGGTTTCCCAATAAAGATGATTTTGAGGGTGTTTTTGTTATACAACATGCAAATGGAGAATAATTTTAATCTATTATTTGCATCTATCTAAACTATTTGTTATACTATATACCCAGGGTGTTTCTTCCCTTATGCGATCTAAAGAGACATCCTTCAACTATTAGTAATATAGATCATTTAACAGTTGAAAGAGATGGGAATTATATAAGATGATTCTTTTAACAAAGTAGTTTGACTAGAAGAATTGTGAAAAATATATCGCATTCATATGTGTGATTATATATTCAATAAGAAATCATTCATCTATAATAACGTTTCAAATATATAATGCAATAAAAAGATGACTGTCAATCTATAAAGCAACACTTAATACAAGTGAATAAAAGTACCATATGTACGAAGTTCCACTCATGTAAACTGACAGTAATTGATATGCTTCTCTTCACTTTCAAGCAATTTAAAGAGTACAGTAGTGAAACATCAGTTAAACAAATTTAATTGTGAAAAGATAACAAATGTGTTCCATTAATTCATCAAAGCATTCATAACCTTACAATAGTGCATTCTTTGCAAATGTTTTTGACAAATTTCTGGACCATTCTCTAAATGCATAAGAGGGGTTTAAATACTAAAATAACTATGTTCTAAAATAGATTATTACAAAAATACAGAGGAGGTTTCAAACAACCATCCTCGTAAGACTAACTTAAACTACAATCTAGGAAAATAAAGTAACAATATGATTTATGAATTCTACGCTTTCTTTTGGATTTGGTCACAAAGTTGACAATATCTAGCATGGGCTTGAGATGAGATGGCTGCGAAATCTTCGATGTAACCTGTCCCTTGAATACTGCGTTTGAGAGTACTCGCTGTGATCTTCTTGTTGAATCTGTTAAAGACTGTAGGATTTGGTATTGATGATAAGGTTTGATCAACAAATTCCAATAATTTCCTTGATCAAACTTATTTACCTTTTTAATTATTTCATCTTGCGTTCTTGCCTTTTGCTTCCACCGTGTTTCTAGCTGTTTGAATTTTGAGAACACTTCAAACGTGTACTCTTTGATAAGCTCTATTTTCACCAGCTGTCACATACAGATTCACTAATTTCATTTGATAATATTGATTTTTTCGCTGTTGCTTTCTTTGCCTGCTTTATTTGTGCTTCCCAATATTTGAATAAGATCTCCTTGTGGAAATTACCTACCTGGGGTAGATTAGATTCCTTGCCTGAGTTTGATACTTGCCATTGAATGTGTTTGATGATTTTCTTCTTGAGCTTCTCACATTCAAGTTTATGGATAGCTACTTGCTGGATCAATATTTCATTTGAGTCACAATAAGAGTCAATAAAAGAATCTTGTTGGAAAAATACTTCCTGTTGTTGCTTTAACTTAGCATTTACATCCAATGCTTCTTTTATGAATTGCTCTAATTGTGATTGGATTTGTAACCTAGTCATTACTGCTTCAAGTTGTGCTTGCTTCTCAGTGATTTGTACCTGATGCTGTAAATTAAGCTTTTCAAAATCCTTTTGAAATTGGGCCATCTTCGATTTCATTTGCTCGATGGAGTTAGATTTTTCTTCATCTAACAGTCTCTCTAGTTCTTGTATTCTGTCTTCCTTCTGCTTCAACAACATTTTAACCTCAGTAGCTTTATCAAAAGTGGCAGTAGCATATGCACCTGCGAACTGTGATAATTTGGTCAAATGTTCAGTAGGATTAGCTAAGGGATCCTTCCACAAAACGTTAACAGATTCATTTGTGAGATCTGGGACTGTCTCATCAATTCTTCTCCTTTGGTTTCTCTTGACTACAACCTTATGAATAGGACTGTAGAAGATATCCAGCAACGAAATTTCCTCAATCCTGATGATGAACCACACTGGTTGGTTCGAAACGTGTCGACATTGTTCATTGTAATGTGATTATTACCCAAAGATTTCTTCATAATTTCCTCAATTTGTAAAACTAAGTGTTCTATTGTGTAGGCTGGTATGATCTCTCGATCATGAGTTTCTGAAACTTGTTGTAGTGGAAGAACAATTTCTGCTAACTTCTAAGAATGTTAAGGTGTCTGAAAACTAGTAGCTTGATCAGTATTGGGATTGGTTTTAGGAGTTTTTATTGCCTCAGAAAAATCATCCCATTCACTACTCAAATTATTTGGTTGGGACTTTTCTAACTGATCAAGTGTATCTTGACTGTGCTAAACTTCTTGAGAAGTTGACCCTGTTCCATTACTTTCTCTTTTCTCCTGCATCTCTATCTCTTGGATTACTTGATCAATTATCTTTTCTGGGCTATCCTTTTGGATTCAGATTCATTTTTAGAATGATTCGAATTGTGAGATTGATGCTCTGATTGACCTGACTCATCCTCAGACATGTATTTTGCTTCATTATCCAAGCTAATACTTGGAGTAGGTCTGTTGATATATTCAATAGTTAATAAGTCAAGAGGAATTTTCTCCAGTCTCTTATTTCTGTATATTTGAAAGGCTTCCAAATAATCTTGGTTGAGTTTACTAGATGCAAACTTAATTATATCTGAAAAAATTTCCATGCCTCGGAAGAGATCATCAAATCCATCTATTTCCTTTACAAAAGGCTTCATTTTGAGCTCCATGATATGGTTTTTAATTACATCATTTGGATCATATAGCCTCTTTGGTATTACTGCCAAATTCAATAGATTAATCTTTGAAACTTCCTTGTAGGCATGGCCAATATCAAAAAGTGAAAAAGTACTGCACTATAAAGGAAAATTAGGCCAAACAACCTTCTTATCATCTTTCAGCTGTTTAGAAATACCATTAACAAGCTGGTAGGCTATATCTCTTGCAAGTAAATTTATTAGGAACATATTATGGTAGGAAGTGGGCAGAAGCATAACTCCCAAATACTTTGACATATGTAAAGTTCTCCTCTGCAAAACATCTAGAAACAGAAAGAATATATGTACTAGCCTCTTCAGAAACCCTATGGGCTTTCTCATTGAATATCATCTAGTGCATAGACAACATGACTCCATGGAAAATTTTGTAAAAATGCAGATGGAAATCAGAATCCAAAAGGGCTCTATGGTAAATGTGGATTGGGGCAGGGTCTTGGGTGGTCCATTTAAATCCCATGGTAGGAAATTAGAAGAAAAACAGATTGCGTCCATGACATAAGCACTCATATAAAATGGAGGTATTTCTCTAGATGAAACACTCCTTTTATTCCTATACTCCATGATGTGTTTGGCTATATTATCAGATAGGATATTTTTCCAATTCAAAATTAAATAATTGATGATTGCATCAATTAATGGGACCCAATCTACTGAAAACCTAGTGGTATCAGGTTTTGAAAACAATCTACACAACATATTGGCAACATAACAGTACGGGTAAGGAATTTGGGAAATTGGGTACGTACCGAGTTTATGTCACTTAAGTTTTCCCTGGTCTTCCTTCCATTCCTTTATGAATTTTGTTAGATCTGGATTTTCTGCTTTAAAACTTTGAACAAAATATTGATCATAGTTTTTTTGTGGGCCTGGTAAGTGGTACATTTCTTTTAAATTGTCTTCTCTGAAAGAACCAATATTTTCTTCCTTCGAATCCTTAAAAGTTCTATCTTCTATGTTTAAGTGGTTAATTTCCCACTTAACCATGTTCGTGTAAGGGAGAATTTTTGGCCTTGCAGCTATCTTGTGGATGAATGAACATGCGACGTCAAAATCAGTTGGGTCAAAAGAAATAGATAAGTCTGCTGAAGCAACTTTGTCTATTACTATTGGATTTTCATTTTCGAAAAACTGATACATTGCTTACCATGAAAAAATACCACATTCCTTGTTGTAGATGGTGTCTGAAAATAGGGGAGACATGTTTGAGTCTTCGGTAGACGACATTTGAGCAAGCTCTTTACCTTTCTTGTTCATTTCAATCTTCCTCACTCTGTTAAGTGGTTTCTTGATTTCAAGTGAACATAGCGAACATTAAAATTATAGAGAACATAGAGACAAATCCGTTGTTTATATAAAACAAGCACGAATATATATAAATATGCTAAAACCTTTATTTCTATTAAATGCTATTAATCACCAATAATATTTATAAATCAAAGCTTTTACACCTTCGCATGTAATAGCTATCGATCAATTTAAGATGTTGGTTCTTGGATTTCGATTTTATATGACATAAGTCATTTCACATGCTTGAGTAATTAAATGCCATTCATTCACATATCACAACTTATAACTTTTACCATTTACAATGTTACCCATAAATTATGTGAAATGCGATCTGCGCAAATCTCACATCACAACTTTTATGCGGTAAATGAATTTTCTTTTGGTTAAGTCCTGCGAAATGCGAAGTGCGTATTCAAGAAATCAAGCGGCTGCGCTTTATGGGACTTTATAGCTTTATGTTTATTTCTTTGTTGGGTCATTGCGTCTGCGTAATCGCAACTTATACTGAATTACTTTATAAGTTAGATCGTTTAAATGAGGTGCGATGTGATAAACAAATTATAATGGTGATTGAAGCATTTGATTTTTTTTTTAATATGACTTCGGAAAAGGCTTAGCACATTTCGTAGCCCGCGTGACTTAGTGGATTTCAAGTCTTTTAAGTTTGTAAGTTATGCGGTTGTGATGCGCATTAAGGAATACAACGAAAAAGCTCAAAGAAGACTTTATTTCCTAAAATTTTTTGTTTTATAAATAAAAATAAATTTCCTATTTATTTCTAAAGGGTCCCCATTTATTAAAATAAATGAGGGGTGTCGTATAACACAACAATTGGAAATTCACTTGGGGGAACCAACTATCTCTCACTAACTTGTTGAAATTATTAAAACTTTTTTGAAATAAAAATTGTTGCATGAATGAATTTCAAACAAATAATATCTTACTATGATCCGGATTTATGCAGGAACGCAACAGAATATAGAAATAACCAAGAACATAGAGATGCAGCGGAAATAATGCTTCATTTCATTAATATCAAATAACATAAATATGCTTACAGGCATAATGGAAATAAAATAGCTAGGGTGCTGGTAGCGAATCTCTGAGAAGAGATGTGATGGCTACAGACCTCTGAACTGTGTTACAATGATGCTCGAGGGCCTATTTATTGTTGAGAAACAATGTAGAATCTGAAACGTCCAAAAAACCTAACCGTAGGAGATGAGGCGCCAAAACTGTGGGCGCCCGTTTGGGTAAATTGGTGGTTCAACTTCCCGGGGGCATAACTTTGGCACCTGATCTCCGTTTGACGCGTTCAATAGCTCGTTAGAAAGATCTATCCGAGGACTTCAATTTTTGAATGAGCAACATCGGTCCATGGACCCATGTTGCTCTCCGTTTTCCCAAAAAATGTCGTTTAGGGCCTCAAAACGGCTCCGGAAGTTCAGGACCCAAAAAACTGCTAAAAATAGTAAGTTTTGTTGCAACTTGAAAATTGAAAGAACTGATGGTGGGGGTTCAAATGGAATAGGTGGGTGGCCACCAATATCCACCTGGATTATTAAGGCCCCGAAACGGCTCCGGGAGTGGAGGACCCGAAAACCTGCTAAAAATAGTAAGTTGTGCTGTATGTGGAGAGCTGCAAGAATTGATGGTGCTAGTCCAAATGGAGTAGGTGGGTGGCCACCGATATCCACCTGGATCATTCCTCCCTCCTTAGGAAGCAATGGTCCCCATTGCGTTGAGATCCTCCATGAGATGAGGAAAATTCTATTGAACTGAGTATTAGATGTGTTGAATATGTCAAGGACCTGCGGGTGGACATGCTGGATGCATTTAGTAAATTTGGTTTCTTTATCAGCCTCAGACAGTACATGTTTGGATTCTGTATGTGTAGTTGCAGGATGCATGGAAACATCAGGCGGTGGTGCGTTGGGAGTCAGATCAATGGAGTGCTTGTCCTGACAGTGTAGAGGAACCTCTATGAGTGAGGGGAAAACTTTCTCGTATTCCTCCATGACTTTGTCCATCTGCTGCAGCCGTGCAAGGGAGCCCTATTTCGAGGCTGTGGCCACAATACTTTTCTTTCCCTGTGAGTGAGTTGTAAGGAAAATGAATTTCCTATTTTGGGAAACAATCTTACTGCGTTGTTTTGCAGTAGTCAAAGAGATGACAGGAGGCGGTACCACCTCCGGTATCCTGTACAAGTTATTTCCAAAAGTAATAATAACAGCACGAGGCCTAGACTCATACACAACATGTCGCCTCCACAAGTATGGTTGGCCCAATAATACATCAACTACATCAAGAGGAGCAACATCACACAATACCTCATCCGTGAATGGCTTGATACTGTATGGAAGGCGGCACTGCTGGAGGATGCGGAGATCTCTCACTGGGTGGAGCCACCCGATGGTATACGACTGCGGGTGTGCTATGGTTGGTAGGCTGAGCCGCTTCATGACCTCTGCTGAAATGAGGTTCTTTTGGCTTCCGCTATCGACGAGAAACTGCAGCGGAGAACCCTTCACCCACATCTGCGACTGGAAGAGGCGCTCCCCCTCCTCTGGATCCTCTGGACCCTCCTTTTGGATCTTGGTGGTGGCAACAATGGCACTAGGATCCGCATCAATGATCTGCTTCCCTTTGTCATTGCCTTTGTCTGGTTCTAACTCAGGATCAGAAAATGCATCTGATTCGGGTGCCTTTAGTTCGGCCACCAAAGACTGTTTGGCCCGACACTCGTTTGTGCTGTGAGTGGGGCTGTTATGAAAGTCACACCACTTCCCTGTGTCCTTCTTTGGATTTGTGGTGTTGTTCCGAGTCGCATTGCTTTGGCCTTGCCCCTTGTTCTTCGGTTCGGGGGCACCTTTCAGATTTGCAGATCCAAAGTCTCGCTTCTTCTGCTTAAATTTCTGCTCGATCTTGGCGACATAGCGATATGTCGTGCCAAGCGATGTAATGTCGAGGAACTCCATTTCCTCATGAATGTGTTTGTGCAGACAGCCGCGGTACTTGAGCACCAAATGTCTCTCCGAATCTTTAATACCCAACTTTGTGCGCAGGGTATGGAACAGATTCGTCAGTTCGTGCACATCTTGATCCTTTTGTTGCCGCAACGTGGTCCATTGGATGTATTTGTCCTCATAGCTCCCCACAGGGTAATATTGTTCCTTGATGCCGTCTCGGAACGAATTCCAAGTGGGTGTGGCCGAGAACAGAGAGGGTTCCCCTTCGCCTTCTTGCTCACGGTAGGTTTCCCACCAGTCTTTGACATGGGGGGCAGCTTTGAGGAGTGCAAAAATAATCTTTTCTCGGTCAGAGAAGTCATGGACCGAGAAATACCCCTCCAACAAATTTAACCATCTGTCTACAGCGTCTGCATCTATTTTTCCTTCAAATATAGGAATGTCAAAGTTTACCTGTACCTTGAAGGGAGTGGCGCCTCCAGAGTGGCTGTTGGATGCAGATGCGCCATATGTGGGCAGTCATTGAAGGATTTGAGCAAAGTTATCCATCATCGCGTTCCTTTGTTTCTCGAGGGCCTCCTCGAGAAGTATTTTGATAGGATCTCCTGCTCCCTCGTCTTTCTTTTCTTCCGCCATGGGAGGTCGTCGGGGTTTGCGAGGCTGATCTTGCAAGGGTTCAACCAGATCGAGCCCTAACTCCTTATACCTTGACCGCGTTGGGGACATGCAAAGAAAAACAAAGAAAGAGCAAGACCCGCCCGATACACTCATCCGAAATAACACTTCATTTCATTAATATCAAATAACAGAAAGATGCTTACAGACATAATGGAAATAAAATAGCTAGGGTGCTGGTAGCGAATCTCCGAGAAGAGATGTGGTGGCTACAGACCTCTGAACTGTGTTACAATGAGGCTCGAGGGCCTATTTATTGTTGAGAAACAATGTAGAATCTGAAACGTCCAAAAACCTAACCGTAGGAGATGAGGCGCCAAAACTATGGGCGCCCGTTTGGGTAAATTGGTGGTTCAACTTCCCGGGGGCGTAACTTTGGCACCCGATCTCCGTTTGACGCGCTCAATAGCTCGTTAGAAAGATCTATCTGAGGAGTACAAATTTTGAACGAGCAACATTAGTCCATGGACCCATGTTGCTCTCCATTTTCCCAAAAAACGCCGTTTAGGGCCTCAAAACGGCTCCGGAAGTTCAGGACCCAAAAAACTGCTAAAAATAGTAAGTTTTGTTGCAACTTGAAAATTGAAAGAACTGATGGTGGGGGTTCAAATGGAATAGGTGGGTGGCCACCAATATCCACCTGGATCATTAAGGCCCTGAAACGGCTCCGGGAGTGGAGGACCCGAAAACCTGCTAAAAATAGTAAGTGGTGCTGTATGTGGAGAGCTGCAAGAATTGATGGTGCTAGTCCAAATAGAGTAGGTGGGTGGCCACCGATATCCACCTGGATCAACCCATCTCTGGAACACTTGCCCACTTGACATAACATGCCCATGCATGTGCTTCCCCGTGTCATTCATATTTATTCTTATTCCAGACCTCTGTCCAGGCCTCTTTTGGCTATTAAGAAACCTAATAACAACTCGTTTCAATCGAGCCGTTCCAAATTTTTTCTATCTAGACTGTATAAATCTTATACCTGACCCATAGTTGGACTTAAACCATAGTTTCCATGTCATTGAAGTTGAAGCCTTCAGCCTCTGTTAGAGATGGGATTCGCTCTTACTCAAAGGAGAGGGATTAGAACATCACTGGTGATGATTTTCAGTGAGCTTGTTAATAAGG